>OX439483.1:197350518-197730049 GCA_949320155.1 Melangyna quadrimaculata | reverse complement strand
TAAAGATAAAGATAGAGTCGATTTTTCAACTTGAAGTTTTCGTAAAGTATGATACATCAATGGAAAGGTGGGACCTCCTACATCACGAAAATGATAGTTTTAACCCTCTACGGGCTCTAGTTATCGAGATAATTGAGTTTAAAGATAAAGATAGAGTCGATTTTTCAACTTGAAGTTTTCGTAAAGTATGATACATCAATGGAAAGGTGGGACCTCCTACATCACGAAAATGATAGTTTTAACCCTCTACAGGCTCTAGTTATCGAGATAATTGAGTTTAAAGATAAAGATAGAGTCGATTTTTCAACTTGAAGTTTTCGTAAAGTATGATACATCAATGGAAAGGTGGGACCTCCTACATCACGAAAATGATAGTTTTAACCCTCTACGGGCTCTAGTTATCGAGATAATTGAGTTTAAAGATAAAGATAGAGTCGATTTTTCAACTTGAAGTTTTCGTAAAGTATGATACATCAATGGATAGGTGGGACCTCCTACATCACGAAAATGATAGTTTTAACCCTCTACAGGCTCTAGTTATCGAGATAATTGAGTTTAAAGATAAAGATAGAGTCGATTTTTCAACTTGAAGTTTTCGTAAAGTATGATACATCAATGGAAAGGTGGGACCTCCTACATCACGAAAATGATAGTTTAAACCCTCTACGGGCTCTAGTTATCGAGATAATTGAGTTTAAAGATAAAGATAGAGTCGATTTTTCAACTTGAAGTTTTCGTAAAGTATGATACATCAATGGAAAGGTGGGACCTCCTACATCACGAAAATGATAGTTTTAACCCTCTACGGGCTCTAGTTATCGAGATAATTGAGTTTAAAGATAAAGATAGAGTCGATTTTTCAACTTGAAGTTTTCGTAAAGTATGATACATCAATGGAAAGGTGGCACCTCCTACATCACGAAAATGATAGTTTTAACCCTCTACGGGCTCTAGTTATCGAGATAATTGAGTTAAAAGATAAAGATAGAGACGATTTTTCAACTTGAAGTTTTCGTAAAGTATGAAACATCAATGGAAAGGTGGGACCTCCTACATCACGAAAATGATAGTTTTAATCCTCTACGGGTTCTAGTTATCGAGGTAATTGAGTTTAAAGATAAAGATAGAGTCGATTTTTCAACTTGAAGTTTTCGAAAAGTATGATACATCAATGGAAAGGTGGGACCTCCTACATCACGAAAATGATATCTTTAACCCTCTACGGGCTCTAGTTATCGAGATAATTGAGTTTAAAGATAAAGATAGAGTCGATTTTTCAACTTGAAGTTTTCGTAAAGTATGATACATCAATGGACAGGTGGGACCTCCTACATCACGAAAATGATAGTTTTAACCCTCTACGGGCTCTAGTTATCGAGATAATTGAGTTTAAAGATAAAGATGGAGTCGATTTTTCAACTTGAAGTTTTCGTAAAGTATGATACATCAATGGAAAGGTGGGACCTCCTACATCACGAAAATGATAGTTTTAAACCTCTACGGGCTCTAGTTATCGAGATAATTGAGTTAAAAGATAAAGATAGAGACGGGGTCTAGTAATCGAGATAATTGAGTTTAAAGATAAAGATAGAGTCGATTTTTCAACTTGAATATTTCGTAAAGTATGATACATCAATGGAAAGGTGGGACCTCCTACATCACGAAAATGATAGTTTTAACCCTCTACGGGCTCTAGTTATCGAGATAATTGAGTTAAAAGATAAAGATAGAGACGATTTTTCAACTTGAAGTTTTCGTAAAGTATGATACATCAATGGAAAGGTGGCACCTCCTACATCACGAAAATGATAGTTAGTTATCGAGATAATTGAGTTTAAAGATAAAGATAGAGTCGATTTTTCAACTTGAAGTTTTCGTAAAGTATGATACATCAATGGAAAGGTGGGACCTCCTACATCACGAAAATGATAGTTTTAATCCTCTACGGGTTCTAGATATCGAGATAATTGAGTTTAAAGATAAAGATAGAGTCGATTTTTCAACTTGAAGTTTTCGAAAAGTATGATACATCAATGGAAAGGTGGGACCTCCTACATCACGAAAATGATAGTTAGTTATCGAGATAATTGAGTTTAAAGATAAAGATAGAGTCGATTTTTCAACTTGAAGTTTTCGTAAAGTATGATACATCAATGGAAAGGTGGGACCTCCTACATCACGAAAATGATAGTTTTAACCCTCTACGGGCTCTAGTTAACGAGATAATTGAGTTTAAAGATAAAGATAGAGTAGTTTTTTCAACTTGAAGTTTTCGTAAAGTATGATACATCAATGGAAAGGTGGGACCTCCTACATCACGAAAATGATAGTTTTAACCCTCTACGGGGTCTAGTAATCGAGATAATTGAGTTTAAAGATAAAGATAGAGTCGATTTTTCAACTTGAAGTTTTCGAAAAGTATGATACATCAATGGAAAGGTGGGACCTCCTACATCACGAAAATGATAGTTAGTTATCGAGATAATTGAGTTTAAAGATAAAGATAGAGTCGATTTTTCAACTTGAAGTTTTCGTAAAGTATGATACATCAATGGAAAGGTGGGACCTCCTACATTACGAAAATGATAGTTTTAACCCTCTACGGGCTCTAGTTAACGAGATAATTGAGTTTAAAGATAAAGATAGAGTCGTTTTTTCAACTTGAAGTTTTCGTAAAGTATGATACATCAATGGAAAGGTGGGACCTCCTACATCACGAAAATGATAGTTTTAACCCTCTACGGGCTCTAGTTATCGAGATAATTTAGTTTAAAGATAAAGATAGAGTCGATTTTTCAACTTGAAGTTTTCGTAAAGTATGATACATCAATGGAAAGGTGGGACCTCCTACATCACGAAAATGATAGTTTTAAACCTCTACGGGCTCTAGTTATCGAGATAATTGAGTTTAAAGATAAAGATAAAGATAGAGTCGATTTTTCAACTTGAAGTTTTCGTAAAGTATGATACATCAATGGAAAGGTGGGACCTCCTACATCACGAAAATGATAGTTTTAACCCTCTACGGGCTCTAGTTATCGAGATAATTGAGTTTAAAGATAAAGATAGAGTCGATTTTTCAACTTGAAGTTTTCGTAAAGTATGATACATCAATGGAAAGGTGGGACCTCCTACATCACGAAAATGATATCTTTAACCCTCTACAGGCTCTAGTTATCGAGATAATTGAGTTTAAAGATAAAGATAGAGTCGATTTTTCAACTTGAAGTTTTCGTAAAGTATGATACATCAATGGAAAGGTGGGACCTCCTGCATCACGAAAATGATAGTTTTAACCCTCTACGGGGTCTAGTTATCGAGATAATTGAGTTTAAAGATAAAGATAGAGTCGATTTTTCAACTTGAAGTTTTCGTAAAGTATGATACATCAATGAAAAGGTGGCACCTCCTACATCACGAAAATGATAGTTTTAACCCTCTACGGGCTCTAGTTATCGAGATAATTGAGTTTAAAGATAAAGATAGAGTCGATTTTTCAACTTGAAGTTTTCGTAAAGTATGAAACATCATTGGAAAGGTGGGACCTCCTACATCACGAAAATGATATCTTTAACCCTCTACGGGCTCTAATTATCGAGATAATTGAGTTTAAAGATAAAGATAGAGTCGATTTTTCAACTTGAAGTTTTCGTAAAGTATGATACATCAATGGAAAGGTGGCACCTCCTACATCACGAAAATGATAGTTTTAACCCTCTACGGGCTCTAGTTATCGAGATAATTGAGTTAAAAGATAAAGATAGAGACGATTTTTCAACTTGAAGTTTTCGTAAAGTATGAAACATCAATGGAAAGGTGGGACCTCCTACATCACGAAAATGATAGTTTTAATCCTCTACGGGTTCTAGTTATCGAGGTAATTGAGTTTAAAGATAAAGATAGAGTCGATTTTTCAACTTGAAGTTTTCGAAAAGTATGATACATCAATGGAAAGGTGGGACCTCCTACATCACGAAAATGATATCTTTAACCCTCTACGGGCTCTAGTTATCGAGATAATTGAGTTTAAAGATAAAGATAGAGTCGATTTTTCAACTTGAAGTTTTCGTAAAGTATGATACATCAATGGACAGGTGGGACCTCCTACATCACGAAAATGATAGTTTTAACCCTCTACGGGCTCTAGTTATCGAGATAATTGAGTTTAAAGATAAAGATGGAGTCGATTTTTCAACTTGAAGTTTTCGTAAAGTATGATACATCAATGGAAAGGTGGGACCTCCTACATCACGAAAATGATAGTTTTAAACCTCTACGGGCTCTAGTTATCGAGATAATTGAGTTAAAAGATAAAGATAGAGACGGGGTCTAGTAATCGAGATAATTGAGTTTAAAGATAAAGATAGAGTCGATTTTTCAACTTGAATATTTCGTAAAGTATGATACATCAATGGAAAGGTGGGACCTCCTACATCACGAAAATGATAGTTTTAACCCTCTACGGGCTCTAGTTATCGAGATAATTGAGTTAAAAGATAAAGATAGAGACGATTTTTCAACTTGAAGTTTTCGTAAAGTATGATACATCAATGGAAAGGTGGCACCTCCTACATCACGAAAATGATAGTTAGTTATCGAGATAATTGAGTTTAAAGATAAAGATAGAGTCGATTTTTCAACTTGAAGTTTTCGTAAAGTATGATACATCAATGGAAAGGTGGGACCTCCTACATCACGAAAATGATAGTTTTAATCCTCTACGGGTTCTAGATATCGAGATAATTGAGTTTAAAGATAAAGATAGAGTCGATTTTTCAACTTGAAGTTTTCGAAAAGTATGATACATCAATGGAAAGGTGGGACCTCCTACATCACGAAAATGATAGTTAGTTATCGAGATAATTGAGTTTAAAGATAAAGATAGAGTCGATTTTTCAACTTGAAGTTTTCGTAAAGTATGATACATCAATGGAAAGGTGGGACCTCCTACATCACGAAAATGATAGTTTTAACCCTCTACGGGCTCTAGTTAACGAGATAATTGAGTTTAAAGATTAAGATAGAGTAGTTTTTTCAACTTGAAGTTTTCGTAAAGTATGATACATCAATGGAAAGGTGGGACCTCCTACATCACGAAAATGATAGTTTTAACCCTCTACGGGGTCTAGTAATCGAGATAATTGAGTTTAAAGATAAAGATAGAGTCGATTTTTCAACTTGAAGTTTTCGAAAAGTATGATACATCAATGGAAAGGTGGGACCTCCTACATCACGAAAATGATAGTTAGTTATCGAGATAATTGAGTTTAAAGATAAAGATAGAGTCGATTTTTCAACTTGAAGTTTTCGTAAAGTATGATACATCAATGGAAAGGTGGGACCTCCTACATTACGAAAATGATAGTTTTAACCCTCTACGGGCTCTAGTTAACGAGATAATTGAGTTTAAAGATAAAGATAGAGTCGTTTTTTCAACTTGAAGTTTTCGTAAAGTATGATACATCAATGGAAAGGTGGGACCTCCTACATCACGAAAATGATAGTTTTAACCCTCTACGGGCTCTAGTTATCGAGATAATTTAGTTTAAAGATAAAGATAGAGTCGATTTTTCAACTTGAAGTTTTCGTAAAGTATGATACATCAATGGAAAGGTGGGACCTCCTACATCACGAAAATGATAGTTTTAAACCTCTACGGGCTCTAGTTATCGAGATAATTGAGTTTAAAGATAAAGATAAAGATAGAGTCGATTTTTCAACTTGAAGTTTTCGTAAAGTATGATACATCAATGGAAAGGTGGGACCTCCTACATCACGAAAATGATAGTTTTAACCCTCTACGGGCTCTAGTTATCGAGATAATTGAGTTTAAAGATAAAGATAGAGTCGATTTTTCAACTTGAAGTTTTCGTAAAGTATGATACATCAATGGAAAGGTGGGACCTCCTACATCACGAAAATGATATCTTTAACCCTCTACAGGCTCTAGTTATCGAGATAATTGAGTTTAAAGATAAAGATAGAGTCGATTTTTCAACTTGAAGTTTTCGTAAAGTATGATACATCAATGGAAAGGTGGGACCTCCTGCATCACGAAAATGATAGTTTTAACCCTCTACGGGGTCTAGTTATCGAGATAATTGAGTTTAAAGATAAAGATAGAGTCGATTTTTCAACTTGAAGTTTTCGTAAAGTATGATACATCAATGAAAAGGTGGCACCTCCTACATCACGAAAATGATAGTTTTAACCCTCTACGGGCTCTAGTTATCGAGATAATTGAGTTTAAAGATAAAGATAGAGTCGATTTTTCAACTTGAAGTTTTCGTAAAGTATGAAACATCATTGGAAAGGTGGGACCTCCTACATCACGAAAATGATATCTTTAACCCTCTACGGGCTCTAATTATCGAGATAATTGAGTTTAAAGATAAAGATAGAGTCGATTTTTCAACTTGAAGTTTTCGTAAAGTATGATACATCAATGGAAAGGTGGCACCTCCTACATCACGAAAATTATAGTTTTAACCCTCTACGGGCTCTTGTTATCGAGATAATTGAGTTTAAAGATAAAGATAGAGTCAATTTTTCAACTTGAAGTTTTCGTAAAGTATGATACATCAATGGAAAGGTGGGACCTCCTACATCACGAAAATGATAGTTTTAACCCTCTACGGGCTCTAGTTATCGAGATAATTTAGTTTAAAGATAAAGATAGAGTCGATTTTTCAACTTGAAGTTTTCGTAAAGTATGATACATCAATGGAAAGGTGGGACATCCTACATCACGAAAATGATAGTTTAAACCCTCTACGGGCTCTAGTTATCGAGATAATTGAGTTTAAAGATAAAGATAGAGTCGATTTTTCAACTTGAAGTTGTCGTAAAGTATGATACATCAATGGAAAGAGGGGACCTCCTACATCACGAAAATGATAGTTTTAACCCTCTACGGGCTCTAGTTATCGAGATAATTGAGTTTAAAGATACAGATAGAGTCGATTTTTCAACTTGAAGTTTTCGTAAAGTATGATACATCAATGGAAAGGTGGCACCTCCTACATCACGAAAATGATAGTTTTAACCCTCTACAGGCTCTAGTTATCGAGATAATTGAGTTTAAAGATAAAGATAGAGTCGATTTTTCAACTTGAAGTTTTCGTAAAGTATGATACATCAATGGAAAGGTGGGACCTCCTACATCACGAAAATGATAGTTTTAACCCTCTACGGGCTCTAGTTATCGAGATAATTGAGTTTAAAGATAAAGATAGAGTCGATTTTTCAACTTGAAGTTTTTGTAAAGTATGATACATCAATGGAAAGGTGGGACCTCCTACATCACGAAAATGATAGTTTTAACCCTCTACGGGCTCTAGTTATCGAGATAATTGAGTTTAAAGATAAAGATAGAGTCGATTTTTCAACTTGAAGTTTTCGTAAAGTATGATACATCAATGGAAAGGTGGGACCTCCTACATCACGAAAATGATATCTTTAACCCTCTACAGGCTCTAGTTATCGAGATAATTGAGTTTAAAGATAAAGATAGAGTCGATTTTTCAACTTGAAGTTTTCGTAAAGTATGATACATCAATGGAAAGGTGGGACCTCCTGCATCACGAAAATGATAGTTTTAACCCTCTACGGGGTCTAGTCTATCGAGATAATTGAGTTTAAAGATAAAGATAGAGTCGATTTTTCAACTTGAAGTTTTCGTAAAGTATGATACATCAATGAAAAGGTGGCACCTCCTACATCACGAAAATGATAGTTTTAACCCTCTACGGGCTCTAGTTATCGAGATAATTGAGTTTAAAGATAAAGATAGAGTCGATTTTTCAACTTGAAGTTTTCGTAAAGTATGATACATCATTGGAAAGGTGGGACCTCCTACATCACGAAAATGATATCTTTAAACCTCTACAGGCTCTAGTTATCGAGATAATTGAGTTTAAAGATAAAGATAGAGTCGATTTTTCAACTTGAAGTTTTCGTAAAGTATGATACATCAATGGAAAGGTGGCACCTCCTACATCACGAAAATGATAGTTTTAACCCTCTACGGGCTCTAGTTATCGAGATAATTGAGTTTAAAGATAAAGATAGAGTCGATTTTTCAGCTTGAAGTTTTCGTAAAGTATGATACATCAATGGAAAGGTGGGACCTCCTACATCACGAAAATGATAGTTTTAACCCTCTACGGGCTCTAGTTATCGAGATAATTTAGTTTAAAGATAAAGATAGAGTCGATTTTTCAACTTGAAGTTTTCGTAAAGTATGATACATCAATGGAAAGGTGGGACCTCCTACATCACGAAAATGATAGTTTAAACCCTCTACGGGCTCTAGTTATCGAGATAATTGAGTTTAAAGATAAAGAGAGAGTCGATTTTTCAACTTGAAGTTTTCGTAAAGTATGATACATCAATGGAAAGGTGGGACCTCCTACATCACGAAAATGATAGTTTTAACCCTCTACGGGCTCTAGTTATCGAGATAATTGAGTTTAAAGCTAAAGATAGAGTCGATTTTTCAACTTGAAGTTTTCGTAAAGTATGATACATCAATGGAAAGGTGGCACCTCCTACATCACGAAAATGATAGTTTTAACCCTCTACAGGCTCTAGTTATCGAGATAATTGAGTTTAAAGATAAAGATAGAGTCGATTTTTCAACTTGAAGTTTTCGTAAAGTATGATACATCAATGGAAAGGTGGGACCTCCTACATCACGAAAATGATAGTTTAAACCCTCTACGGGCTCTAGTTATCGAGATAATTGAGTTTAAAGATAAAGATAGAGTCGATTTTTCAACTTGAAATTTTCGTAAAGTATGATACATCAATGGAAAGGTGGGACCTCCTACATCACGAAAATGATAGTTTTAACCCTCTACGGGCTCTAGTTATCGAGATAATTGAGTTTAAAGATAAAGATGGAGTCGATTCTTCAACTTGAAGTTTTCGTAAAGTATGATACATCAATGGAAAGGTGGCACCTCCTACATCACGAAAATGATAGTTTTAACCCTCTACAGGCTCTAGTTATCGAGATAATTGAGTTAAAAGATAAAGATAGAGACGATTTTTCAACTTGAAGTTTTCGTAAAGTATGATACATCAATGGAAAGGTGGGACCTCCTACATCACGAAAATGATAGTTTTAATCCTCTACGGGCTCTAGTTATCGAGATAATTGAGTTTAAAGATAAAGATAGAGTCGATTTTTCAACTTGAAGTTTTCGTAAAGTATGATACATCAATGGAAAGGTGGGACCTCCTACATCACGAAAATGATAGTTTTAACCCTCTACGGGCTCTAGTTATCGAGATAATTGAGTTTAAAGATAAAGATAGAGTCGATTTTTCAACTTGAAGTTTTCGTAAAGTATGATACATCAATGGAAAGGTGGGACCTCCTACATCACGAAAATGATAGTTTTAACCCTCTACGGGCTCTAGTTATCGAGATAATTGAGTTTAAAGATAAAGATAGAGTCGATTTTTCAACTTGAAGTTTTCAATGGAAAGGTGGGACCTCCTACATCACGAAAATGATAGTTTTAACCCTCTACGGGCTCTAGTTATCGAGATAATTGAGTTTAAAGATAAAGATAGAGTCGATTTTTCAACTTGAAGTTTTCGTAAAGTATGATACATCAATGGAAAGGTGGCACCTCCTACATCACGAAAATGATAGTTTTAACCCTCTACGGGCTCTAGTTATCGAGATAATTGAGTTAAAAGATAAAGATAGAGACGATTTTTCAACTTGAAGTTTTCGTAAAGTATGATACATCAATGGAAAGGTGGGACCTCCTACATCACGAAAATGATAGTTTTAATCCTCTACGGGTTCTAGTTATCGAGATAATTGAGTTTAAAGATAAAGATAGAGTCGATTTTTCAACTTGAAGTTTTCGAAAAGTATGATACATCAATGGAAAGGTGGGACCTCCTACATCACGAAAATGATAGTTAGTTATCGAGATAATTGAGTTTAAAGATAAAGATAGAGTCGATTTTTCAACTTGAAGTTTTCGTAAAGTATGATACATCAATGGAAAGGTGGGACCTCCTACATCACGAAAATGATAGTTTTAACCCTCTACGGGCTCTAGTTATCGAGATAATTGAGTTTAAAGATAAAGATAGAGTCGATTTTTCAACTTGAAGTTTTCGTAAAGTATGATACATCAATGGAAAGGTGGCACCTCCTACATCACGAAAATGATAGTTTTAACCCTCTACGGGCTCTAGTTATCGAGATAATTGAGTTTAAAGATAAAGATAGAGTCGATTTTTCAACTTGAAGTTTTCGTAGAGTATGATACATCAATGGAAAGGTGGGACCTCCTACATCACGAAAATGATAGATTTAACCCTCTACGGGCTCTAGTTATCGAGATAATTGAGTTTAAAGATAAAGATAGAGTCGATTTTTCAACTTGAAGTTTTCGTAAAGTATGATACATCAATGGAAAGGTGGGACCTCCTACATCACGAAAATGATAGTTTTAACCCTCTACAGGCTCTAGTTATCGAGATAATTGAGTTTAAAGATAAAGATAGAGTCGATTTTTCAACTTGAAGTTTTCGTAAAGTATGATACATCAATGGAAAGGTGGGACCTCCTACATCACGAAAATGATAGTTTTAACCCTCTACGGGCTCTAGTTATCGAGATAATTGAGTTTAAAGATAAAGATAGAGTCGATTTTTCAACTTGAAGTTTTCGTAAAGTATGATACATCAATGGATAGGTGGGACCTCCTACATCACGAAAATGATAGTTTTAACCCTCTACAGGCTCTAGTTATCGAGATAATTGAGTTTAAAGATAAAGATGGAGTCGATTTTTCAACTTGAAGTTTTCGTAAAGTATGATACATCAATGGAAAGGTGGGACCTCCTACATCACGAAAATGATAGTTTAAACCCTCTACGGGCTCTAGTTATCGAGATAATTGAGTTTAAAGATAAAGATAGAGTCGATTTTTCAACTTGAAGTTTTCGTAAAGTATGATACATCAATGGAAAGGTGGGACCTCCTACATCACGAAAATGATAGTTTTAACCCTCTACGGGCTCTAGTTATCGAGATAATTGAGTTTAAAGATAAAGATAGAGTCGATTTTTCAACTTGAAGTTTTCGTAAAGTATGATACATCAATGGAAAGGTGGCACCTCCTACATCACGAAAATGATAGTTTTAACCCTCTACGGGCTCTAGTTATCGAGATAATTGAGTTAAAAGATAAAGATAGAGACGATTTTTCAACTTGATGTTTTCGTAAAGTATGAAACATCAATGGAAAGGTGGGACCTCCTACATCACGAAAATGATAGTTTTAATCCTCTACGGGTTCTAGTTATCGAGGTAATTGAGTTTAAAGATAAAGATAGAGTCGATTTTTCAACTTGAAGTTTTCGAAAAGTATGATACATCAATGGAAAGGTGGGACCTCCTACATCACGAAAATGATAGTTTTAACCCTCTACGGGCTCTAGTTATCGAGATAATTGAGTTTAAAGATAAAGATAGTCGATTTTTCAACTTGAAGTTTTCGTAAAGTATGATACATCAATGGACAGGTGGGACCTCCTACATCACGAAAATGATAGTTTTAACCCTCTACGGGCTCTAGTTATCATGATAATTGAGTTTAAAGATAAAGATGGAGTCGATTTTTCAACTTGAAGTTTTCGTAAAGTATGATACATCAATGGAAAGGTGGCACCTCCTACATCACGAAAATGATAGTTTTAACCCTCTACGGGCTCTAGTTATCGAGATAATTGAGTTTAAAGATAAAGATAGAGTCGATTTTTCAACTTGAAGTTTTCGTAGAGTATGATACATCAATGGAAAGGTGGGACCTCCTACATCACGAAAATGATAGATTTAACCCTCTACGGGCTCTAGTTATCGAGATAATTGAGTTTAAAGATAAAGATAGAGTCGATTTTTCAACTTGAAGTTTTCGTAAAGTATGATACATCAATGGAAAGGTGGGACCTCCTACATCACGAAAATGATAGTTTTAACCCTCTACAGGCTCTAGTTATCGAGATAATTGAGTTTAAAGATAAAGATAGAGTCGATTTTTCAACTTGAAGTTTTCGTAAAGTATGATACATCAATGGAAAGGTGGGACCTCCTACATCACGAAAATGATAGTTTTAACCCTCTACGGGCTCTAGTTATCGAGATAATTGAGTTTAAAGATAAAGATAGAGTCGATTTTTCAACTTGAAGTTTTCGTAAAGTATGATACATCAATGGATAGGTGGGACCTCCTACATCACGAAAATGATAGTTTTAACCCTCTACAGGCTCTAGTTATCGAGATAATTGAGTTTAAAGATAAAGATGGAGTCGATTTTTCAACTTGAAGTTTTCGTAAAGTATGATACATCAATGGAAAGGTGGGACCTCCTACATCACGAAAATGATAGTTTAAACCCTCTACGGGCTCTAGTTATCGAGATAATTGAGTTTAAAGATAAAGATAGAGTCGATTTTTCAACTTGAAGTTTTCGTAAAGTATGATACATCAATGGAAAGGTGGGACCTCCTACATCACGAAAATGATAGTTTTAACCCTCTACGGGCTCTAGTTATCGAGATAATTGAGTTTAAAGATAAAGATAGAGTCGATTTTTCAACTTGAAGTTTTCGTAAAGTATGATACATCAATGGAAAGGTGGCACCTCCTACATCACGAAAATGATAGTTTTAACCCTCTACGGGCTCTAGTTATCGAGATAATTGAGTTAAAAGATAAAGATAGAGACGATTTTTCAACTTGATGTTTTCGTAAAGTATGAAACATCAATGGAAAGGTGGGACCTCCTACATCACGAAAATGATAGTTTTAATCCTCTACGGGTTCTAGTTATCGAGGTAATTGAGTTTAAAGATAAAGATAGAGTCGATTTTTCAACTTGAAGTTTTCGAAAAGTATGATACATCAATGGAAAGGTGGGACCTCCTACATCACGAAAATGATAGTTTTAACCCTCTACGGGCTCTAGTTATCGAGATAATTGAGTTTAAAGATAAAGATAGAGTCGATTTTTCAACTTGAAGTTTTCGTAAAGTATGATACATCAATGGACAGGTGGGACCTCCTACATCACGAAAATGATAGTTTTAACCCTCTACGGGCTCTAGTTATCGAGATAATTGAGTTTAAAGATAAAGATGGAGTCGATTTTTCAACTTGAAGTTTTCGTAAAGTATGATACATCAATGGAAAGGTGGGACCTCCTACATCACGAAAATGATAGTTTTAACCCTCTACGGGCTCTAGTTATCGAGATAATTGAGTTAAAAGATAAAGATAGAGACGGGGTCTAGTAATCGAGATAATTGAGTTTAAAGATAAAGATAGAGTCGATTTTTCAACTTGAATATTTCGTAAAGTATGATACATCAATGGAAAGGTGGGACCTCCTACATCACGAAAATGATAGTTTTAACCCTCTACGGGCTCTAGTTATCGAGATAATTGAGTTAAAAGATAAAGATAGAGACGATTTTTCAACTTGAAGTTTTCGTAAAGTATGATACATCAATGGAAAGGTGGCACCTCCTACATCACGAAAATGATAGTTATCGAGATAATTGAGTTTAAAGATAAAGATAGAGTCGAATTTTCAACTTGAAGTTTTCGTAAAGTATGATACATCAATGGAAAGGTGGGACCTCCTACATCACGAAAATGATAGTTTTAATCCTCTACGGGTTCTAGTTATCGAGATAATTGAGTTTAAAGATAAAGATAGAGTCGATTTTTCAACTTGAAGTTTTCGAAAAGTATGATACATCAATGGAAAGGTGGGACCTCCTACATCACGAAAATGATAGTTAGTTATCGAGATAATTGAGTTTAAAGATAAAGATAGAGTCGATTTTTCAACTTGAAGTTTTCGTAAAGTATGATACATCAATGGAAAGGTGGGACCTCCTACATCACGAAAATGATAGTTTTAACCCTCTACAGGCTCTAGATATCGAGATAATTGAGTTTAAAGATAAAGATAGAGTCGATTTTTCAACTTGAAGTTTTCGTAAAGTATGATACATCAATGGAAAGGTGGGACCTCCTACATCACGAAAATGATAGTTTTAACATTCTACGGGCTCTAGTTATCGAGATAATTGAGTTTAAAGATAAAGATAGAGTCGATTTTTCAACTTGAAGTTTTCGTAGAGTATGATACATCAATGGAAAGGTGGGACCTCCTACATCACGAAAATGATAGTTTTAACCCTCTACGGGCTCTAGTTATCGAGATAATTGAGTTTAAAGATAAAGATAGAGTCAATTTTTCAACTTGAAGTTTTCGTAAAGTATGATACATCAATGGAAAGGTGCGACCTCCTACATCACGAAAATGATAGTTTAAACCCTCTACGGGCTCTAGTTATCGAGATAATTGAGTTTAAAGATAAAGATAGAGTCGATTTTTCAACTTGAAGTTTTCGTAAAGTATGATACATCAATGGAAAGGTGGCACCTCCTACATCACGAAAATGATAGTTTTAACCCTCTACGGGCTCTAGTTATCGAGATAATTGAGTTTAAAGATAAAGATAGAGTCGATTTTTCAACTTGAAGTTTTCGTAGAGTATGATACATCAATGGAAAGGTGGGACCTCCTACATCACGAAAATGATAGATTTAACCCTCTACGGGCTCTAGTTATCGAGATAATTGAGTTTAAAGATAAAGATAGAGTCGATTTTTCAACTTGAAGTTTTCGTAAAGTATGATACATCAATGGAAAGGTGGGACCTCCTACATCACGAAAATGATAGTTTTAACCCTCTACAGGCTCTAGTTATCGAGATAATTGAGTTTAAAGATAAAGATAGAGTCGATTTTTCAACTTGAAGTTTTCGTAAAGTATGATACATCAATGGAAAGGTGGGACCTCCTACATCACGAAAATGATAGTTTTAACCCTCTACGGGCTCTAGTTATCGAGATAATTGAGTTTAAAGATAAAGATAGAGTCGATTTTTCAACTTGAAGTTTTCGTAAAGTATGATACATCAATGGATAGGTGGGACCTCCTACATCACGAAAATGATAGTTTTAACCCTCTACAGGCTCTAGTTATCGAGATAATTGAGTTTAAAGATAAAGATAGAGTCGATTTTTCAACTTGAAGTTTTCGTAAAGTATGATACATCAATGGAAAGGTGGGACCTCCTACATCACGAAAATGATAGTTTAAACCCTCTACGGGCTCTAGTTATCGAGATAATTGAGTTTAAAGATAAAGATAGAGTCGATTTTTCAACTTGAAGTTTTCGTAAAGTATGATACATCAATGGAAAGGTGGGACCTCCTACATCACGAAAATGATAGTTTTAACCCTCTACGGGCTCTAGTTATCGAGATAATTGAGTTTAAAGATAAAGATAGAGTCGATTTTTCAACTTGAAGTTTTCGTAAAGTATGATACATCAATGGAAAGGTGGCACCTCCTACATCACGAAAATGATAGTTTTAACCCTCTACGGGCTCTAGTTATCGAGATAATTGAGTTAAAAGATAAAGATAGAGACGATTTTTCAACTTGAAGTTTTCGTAAAGTATGAAACATCAATGGAAAGGTGGGACCTCCTACATCACGAAAATGATAGTTTTAATCCTCTACGGGTTCTAGTTATCGAGGTAATTGAGTTTAAAGATAAAGATAGAGTCGATTTTTCAACTTGAAGTTTTCGAAAAGTATGATACATCAATGGAAAGGTGGGACCTCCTACATCACGAAAATGATATCTTTAACCCTCTACGGGCTCTAGTTATCGAGATAATTGAGTTTAAAGATAAAGATAGAGTCGATTTTTCAACTTGAAGTTTTCGTAAAGTATGATACATCAATGGACAGGTGGGACCTCCTACATCACGAAAATGATAGTTTTAACCCTCTACGGGCTCTAGTTATCGAGATAATTGAGTTTAAAGATAAAGATGGAGTCGATTTTTCAACTTGAAGTTTTCGTAAAGTATGATACATCAATGGAAAGGTGGGACCTCCTACATCACGAAAATGATAGTTTTAAACCTCTACGGGCTCTAGTTATCGAGATAATTGAGTTAAAAGATAAAGATAGAGACGGGGTCTAGTAATCGAGATAATTGAGTTTAAAGATAAAGATAGAGTCGATTTTTCAACTTGAATATTTCGTAAAGTATGATACATCAATGGAAAGGTGGGACCTCCTACATCACGAAAATGATAGTTTTAACCCTCTACGGGCTCTAGTTATCGAGATAATTGAGTTAAAAGATAAAGATAGAGACGATTTTTCAACTTGAAGTTTTCGTAAAGTATGATACATCAATGGAAAGGTGGCACCTCCTACATCACGAAAATGATAGTTAGTTATCGAGATAATTGAGTTTAAAGATAAAGATAGAGTCGATTTTTCAACTTGAAGTTTTCGTAAAGTATGATACATCAATGGAAAGGTGGGACCTCCTACATCACGAAAATGATAGTTTTAATCCTCTACGGGTTCTAGATATCGAGATAATTGAGTTTAAAGATAAAGATAGAGTCGATTTTTCAACTTGAAGTTTTCGAAAAGTATGATACATCAATGGAAAGGTGGGACCTCCTACATCACGAAAATGATAGTTAGTTATCGAGATAATTGAGTTTAAAGATAAAGATAGAGTCGATTTTTCAACTTGAAGTTTTCGTAAAGTATGATACATCAATGGAAAGGTGGGACCTCCTACATCACGAAAATGATAGTTTTAACCCTCTACGGGCTCTAGTTAACGAGATAATTGAGTTTAAAGATAAAGATAGAGTAGTTTTTTCAACTTGAAGTTTTCGTAAAGTATGATACATCAATGGAAAGGTGGGACCTCCTACATCACGAAAATGATAGTTTTAACCCTCTACGGGGTCTAGTAATCGAGATAATTGAGTTTAAAGATAAAGATAGAGTCGATTTTTCAACTTGAAGTTTTCGAAAAGTATGATACATCAATGGAAAGGTGGGACCTCCTACATCACGAAAATGATAGTTAGTTATCGAGATAATTGAGTTTAAAGATAAAGATAGAGTCGATTTTTCAACTTGAAGTTTTCGTAAAGTATGATACATCAATGGAAAGGTGGGACCTCCTACATTACGAAAATGATAGTTTTAACCCTCTACGGGCTCTAGTTAACGAGATAATTGAGTTTAAAGATAAAGATAGAGTCGTTTTTTCAACTTGAAGTTTTCGTAAAGTATGATACATCAATGGAAAGGTGGGACCTCCTACATCACGAAAATGATAGTTTTAACCCTCTACGGGCTCTAGTTATCGAGATAATTTAGTTTAAAGATAAAGATAGAGTCGATTTTTCAACTTGAAGTTTTCGTAAAGTATGATACATCAATGGAAAGGTGGGACCTCCTACATCACGAAAATGATAGTTTTAAACCTCTACGGGCTCTAGTTATCGAGATAATTGAGTTTAAAGATAAAGATAAAGATAGAGTCGATTTTTCAACTTGAAGTTTTCGTAAAGTATGATACATCAATGGAAAGGTGGGACCTCCTACATCACGAAAATGATAGTTTTAACCCTCTACGGGCTCTAGTTATCGAGATAATTGAGTTTAAAGATAAAGATAGAGTCGATTTTTCAACTTGAAGTTTTCGTAAAGTATGATACATCAATGGAAAGGTGGGACCTCCTACATCACGAAAATGATATCTTTAACCCTCTACAGGCTCTAGTTATCGAGATAATTGAGTTTAAAGATAAAGATAGAGTCGATTTTTCAACTTGAAGTTTTCGTAAAGTATGATACATCAATGGAAAGGTGGGACCTCCTGCATCACGAAAATGATAGTTTTAACCCTCTACGGGGTCTAGTTATCGAGATAATTGAGTTTAAAGATAAAGATAAAGATAGAGTCGATTTTTCAACTTGAAGTTTTCGTAAAGTATGATACATCAATGGAAAGGTGCGACCTCCTACATCACGAAAATGATAGTTTAAACCCTCTACGGGCTCTAGTTATCGAGATAATTGAGTTTAAAGATAAAGATAAAGATAGAGTCGATTTTTCAACTTGAAGTTTTCGTAAAGTATGATACATCAATGGAAAGGTGGGACCTCCTACATCACGAAAATGATAGTTTTAACCCTCTACGGGCTCTAGTTATCGAGATAATTGAGTTTAAAGATAAAGATAGAGTCGATTTTTCAACTTGAAGTTTTCGTAAAGTATGATACATCAATGGAAAGGTGGGACCTCCTACATCACGAAAATGATAGTTTTAACCCTCTACAGGCTCTAGTTATCGAGATAATTGAGTTTAAAGATAAAGATAGAGTCGATTTTTCAACTTGAAGTTTTCGTAAAGTATGATACATCAATGGAAAGGTGGGACCTCCTACATCACGAAAATGATAGTTTTAACCCTCTACGGGCTCTAGTTATCGAGATAATTGAGTTTAAAGATAAAGATAGAGTCGATTTTTCAACTTGAAGTTTTCGTAAAGTATGATACATCAATGGATAGGTGGGACCTCCTACATCACGAAAATGATAGTTTTAACCCTCTACAGGCTCTAGTTATCGAGATAATTGAGTTTAAAGATAAAGATAGAGTCGATTTTTCAACTTGAAGTTTTCGTAAAGTATGATACATCAATGGAAAGGTGGGACCTCCTACATCACGAAAATGATAGTTTAAACCCTCTACGGGCTCTAGTTATCGAGATAATTGAGTTTAAAGATAAAGATAGAGTCGATTTTTCAACTTGAAGTTTTCGTAAAGTATGATACATCAATGGAAAGGTGGGACCTCCTACATCACGAAAATGATAGTTTTAACCCTCTACGGGCTCTAGTTATCGAGATAATTGAGTTTAAAGATAAAGATAGAGTCGATTTTTCAACTTGAAGTTTTCGTAAAGTATGATACATCAATGGAAAGGTGGCACCTCCTACATCACGAAAATGATAGTTTTAACCCTCTACGGGCTCTAGTTATCGAGATAATTGAGTTAAAAGATAAAGATAGAGACGATTTTTCAACTTGAAGTTTTCGTAAAGTATGAAACATCAATGGAAAGGTGGGACCTCCTACATCACGAAAATGATAGTTTTAATCCTCTACGGGTTCTAGTTATCGAGGTAATTGAGTTTAAAGATAAAGATAGAGTCGATTTTTCAACTTGAAGTTTTCGAAAAGTATGATACATCAATGGAAAGGTGGGACCTCCTACATCACGAAAATGATATCTTTAACCCTCTACGGGCTCTAGTTATCGAGATAATTGAGTTTAAAGATAAAGATAGAGTCGATTTTTCAACTTGAAGTTTTCGTAAAGTATGATACATCAATGGACAGGTGGGACCTCCTACATCACGAAAATGATAGTTTTAACCCTCTACGGGCTCTAGTTATCGAGATAATTGAGTTTAAAGATAAAGATGGAGTCGATTTTTCAACTTGAAGTTTTCGTAAAGTATGATACATCAATGGAAAGGTGGGACCTCCTACATCACGAAAATGATAGTTTTAAACCTCTACGGGCTCTAGTTATCGAGATAATTGAGTTAAAAGATAAAGATAGAGACGGGGTCTAGTAATCGAGATAATTGAGTTTAAAGATAAAGATAGAGTCGATTTTTCAACTTGAATATTTCGTAAAGTATGATACATCAATGGAAAGGTGGGACCTCCTACATCACGAAAATGATAGTTTTAACCCTCTACGGGCTCTAGTTATCGAGATAATTGAGTTAAAAGATAAAGATAGAGACGATTTTTCAACTTGAAGTTTTCGTAAAGTATGATACATCAATGGAAAGGTGGCACCTCCTACATCACGAAAATGATAGTTAGTTATCGAGATAATTGAGTTTAAAGATAAAGATAGAGTCGATTTTTCAACTTGAAGTTTTCGTAAAGTATGATACATCAATGGAAAGGTGGGACCTCCTACATCACGAAAATGATAGTTTTAATCCTCTACGGGTTCTAGATATCGAGATAATTGAGTTTAAAGATAAAGATAGAGTCGATTTTTCAACTTGAAGTTTTCGAAAAGTATGATACATCAATGGAAAGGTGGGACCTCCTACATCACGAAAATGATAGTTAGTTATCGAGATAATTGAGTTTAAAGATAAAGATAGAGTCGATTTTTCAACTTGAAGTTTTCGTAAAGTATGATACATCAATGGAAAGGTGGGACCTCCTACATCACGAAAATGATAGTTTAAACCCTCTACGGGCTCTAGTTAACGAGATAATTGAGTTTAAAGATAAAGATAGAGTAGTTTTTTCAACTTGAAGTTTTCGTAAAGTATGATACATCAATGGAAAGGTGGGACCTCCTACATCACGAAAATGATAGTTTTAACCCTCTACGGGGTCTAGTAATCGAGATAATTGAGTTTAAAGATAAAGATAGAGTCGATTTTTCAACTTGAAGTTTTCGAAAAGTATGATACATCAATGGAAAGGTGGGACCTCCTACATCACGAAAATGATAGTTAGTTATCGAGATAATTGAGTTTAAAGATAAAGATAGAGTCGATTTTTCAACTTGAAGTTTTCGTAAAGTATGATACATCAATGGAAAGGTGGGACCTCCTACATTACGAAAATGATAGTTTTAACCCTCTACGGGCTCTAGTTAACGAGATAATTGAGTTTAAAGATAAAGATAGAGTCGTTTTTTCAACTTGAAGTTTTCGTAAAGTATGATACATCAATGGAAAGGTGGGACCTCCTACATCACGAAAATGATAGTTTTAACCCTCTACGGGCTCTAGTTATCGAGATAATTTAGTTTAAAGATAAAGATAGAGTCGATTTTTCAACTTGAAGTTTTCGTAAAGTATGATACATCAATGGAAAGGTGGGACCTCCTACATCACGAAAATGATAGTTTTAAACCTCTACGGGCTCTAGTTATCGAGATAATTGAGTTTAAAGATAAAGATAAAGATAGAGTCGATTTTTCAACTTGAAGTTTTCGTAAAGTATGATACATCAATGGAAAGGTGGGACCTCCTACATCACGAAAATGATAGTTTTAACCCTCTACGGGCTCTAGTTATCGAGATAATTGAGTTTAAAGATAAAGATAGAGTCGATTTTTCAACTTGAAGTTTTCGTAAAGTATGATACATCAATGGAAAGGTGGGACCTCCTACATCACGAAAATGATATCTTTAACCCTCTACAGGCTCTAGTTATCGAGATAATTGAGTTTAAAGATAAAGATAGAGTCGATTTTTCAACTTGAAGTTTTCGTAAAGTATGATACATCAATGGAAAGGTGGGACCTCCTGCATCACGAAAATGATAGTTTTAACCCTCTACGGGGTCTAGTTATCGAGATAATTGAGTTTAAAGATAAAGATAGAGTCGATTTTTCAACTTGAAGTTTTCGTAAAGTATGATACATCAATGAAAAGGTGGCACCTCCTACATCACGAAAATGATAGTTTTAACCCTCTACGGGCTCTAGTTATCGAGATAATTGAGTTTAAAGATAAAGATAGAGTCGATTTTTCAACTTGAAGTTTTCGTAAAGTATGAAACATCATTGGAAAGGTGGGACCTCCTACATCACGAAAATGATATCTTTAACCCTCTACGGGCTCTAATTATCGAGATAATTGAGTTTAAAGATAAAGATAGAGTCGATTTTTCAACTTGAAGTTTTCGTAAAGTATGATACATCAATGGAAAGGTGGCACCTCCTACATCACGAAAATTATAGTTTTAACCCTCTACGGGCTCTTGTTATCGAGATAATTGAGTTTAAAGATAAAGATAGAGTCAATTTTTCAACTTGAAGTTTTCGTAAAGTATGATACATCAATGGAAAGGTGGGACCTCCTACATCACGAAAATGATAGTTTTAACCCTCTACGGGCTCTAGTTATCGAGATAATTTAGTTTAAAGATAAAGATAGAGTCGATTTTTCAACTTGAAGTTTTCGTAAAGTATGATACATCAATGGAAAGGTGGGACATCCTACATCACGAAAATGATAGTTTAAACCCTCTACGGGCTCTAGTTATCGAGATAATTGAGTTTAAAGATAAAGATAGAGTCGATTTTTCAACTTGAAGTTGTCGTAAAGTATGATACATCAATGGAAAGAGGGGACCTCCTACATCACGAAAATGATAGTTTTAACCCTCTACGGGCTCTAGTTATCGAGATAATTGAGTTTAAAGATACAGATAGAGTCGATTTTTCAACTTGAAGTTTTCGTAAAGTATGATACATCAATGGAAAGGTGGCACCTCCTACATCACGAAAATGATAGTTTTAACCCTCTACAGGCTCTAGTTATCGAGATAATTGAGTTTAAAGATAAAGATAGAGTCGATTTTTCAACTTGAAGTTTTCGTAAAGTATGATACATCAATGGAAAGGTGGGACCTCCTACATCACGAAAATGATAGTTTTAACCCTCTACGGGCTCTAGTTATCGAGATAATTGAGTTTAAAGATAAAGATAGAGTCGATTTCTCAACTTGAAGTTTTTGTAAAGTATGATACATCAATGGAAAGGTGGGACCTCCTACATCACGAAAATGATAGTTTTAACCCTCTACGGGCTCTAGTTATCGAGATAATTGAGTTTAAAGATAAAGATAGAGTCGATTTTTCAACTTGAAGTTTTCGTAAAGTATGATACATCAATGGAAAGGTGGGACCTCCTACATCACGAAAATGATATCTTTAACCCTCTACAGGCTCTAGTTATCGAGATAATTGAGTTTAAAGATAAAGATAGAGTCGATTTTTCAACTTGAAGTTTTCGTAAAGTATGATACATCAATGGAAAGGTGGGACCTCCTACATCACGAAAATGATAGTTTTAAACCTCTACGGGCTCTAGTTATCGAGATAATTGAGTTTAAAGATAAGGATAGAGTCGATTTTTCAACTTAAAGTTTTCGTAAAGTATGATACATCAATGGAAAGGTGGGACCTCCTACATCACGAAAATGATAGTTTTAACCCTCTACGGGCTCTAGTTATCGAGATAATTGAGTTTAAAGATAAAGATAGAGTCGATTTTTCAACTTGAAGTTTTCGTAAAGTATGATACATCAATGGAAAGGTGGCACCTCCTACATCACGAAAATGATAGTTTTAACCCTCTACTGGGTCTAGTTATCGAGATAATTGAGTTCAAAGATAAAGATAGAGTCGATTTTTCAACTTGAAGTTTTCGTAAAGTATGATACATCAATGGAAAGGTGGGACCTAATACATCACGAAAATGATAGTTTTAACCCTCTACGGGGTCTAGTTATCGAGATAATTGAGTTTAAAGATAAAGATAGAGTCGATTTTTCAACTTGAAGTTTTCGTAAAGTATGATACATCAATGGAAAGGTGGCACCTCCTACATCACGAAAATGATAGTTTTAACCCTCTACGGGGTCTAGTTATCGAGATAATTGAGTTCAAAGATAAAGATAGAGTCGATTTTTTAACTTGAAGTTTTCGTAAAGTATGAAACATCAATGAAAAGGTGGCACCTCCTACATCACGAAAATGATAGTTTTAACCCTCTACGGGCTCTAGTTATCGAGATAATTGAGTTAAAAGATAAAGATAGAGTCGATTTTTCAACTTGAATATTTCGTAAAGTATGATACATCAATGGAAAGGTGGGACCTCCTTCATCACGAAAATGATAGTTTTAACCCTCTACGGGCTCTAGATATCGAGATAATTGAGTTTAAAGATAAAGATAGAGTCGATTTTTCAACTTGAAGTTTTCGTAAAGTATGATACATCATTGGAAAGGTGGGACCTCCTTCATCACGAAAATGATATCTTTAACCCTCTACAGGCTCTAGTTATCGAGATAATTGAGTTTAAAGATAAAGATAGAGTCGATTTTTCAACTTGAAGTTTTCGTAAAGTATGATACATCAATGGAAAGGTGGGACCTCCTGCATCACGAAAATGATAGTTTTAACCCTCTACGGGGTCTAGTAATCGAGATAATTGAGTTTAAAGATAAAGATAGAGTCGATTTTCAACTTGAAGTTTTCGTAAAGTATGATACATCAATGGAAAGGTGGCACCTCCTACATCACGAAAATGATAGTTTTAACCCTCTGCGGGCTCTAGTTATCGAGATAATTGAGTTTAAAGATAAAGATAGAGTCGATTTTTCAACTTGAAGTTTTCGTCAAGTATGATACATCAATGGAAAGGTGGCACCTCCTACATCACGAAAATGATAGTTTTAATCCTCTACGGGCTCTAGTTATCGAGATAATTGAGTTTAAAGATAAAGATAGAGTCGATTTTTCAACTTGAAGTTTTCGTAAAGTATGATACATCAATGGATAGGTGGGACCTCCTACATCACGAAAATGATAGTTTTAACCCTCTACAGGCTCTAGTTATCGAGATAATTGAGTTTAAAGATAAAGATAGAGTCGATTTTTCAACTTGAAGTTTTCGTAAAGTATGATACATCAATGGAAAGGTGGGACCTCCTACATCACGAAAATGATAGTTTAAACCCTCTACGGGCTCTAGTTATCGAGATAATTGAGTTTAAAGATAAAGATAGAGTCGATTTTTCAACTTGAAGTTTTCGTAAAGTATGATACATCAATGGAAAGGTGGGACCTCCTACATCACGAAAATGATAGTTTTAACCCTCTACGGGCTCTAGTTATCGAGATAATTGAGTTTAAAGATAAAGATAGAGTCGATTTTTCAACTTGAAGTTTTCGTAAAGTATGATACATCAATGGAAAGGTGGCACCTCCTACATCACGAAAATGATAGTTTTAACCCTCTACGGGCTCTAGTTATCGAGATAATTGAGTTAAAAGATAAAGATAGAGACGATTTTTCAACTTGAAGTTTTCGTAAAGTATGAAACATCAATGGAAAGGTGGGACCTCCTACATCACGAAAATGATAGTTTTAATCCTCTACGGGTTCTAGTTATCGAGGTAATTGAGTTTAAAGATAAAGATAGAGTCGATTTTTCAACTTGAAGTTTTCGAAAAGTATGATACATCAATGGAAAGGTGGGACCTCCTACATCACGAAAATGATATCTTTAACCCTCTACGGGCTCTAGTTATCGAGATAATTGAGTTTAAAGATAAAGATAGAGTCGATTTTTCAACTTGAAGTTTTCGTAAAGTATGATACATCAATGGACAGGTGGGACCTCCTACATCACGAAAATGATAGTTTTAACCCTCTACGGGCTCTAGTTATCGAGATAATTGAGTTTAAAGATAAAGATGGAGTCGATTTTTCAACTTGAAGTTTTCGTAAAGTATGATACATCAATGGAAAGGTGGGACCTCCTACATCACGAAAATGATAGTTTTAAACCTCTACGGGCTCTAGTTATCGAGATAATTGAGTTAAAAGATAAAGATAGAGACGGGGTCTAGTAATCGAGATAATTGAGTTTAAAGATAAAGATAGAGTCGATTTTTCAACTTGAATATTTCGTAAAGTATGATACATCAATGGAAAGGTGGGACCTCCTACATCACGAAAATGATAGTTTTAACCCTCTACGGGCTCTAGTTATCGAGATAATTGAGTTAAAAGATAAAGATAGAGACGATTTTTCAACTTGAAGTTTTCGTAAAGTATGATACATCAATGGAAAGGTGGCACCTCCTACATCACGAAAATGATAGTTAGTTATCGAGATAATTGAGTTTAAAGATAAAGATAGAGTCGATTTTTCAACTTGAAGTTTTCGTAAAGTATGATACATCAATGGAAAGGTGGGACCTCCTACATCACGAAAATGATAGTTTTAATCCTCTACGGGTTCTAGATATCGAGATAATTGAGTTTAAAGATAAAGATAGAGTCGATTTTTCAACTTGAAGTTTTCGAAAAGTATGATACATCAATGGAAAGGTGGGACCTCCTACATCACGAAAATGATAGTTAGTTATCGAGATAATTGAGTTTAAAGATAAAGATAGAGTCGATTTTTCAACTTGAAGTTTTCGTAAAGTATGATACATCAATGGAAAGGTGGGACCTCCTACATCACGAAAATGATAGTTTAAACCCTCTACGGGCTCTAGTTAACGAGATAATTGAGTTTAAAGATAAAGATAGAGTAGTTTTTTCAACTTGAAGTTTTCGTAAAGTATGATACATCAATGGAAAGGTGGGACCTCCTACATCACGAAAATGATAGTTTTAACCCTCTACGGGGTCTAGTAATCGAGATAATTGAGTTTAAAGATAAAGATAGAGTCGATTTTTCAACTTGAAGTTTTCGAAAAGTATGATACATCAATGGAAAGGTGGGACCTCCTACATCACGAAAATGATAGTTTTAACCCTCTACGGGCTCTAGTTATCGAGATAATTGAGTTTAAAGATAAAGATAGAGTCGATTTCTCAACTTGAAGTTTTTGTAAAGTATGATACATCAATGGAAAGGTGGGACCTCCTACATCACGAAAATGATAGTTTTAACCCTCTACGGGCTCTAGTTATCGAGATAATTGAGTTTAAAGATAAAGATAGAGTCGATTTTTCAACTTGAAGTTTTCGTAAAGTATGATACATCAATGGAAAGGTGGGACCTCCTACATCACGAAAATGATATCTTTAACCCTCTACAGGCTCTAGTTATCGAGATAATTGAGTTTAAAGATAAAGATAGAGTCGATTTTTCAACTTGAAGTTTTCGTAAAGTATGATACATCAATGGAAAGGTGGGACCTCCTGCATCACGAAAATGATAGTTTTAACCCTCTACGGGGTCTAGTTATCGAGATAATTGAGTTTAAAGATAAAGATAGAGTCGATTTTTCAACTTGAAGTTTTCGTAAAGTATGATACATCAATGAAAAGGTGGCACCTCCTACATCACGAAAATGATAGTTTTAACCCTCTACGGGCTCTAGTTATCGAGATAATTGAGTTTAAAGATAAAGATAGAGTCGATTTTTCAACTTGAAGTTTTCGTAAAGTATGATACATCATTGGAAAGGTGGGACCTCCTACATCACGAAAATGATATCTTTAAACCTCTACAGGCTCTAGTTATCGAGATAATTGAGTTTAAAGATAAAGATAGAGTCGATTTTTCAACTTGAAGTTTTCGTAAAGTATGATACATCAATGGAAAGGTGGCACCTCCTACATCACGAAAATGATAGTTTTAACCCTCTACGGGCTCTAGTTATCGAGATAATTGAGTTTAAAGATAAAGATAGAGTCGATTTTTCAGCTTGAAGTTTTCGTAAAGTATGATACATCAATGGAAAGGTGGGACCTCCTACATCACGAAAATGATAGTTTTAACCCTCTACGGGCTCTAGTTATCGAGATAATTTAGTTTAAAGATAAAGATAGAGTCGATTTTTCAACTTGAAGTTTTCGTAAAGTATGATACATCAATGGAAAGGTGGGACCTCCTACATCACGAAAATGATAGTTTAAACCCTCTACGGGCTCTAGTTATCGAGATAATTGAGTTTAAAGATAAAGAGAGAGTCGATTTTTCAACTTGAAGTTTTCGTAAAGTATGATACATCAATGGAAAGGTGGGACCTCCTACATCACGAAAATGATAGTTTTAACCCTCTACGGGCTCTAGTTATCGAGATAATTGAGTTTAAAGCTAAAGATAGAGTCGATTTTTCAACTTGAAGTTTTCGTAAAGTATGATACATCAATGGAAAGGTGGCACCTCCTACATCACGAAAATGATAGTTTTAACCCTCTACAGGCTCTAGTTATCGAGATAATTGAGTTTAAAGATAAAGATAGAGTCGATTTTTCAACTTGAAGTTTTCGTAAAGTATGATACATCAATGGAAAGGTGGGACCTCCTACATCACGAAAATGATAGTTTAAACCCTCTACGGGCTCTAGTTATCGAGATAATTGAGTTTAAAGATAAAGATAGAGTCGATTTTTCAACTTGAAATTTTCGTAAAGTATGATACATCAATGGAAAGGTGGGACCTCCTACATCACGAAAATGATAGTTTTAACCCTCTACGGGCTCTAGTTATCGAGATAATTGAGTTTAAAGATAAAGATGGAGTCGATTCTTCAACTTGAAGTTTTCGTAAAGTATGATACATCAATGGAAAGGTGGCACCTCCTACATCACGAAAATGATAGTTTTAACCCTCTACAGGCTCTAGTTATCGAGATAATTGAGTTAAAAGATAAAGATAGAGACGATTTTTCAACTTGAAGTTTTCGTAAAGTATGATACATCAATGGAAAGGTGGGACCTCCTACATCACGAAAATGATAGTTTTAATCCTCTACGGGCTCTAGTTATCGAGATAATTGAGTTTAAAGATAAAGATAGAGTCGATTTTTCAACTTGAAGTTTTCGTAAAGTATGATACATCAATGGAAAGGTGGGACCTCCTACATCACGAAAATGATAGTTTTAACCCTCTACGGGCTCTAGTTATCGAGATAATTGAGTTTAAAGATAAAGATAGAGTCGATTTTTCAACTTGAAGTTTTCGTAAAGTATGATACATCAATGGAAAGGTGGGACCTCCTACATCACGAAAATGATAGTTTTAACCCTCTACGGGCTCTAGTTATCGAGATAATTGAGTTTAAAGATAAAGATAGAGTCGATTTTTCAACTTGAAGTTTTCAATGGAAAGGTGGGACCTCCTACATCACGAAAATGATAGTTTTAACCCTCTACGGGCTCTAGTTATCGAGATAATTGAGTTTAAAGATAAAGATAGAGTCGATTTTTCAACTTGAAGTTTTCGTAAAGTATGATACATCAATGGAAAGGTGGCACCTCCTACATCACGAAAATGATAGTTTTAACCCTCTACGGGCTCTAGTTATCGAGATAATTGAGTTAAAAGATAAAGATAGAGACGATTTTTCAACTTGAAGTTTTCGTAAAGTATGATACATCAATGGAAAGGTGGGACCTCCTACATCACGAAAATGATAGTTTTAATCCTCTACGGGTTCTAGTTATCGAGATAATTGAGTTTAAAGATAAAGATAGAGTCGATTTTTCAACTTGAAGTTTTCGAAAAGTATGATACATCAATGGAAAGGTGGGACCTCCTACATCACGAAAATGATAGTTAGTTATCGAGATAATTGAGTTTAAAGATAAAGATAGAGTCGATTTTTCAACTTGAAGTTTTCGTAAAGTATGATACATCAATGGAAAGGTGGGACCTCCTACATCACGAAAATGATAGTTTTAACCCTCTACGGGCTTTAGTTAACGAGATAATTGAGTTAAAAGATAAGGATAGAGTCGATTTTTCAACTTGAAGTTTTCGTAAAGTATGATACATCAATGGAAAGGTGGGACCTCCTACATCACGAAAATGATAGTTTTAACCCTCTACGGGGTCTAGTAATCGAGATAATTGAGTTTAAAGATAAAGATAGAGTCGATTTTTCAACTTGAAGTTTTCGTAAAGTATGATACATCAATGGAAAGGTGGGACCTCCTACATCACGAAAATGATAGTTTTAACCCTCTACGGGCTCTAGTTATCGAGATAATTGAGTTTAAAGATAAAGATAGAGTCGATTTTTCAACTTGAAGTTTTCAATGGAAAGGTGGGACCTCCTACATCACGAAAATGATAGTTTTAACCCTCTACGGGCTCTAGTTATCGAGATAATTGAGTTTAAAGATAAAGATAGAGTCGATTTTTCAACTTGAAGTTTTCGTAAAGTATGATACATCAATGGAAAGGTGGGACCTCCTACATCACGGAAATGATAGTTTTAACCCTCTACGGGCTCTAGTTATCGAGATAATTGAGTTTAAAGATAAAGATAGAGTCGATTTTTCAACTTGAAGTTTTCGTAAAGTATGATACATCAATGGAAAGGTGGGACCTCCTACATCACGAAAATGATAGTTTTAACCCTCTACAGGCTCTAGTTATCGAGATAAGTTTAAAGATAAAGATAGAGTCGATTTTTCAACTTGAAGTTTTCGTAAAGTATGATACATCAATGGAAAGGTGGGACCTCCTACATCACGAAAATGATAGTTTTAACCCTCTACGGGCTCTAGTTATCGAGATAATTGAGTTTAAAGATAAAGATAGAGTCGATTTTTCAACTTGAAGTTTTCGTAAAGTATGATACATCAATGGAAAGGTGGCACCTCCTACATCACGAAAATGATAGTTTTAACCCTCTACGGGCTCTAGTTATCGAGATAATTGAGTTAAAAGATAAAGATAGAGTCGATTTTTCAACTTGAAGTTTTCGTAAAGTATGATACATCAATGGAAAGGTGGGACCTCCTACATCACGAAAATGATAGTTTTAACCCTCTACGGGCTCTAGTTATCGAGATAATTGAGTTAAAAGATAAAGATAGAGACGATTTTTCAACTTGAAGTTTTCGTAAAGTATGATACATCAATGGAAAGGTGGCACCTCCTACATCACGAAAATGATAGTTAGTTATCGAGATAATTGAGTTTAAAGATAAAGATAGAGTCGATTTTTCAACTTGAAGTTTTCGTAAAGTATGATACATCAATGGAAAGGTGGCACCTCCTACATCACGAAAATGATAGTTTTAACCCTCTATAGGCTCTAGTTATCGAGATAATTGAGTTTAAAGATAAAGATAGAGTCGATTTTTCAACTTGAAGTTTTCGTAAAGTATGATACATCAATGGAAAGGTGGGACCTCCTACATCACGAAAATGATAGTTTTAACCCTCTACGGGCTCTAGTTATCGAGATAATTGAGTTTAAAGATAAAGATAGAGTCGATTTTTCAACTTGAAGTTTTTGTAAAGTATGATACATCAATGGAAAGGTGGGACCTCCTACATCACGAAAATGATAGTTTTAACCCTCTACGGGCTCTAGTTATCGAGATAATTGAGTTTAAAGATAAAGATAGAGTCGATTTTTCAACTTGAAGTTTTCGTAAAGTATGATACATCAATGGAAAGGTGGGACCTCCTACATCACGAAAATGATATCTTTAACCCTCTACAGGCTCTAGTTATCGAGATAATTGAGTTTAAAGATAAAGATAGAGTCGATTTTTCAACTTGAAGTTTTCGTAAAGTATGATACATCAATGGAAAGGTGGGACCTCCTGCATCACGAAAATGATAGTTTTAACCCTCTACGGGGTCTAGTTATCGAGATAATTGAGTTTAAAGATAAAGATAGAGTCGATTTTTCAACTTGAAGTTTTCGTAAAGTATGATACATCAATGAAAAGGTGGCACCTCCTACATCACGAAAATGATAGTTTTAACCCTCTACGGGCTCTAGTTATCGAGATAATTGAGTTTAAAGATAAAGATAGAGTCGATTTTTCAACTTGAAGTTTTCGTAAAGTATGATACATCATCGGAAAGGTGGGACCTCCTACATCACGAAAATGATATCTTTAAACCTCTACAGGCTCTAGTTATCGAGATAATTGAGTTTTAAGATAAAGATAGAGTCGATTTTTCAACTTGAAGTTTTCGTAAAGTATGATACATCAATGGAAAGGTGGCACCTCCTACATCACGAAAATGATAGTTTTAACCCTCTACGGGCTCTAGTTATCGAGATAATTGAGTTTAAAGATAAAGATAGAGTCGATTTTTCAGCTTGAAGTTTTCGTAAAGTATGATACATCAATGGAAAGGTGGGACCTCCTACATCACGAAAATGATAGTTTTAACCCTCTACGGGCTCTAGTTATCGAGATAATTTAGTTTAAAGATAAAGATAGAGTCGATTTTTCAACTTGAAGTTTTCGTAAAGTATGATACATCAATGGATAGGTGGGACCTCCTACATCACGAAAATGATAGTTTTAACCCTCTACAGGCTCTAGTTATCGAGATAATTGAGTTTAAAGATAAAGATAGAGTCGATTTTTCAACTTGAAGTTTTCGTAAAGTCTGATACATCAATGGAAAGGTGGGACCTCCTACATCATGAAAATGATAGTTTTAACCCTCTTCGGGCTCTAGTTATCGAGATAATTGAGTTTAAAGATAAAGATAGAGTCGATTTTTCAACTTGAATATTTCGTAAAGTATGATACATCAATGGAAAGGTGGGACCTCCTACATCACGAAAATGATAGTTTTAACCCTCTACGGGGTCTAGTAATCGAGATAATTGAGTTTAAAGATAAAGATAGAGTCGATTTTTCAACTTGAATATTTCGTAAGGTATGATACATCAATGGAAAGGTGGGACCTCCTACATCACGAGAATGATAGTTTTAACCCTCTACGGGCTCTAGTTATCGAGATAATTGAGTTTAAAGATAAAGATAAAGTCGATTTTTCAACTTGAAGTTTTCGTTAGGTATGATACATCAATGGAAAGGTGGCACCTCCTACATCACGAAAATGATAGTTTTAACCCTCTACGGGTTCTAGTTATCGAGATAATTGAGTTTAAAGATAAAGATAGAGTCGATTTTTCAACTTGAAGTTTTCGTAAAGTATGATACATCAATGAAAAGGTGGCACCTCATACATTACGAAAATGATAGTTTTAACCCTCTACGGGCTCAAGTTATCGAGATAATTGAGTTTAAAGATAAAGATAGAGTCGATTTTTCAACTTGAAGTTTTCGTAGAGTATGATACATCAATGAAAAGGTGGCACCGCCTACATCACGAAAATGATAGTTTTAACCCTCTACGGGCTCTAGTTATCGAGATAATTGAGTTTAAAGATAAAGATAGAGTCGATTTTTCAACTTGAAGTTTTCGTAAAGTCTGATACATCAATGGAAAGGTGGGACCTCCTACATCATGAAAATGATAGTTTTAACCCTCTTCGGGCTCTAGTTATCGAGATAATTGAGTTTAAAGATAAAGATAGAGTCGATTTTTCAACTTGAATATTTCGTAAAGTATGATACATCAATGGAAAGGTGGGACCTCCTACATCACGAAAATGATAGTTTTAACCCTCTACGGGGTCTAGTAATCGAGATAATGGAGTTTAAAGATAAAGATAGAGTCGATTTTTCAACTTGAAGTTTTCGTAAAGTATGATACATCAATGGAAAGGTGGGACCTCCTACATCACGAAAATGATAGTTTTAACCCTCTACGGGCTCTAGTTATCGAGATAATTGAGTTTAAAGATAAAGATAAAGTCGATTTTTCAACTTGAAGTTTTCGTAAAGTATGATACATCAATGGAAAGGTGGCACCTCCTACATCACGAAAATGATAGTTTTAACCCTCTACGGGCTCTAGTTATCGAGATAATTGAGTTTAAAGATAAAGATAGAGTCGATTTTTCAACTTGAAGTTTTCGTAGAGTATGATACATCAATGGAAAGGTGGGACCTCCTACATCACGAAAATGATAGTTAGTTATCGAGATAATTGAGTTTAAAGATAAAGATAGAGTCGATTTTTCAACTTGAAGTTTTCGTAAAGTATGATACATCAATGGAAAGGTGGGACCTCCTACATCACGAAAATGATAGTTTTAACCCTCTACGGGCTTTAGTTAACGAGATAATTGAGTTAAAAGATAAAGATAGAGTCGATTTTTCAACTTGAAGTTTTCGTAAAGTATGATACATCAATGGAAAGGTGGGACCTCCTACATCACGAAAATGATAGTTTTAACCCTCTACGGGGTCTAGTAATCGAGATAATTGAGTTTAAAGATAAAGATAGAGTCGATTTTTCAACTTGAAGTTTTCGTAAAGTATGATACATCAATGGAAAGGTGGGACCTCGTACATCACGAAAATGATAGTTTTAACCCTCTACGGGCTCTAGTTATCGAGATAATTGAGTTTAAAGATAAAGATAGAGTCGATTTTTCAACTTGAAGTTTTCAATGGAAAGGTGGGACCTCCTACATCACGAAAATGATAGTTTTAACCCTCTACGGGCTCTAGTTATCGAGATAATTGAGTTTAAAGATAAAGATAGAGTCGATTTTTCAACTTGAAGTTTTCGTAAAGTATGATACATCAATGGAAAGGTGGGACCTCCTACATCACGGAAATGATAGTTTTAACCCTCTACGGGCTCTAGTTATCGAGATAATTGAGTTTAAAGATAAAGATAGAGTCGATTTTTCAACTTGAAGTTTTCGTAAAGTATGATACATCAATGGAAAGGTGGGACCTCCTACATCACGAAAATGATAGTTTTAACCCTCTACAGGCTCTAGTTATCGAGATAAGTTTAAAGATAAAGATAGAGTCGATTTTTCAACTTGAAGTTTTCGTAAAGTATGATACATCAATGGAAAGGTGGGACCTCCTACATCACGAAAATGATAGTTTTAACCCTCTACGGGCTCTAGTTATCGAGATAATTGAGTTTAAAGATAAAGATAGAGTCGATTTTTCAACTTGAAGTTTTCGTAAAGTATGATACATCAATGGAAAGGTGGCACCTCCTACATCACGAAAATGATAGTTTTAACCCTCTACGGGCTCTAGTTATCGAGATAATTGAGTTAAAAGATAAAGATAGAGACGATTTTTCAACTTGAAGTTTTCGTAAAGTATGATACATCAATGGAAAGGTGGCACCTCCTACATCACGAAAATGATAGTTTTAATCCTCTACGGGTTCTAGTTATCGAGATAATTGAGTTTAAAGATAAAGATAGAGTCGATTTTTCAACTTGAAGTTTTCGAAAAGTGTGATACATCAATGGAAAGGTGGGACCTCCTACATCACGAAAATGATAGTTAGTTATCGAGATAATTGAGTTTAAAGATAAAGATAGAGTCGATTTTTCAACTTGAAGTTTTCGTAAAGTATGATACATCAATGGAAAGGTGGGACCTCCTACATCACGAAAATGATAGTTTTAACCCTCTACGGGCTTTAGTTAACGAGATAATTGAGTTTAAAGATAAAGATAGAGTCGATTTTTCAACTTGAAGTTTTCGTAAAGTATGATACATCAATGGAAAGGTGGGACCTCCTACATCACGAAAATGATAGTTTTAACCCTCTACGGGGTCTAGTAATCGAGATAATTGAGTTTAAAGATAAAGATAGAGTCGATTTTTCAACTTGAATATTTCGTAAAGTATGATACATCAATGGAAAGGTGGGACCTCCTACATCACGAAAATGATAGTTTTAACCCTCTACGGGCTCTAGTTATCGAGATAATTGAGTTTAAAGATAAAGATAAAGTCGATTTTTCAACTTGAAGTTTTCGTTAGGAATGATACATCAATGGAAAGGTGGCACCTCCTACATCACGAAAATGATAGTTTTAACCCTCTACGGGTTCTAGTTATCGAGATAATTGAGTTTAAAGATAAAGATAGAGTCGATTTTTCAACTTGAAGTTTTCGTAAAGTATGATACATCAATGAAAAGGTGGCACCTCCTACATTACGAAAATGATAGTTTTAACCCTCTACGGGCTCAAGTTATCGAGATAATTGAGTTTAAAGATAAAGATAGAGTCGATTTTTCAACTTGAAGTTTTCGTAGAGTATGATACATCAATGAAAAGGTGGCACCGCCTACATCACGAAAATGATAGTTTTAACCCTCTACGGGCTCTAGTTATCGAGATAATTGAGTTTAAAGATAAAGATAGAGTCGATTTTTCAACTTGAAGTTTTCGTAAAGTCTGATACATCAATGGAAAGGTGGGACCTCCTACATCATGAAAATGATAGTTTTAACCCTCTTCGGGCTCTAGTTATCGAGATAATTGAGTTTAAAGATAAAGATAGAGTCGATTTTTCAACTTGAAGTTTTCGTAAAGTATGATACATCAATGGAAAGGTGGGACCTCCTTCATCACGAAAATGATAGTTTTAACCCTCTACGGGCTCTAGTTATCGAGATAATTGAGTTTAAAGATAAAGATAGAGTCGATTTTTCAACTTGAAGTTTTCAATGGAAAGGTGGGACCTCCTACATCACGAAAATGATAGTTTTAACCCTCTACGGGCTCTAGTTATCGAGATAATTGAGTTTAAAGATAAAGATAGAGTCGATTTTTCAACTTGAAGTTTTCGTAAAGTATGATACATCAATGGAAAGGTGGGACCTCCTACATCACGAAAATGATAGTTTTAACCCTCTACGGGCTCTAGTTATCGAGATAATTGAGTTTAAATATAAAGATAGAGTCGATTTTTCAACTTGAAGTTTTCGTAAAGTCTGATACATCAATGGAAAGGTGGGACCTCCTACATCATGAAAATGATAGTTTTAACCCTCTACGGGCTCTAGTTATCGAGATAATTGAGTTTAAAGATAAAGATAGAGTCGATTTTTCAACTTGAAGTTTTCGTAAAGTATGATACATCAATGGAAAGGTGGGACCTCCTACATCACGAAAATGATAGTTTTAACCCTCTACGGGCTCTAGTTATCGAGATAATTGAGTTTAAATATAAAGATAGAGTCGATTTTTCAACTTGAAGTTTTCGTAGAGTATGATACACCAATGGAAAGGTGGGACCTCCTACATCACGAAAATGATAGTTTTAACCCTCTACGGGCTCTAGTTATCGAGATAATTGAGTTTAAAGATAGAGATAGAGTCGATTTTTCAACTTGAAGTTTTCGTAAAGTATGATACATCAATGGAAAGGTGGGACCTCCTACATCACGAAAATGATAGTTTTAACCCTCTACGGGCTCTAGTTATCGAGATAATTGAGTTTAAAGATAAAGATAGAGTCGATTTTTCAACTTGAAGTTTTCGTAAAGTATGATACATCAATGGAAAGGTGGCACCTCCTACATCACGAAAATGATAGTTTTAACCCTCTACGGGCTCTAGTTATCGAGATAATTGAGTTTAGAGATAAAGATAGAGACGATTTTTCAACTTGAAGTTTTCGTAAAGTATGATACATCAATGGTAAGGTGGGACCTCCTACATCACGAAAATGATAGTTTTAATCCTCTACGGGTTCTAGTTATCGAGATAATTGAGTTTAAAGATAAAGATAGAGTCGATTTTTCAACTTGAAGTTTTCGTAAAGTATGATACATCAATGGAAAGGTGGGACCTCCTACATCACGAAAATGATAGTTTTAACCCTCTACGGGGTCTAGTAATCGAGATAATTGAGTTTAAAGATAAAGATAGAGTCGATTTTTCAACTTGAATATTTCGTAAAGTATGATACATCAATGGAAAGGTGGGACCTCCTACATCACGAAAATGATAGTTTTAACCCTCTACGGGCTCTAGTTATCGAGATAATTGAGTTTAAAGATAAAGATAAAGTCGATTTTTCAACTTGAAGTTTTCGTAAAGTATGATACATCAATGGAAAGGTGGGACCTCCTACATCACGAAAATGATAGTTTTAACCCTCTACGGGGTCTAGTAATCGAGATAATTGAGTTTAGAGATAAAGATAGAGACGATTTTTCAACTTGAAGTTTTCGTAAAGTATGATACATCAATGGTAAGGTGGGACCTCCTACATCACGAAAATGATAGTTTTAATCCTCTACGGGTTCTAGTTATCGAGATAATTGAGTTTAAAGATAAAGATAGAGTCGATTTTTCAACTTGAAGTTTTCGTAAAGTATGATACATCAATGGAAAGGTGGGACCTCCTACATCACGAAAATGATAGTTTTAACCCTCTACGGGGTCTAGTAATCGAGATAATTGAGTTTAAAGATAAAGATAGAGTCGATTTTTCAACTTGAATATTTCGTAAAGTATGATACATCAATGGAAAGGTGGGACCTCCTACATCACGAAAATGATAGTTTTAACCCTCTACGGGCTCTAGTTATCGAGATAATTGAGTTTAAAGATAAAGATAAAGTCGATTTTTCAACTTGAAGTTTTCGTTAGGTATGATACATCAATGGAAAGGTGGCACCTCCTACATCACGAAAATGATAGTTTTAACCCTCTACGGGTTCTAGTTATCGAGATAATTGAGTTTAAAGATAAAGATATAGTCGATTTTTCAACTTGAAGTTTTCGTAAAGTATGATACATCAATGAAAAGGTGGCACCTCCTACATTACGAAAATGATAGTTTTAACCCTCTACGGGCTCAAGTTATCGAGATAATTGAGTTTAAAGATAAAGATAGAGTCGATTTTTCAACTTGAAGTTTTCGTAGAGTATGATACATCAATGAAAAGGTGGCACCGCCTACATCACGAAAATGATAGTTTTAACCCTCTACGGGCTCTAGTTATCGAGATAATTGAGTTTAAAGATAAAGATAGAGTCGATTTTTCAACTTGAATATTTCGTAAAGTATGATACATCAATGGAAAGGTGGGACCTCCTACATCACGAAAATGATAGTTTTAACCCTCTACGGGGTCTAGTAATCGAGATAATGGAGTTTAAAGATAAAGATAGAGTCGATTTTTCAACTTGAAGTTTTCGTAAAGTATGATACATCAATGGAAAGGTGGGACCTCCTACATCACGAAAATGATAGTTTTAACCCTTTACGGGCTCTAGTTATCGAGATAATTGAGTTTAAAGATAAAGATAAAGTCGATTTTTCAACTTGAAGTTTTCGTAAAGTATGATACATCAATGGAAAGGTGGGACCTCCTACATCACGAAAATGATAGTTTTAACCCTCTACGGGCTCTAGTTATCGAGATAATTGAGTTTAAAGATAGAGATAGAGTCGATTTTTCAACTTGAAGTTTTCGTAAAGTATGATACATCAATGGAAAGGTGGGACCTCCTACATCACGAAAATGATAGTTTTAACCCTCTACGGGCTCTAGTTATCGAGATAATTGAGTTTAAAGATAAAGATAGAGTCGATTTTTCAACTTGAAGTTTTCGTAAAGTATGATACATCAATGGAAAGGTGGCACCTCCTACATCACGAAAATGATAGTTTTAACCCTCTACGGGCTCTAGTTATCGAGATAATTGAGTTTAGAGATAAAGATAGAGACGATTTTTCAACTTGAAGTTTTCGTAAAGTATGATACATCAATGGTAAGGTGGGACCTCCTACATCACGAAAATGATAGTTTTAATCCTCTACGGGTTCTAGTTATCGAGATAATTGAGTTTAAAGATAAAGATAGAGTCGATTTTTCAACTTGAAGTTTTCGTAAAGTATGATACATCAATGGAAAGGTGGGACCTCCTACATCACGAAAATGATAGTTTTAACCCTCTACGGGGTCTAGTAATCGAGATAATTGAGTTTAAAGATAAAGATAGAGTCGATTTTTCAACTTGAATATTTCGTAAAGTATGATACATCAATGGAAAGGTGGGACCTCCTACATCACGAAAATGATAGTTTTAACCCTCTACGGGCTCTAGTTATCGAGATAATTGAGTTTAAAGATAAAGATAAAGTCGATTTTTCAACTTGAAGTTTTCGTAGAGTATGATACATCAATGGAAAGGTGGGACCTCCTACATCACGAAAATGATAGTTTTAACCCTCTACGGGGTCTAGTAATCGAGATAATTGAGTTTAGAGATAAAGATAGAGACGATTTTTCAACTTGAAGTTTTCGTAAAGTATGATACATCAATGGTAAGGTGGGACCTCCTACATCACGAAAATGATAGTTTTAATCCTCTACGGGTTCTAGTTATCGAGATAATTGAGTTTAAAGATAAAGATAGAGTCGATTTTTCAACTTGAAGTTTTCGTAAAGTATGATACATCAATGGAAAGGTGGGACCTCCTACATCACGAAAATGATAGTTTTAACCCTCTACGGGGTCTAGTAATCGAGATAATTGAGTTTAAAGATAAAGATAGAGTCGATTTTTCAACTTGAATATTTCGTAAAATATGATACATCAATGGAAAGGTGGGACCTCCTACATCACGAAAATGATAGTTTTAACCCTCTACGGGCTCTAGTTATCGAGATAATTGAGTTTAAAGATAAAGATAAAGTCGATTTTTCAACTTGAAGTTTTCGTTAGGTATGATACATCAATGGAAAGGTGGCACCTCCTTCATCACGAAAATGATAGTTTTAACCCTCTACGGGTTCTAGTTATCGAGATAATTGAGTTTAAAGATAAAGATATAGTCGATTTTTCAACTTGAAGTTTTCGTAAAGTATGATACATCAATGAAAAGGTGGCACCTCCTACATTACGAAAATGATAGTTTTAACCCTCTACGGGCTCAAGTTATCGAGATAATTGAGTTTAAAGATAAAGATAGAGTCGATTTTTCAACTTGAAGTTTTCGTAGAGTATGATACATCAATGAAAAGGTGGCACCGCCTACATCACGAAAATGATAGTTTTAACCCTCTACGGGCTCTAGTTATCGAGATAATTGAGTTTAAAGATAAAGATAGAGTCGATTTTTCAACTTGAAGTTTTCGTAAAGTCTGATACATCAATGGAAAGGTGGGACCTCCTACATCATGAAAATGATAGTTTTAACCCTCTTCGGGCTCTAGTTATCGAGATAATTGAGTTTAAAGATAAAGATAGAGTCGATTTTTCAACTTGAATATTTCGTAAAGTATGATACATCAATGGAAAGGTGGGACCTCCTACATCACGAAAATGATAGTTTTAACCCTCTACGGGGTCTAGTAATCGAGATAATGGAGTTTAAAGATAAAGATAGAGTCGATTTTTCAACTTGAAGTTTTCGTAAAGTATGATACATCAATGGAAAGGTGGGACCTCCTACATCACGAAAATGATAGTTTTAACCCTCTACGGGCTCTAGTTATCGAGATAATTGAGTTTAAAGATAAAGATAGAGTCGATTTTTCAACTTGAAGTTTTCGTAGAGTATGATACATCAATGGAAAGGTGGGACCTCCTACATCACGAAAATGATAGTTTTAATCCTCTACGGGTTCTAGTTATCGAGATAATTGAGTTTAAAGATAAAGATAGAGTCGATTTTTCAACTTGAAGTTTTCGAAAAGTATGATACATCAATGGAAAGGTGGGACCTCCTACATCACGAAAATGATAGTTAGTTATCGAGATAATTGAGTTTAAAGATAAAGATAGAGTCGATTTTTCAACTTGAAGTTTTCGTAAAGTATGATACATCAATGGAAAGGTGGGACCTCCTACATCACGAAAATGATAGTTTTAACCCTCTACGGGCTTTAGTTAACGAGATAATTGAGTTTAAAGATAAAGATAGAGTCGATTTTTCAACTTGAAGTTTTCGTAAAGTATGATACATCAATGGAAAGGTGGGACCTCCTACATCACGAAAATGATAGTTTTAACCCTCTACGGGGTCTAGTAATCGAGATAATTGAGTTTAAAGATAAAGATAGAGTCGATTTTTCAACTTGAAGTTTTCGTAAAGTATGATACATCAATGGAAAGGTGGGACCTCCTACATCACGAAAATGATAGTTTTAACCCTCTACGGGCTCTAGTTATCGAGATAATTGAGTTTAAAGATAAAGATAGAGTCGATTTTTCAACTTGAAGTTTTCAATGGAAAGGTGGGACCTCCTACATCACGAAAATGATAGTTTTAACCCTCTACGGGCTCTAGTTATCGAGATAATTGAGTTTAAAGATAAAGATAGAGTCGATTTTTCAACTTGAAGTTTTCGTAAAGTATGATACATCAATGGAAAGGTGGGACCTCCTACATCACGGAAATGATAGTTTTAACCCTCTACGGGCTCTAGTTATCGAGATAATTGAGTTTAAAGATAAAGATAGAGTCGATTTTTCAACTTGAAGTTTTCGTAAAGTATGATACATCAATGGAAAGGTGGGACCTCCTACATCACGAAAATGATAGTTTTAACCCTCTACAGGCTCTAGTTATCGAGATAAGTTTAAAGATAAAGATAGAGTCGATTTTTCAACTTGAAGTTTTCGTAAAGTATGATACATCAATGGAAAGGTGGGACCTCCTACATCACGAAAATGATAGTTTCAACCCTCTACGGGCTCTTGTTATCGAGATAATTGAGTTTAAAGATAAAGATAGAGTCGATTTTTCAACTTGAAGTTTTCGTAAAGTATGATACATCAATGGAAAGGTGGCACCTCCTACATCACGAAAATGATAGTTTTAACCCTCTACGGGCTCTAGTTATCGAGATAATTGAGTTAAAAGATAAAGATAGAGACGATTTTTCAACTTGAAGTTTTCGTAAAGTATGATACATCAATGGAAAGGTGGGACCTCCTACATCACGAAAATGATAGTTTTAATCCTCTACTGGTTCTAGTTATCGAGATAATTGAGTTTAAAGATAAAGATAGAGTCGATTTTTTCAACTTGAAGTTTTCGAAAAGTATGATACATCAATGCAAAGGTGGGACCTCCTACATCACGAAAATGATAGTTAGTTATCGAGATAATTGAGTTTAAAGATAAAGATAGAGGCGATTTTTCAACTTGAAGTTTTCGTAAAGTATGATACATCAATGGAAAGGTGGGACCTCCTACATCACGAAAATGATAGTTTTAACCCTCTACGGGCTTTAGTTAACGAGATAATTGAGTTTAAAGATAAAGATAGAGTCGATTTTTCAACTTGAAGTTTTCGTAAAGTATGATACATCAATGGAAAGGTGGGACCTCCTACATCACGAAAATGATAGTTTTAACCCTCTACGGGGTCTAGTAATCGAGATAATTGAGTTTAAAGATAAAGATAGAGTCGATTTTTCAACTTGAATATTTCGTAAAGTATGATACATCAATGGAAAGGTGGGACCTCCTACATCACGAAAATGATAGTTTTAACCCTCTACGGGCTCTAGTTATCGAGATAATTGAGTTTAAAGATAAAGATAAAGTCGATTTTTCAACTTGAAGTTTTCGTTAGGTATGATACATCAATGGAAAGTTGGCACCTCCTACATCACGAAAATGATAGTTTTAACCCTCTACGGGTTCTAGTTATCGAGATAATTGAGTTTAAAGATAAAGATAGAGTCGATTTTTCAACTTGAAGTTTTCGTAAAGTATGATACATCAATGAAAAGTTGGCACCTCCTACATTACGAAAATGATAGTTTTAACCCTCTACGGGCTCAAGTTATCGAGATAATTGAGTTTAAAGATAAAGATAGAGTCGATTTTTCAACTTGAAGTTTTCGTAGAGTATGATACATCAATGAAAAGGTGGCACCGCCTACATCACGAAAATGATAGTTTTAACCCTCTACGGGCTCTAGTTATCGAGATAATTGAGTTTAAAGATAAAGATAGAGTCGATTTTTCAACTTGAAGTTTTCGTAAAGTCTGATACATTAATGGAAAGGTGGGACCTCCTACATCATGAAAATGATAGTTTTAACCCTCTTCGGGCTCTAGTTATCGAGATAATTGAGTTTAAAGATAAAGATAGAGTCGATTTTTCAACTTGAAGTTTTCGTAAAGTATGATACATCAATGGAAAGGTGGGACCTCCTACATCACGAAAATGATAGTTTTAACCCTCTACAGGCTCTAGTTATCGAGATAAGTTTAAAGATAAAGATAGAGTCGATTTTTCAACTTGAAGTTTTCGTAAAGTATGATACATCAATGGAAAGGTGGGACCTCCTACATCACGAAAATGATAGTTTCAACCCTCTACGGGCTCTTGTTATCGAGATAATTGAGTTTAAAGATAAAGATAGAGTCGATTTTTCAACTTGAAGTTTTCGTAAAGTATGATACATCAATGGAAAGGTGGCACCTCCTACATCACGAAAATGATAGTTTTAACCCTCTACGGGCTCTAGTTATCGAGATAATTGAGTTAAAAGATAAAGATAGAGACGATTTTTCAACTTGAAGTTTTCGTAAAGTATGATACATCAATGGAAAGGTGGGACCTCCTACATCACGAAAATGATAGTTTTAATCCTCTACTGGTTCTAGTTATCGAGATAATTGAGTTTAAAGATAAAGATAGAGTCGATTTTTTCAACTTGAAGTTTTCGAAAAGTATGATACATCAATGCAAAGGTGGGACCTCCTACATCACGAAAATGATAGTTAGTTATCGAGATAATTGAGTTTAAAGATAAAGATAGAGGCGATTTTTCAACTTGAAGTTTTCGTAAAGTATGATACATCAATGGAAAGGTGGGACCTCCTACATCACGAAAATGATAGTTTTAACCCTCTACGGGCTTTAGTTAACGAGATAATTGAGTTTAAAGATAAAGATAGAGTCGATTTTTCAACTTGAAGTTTTCGTAAAGTATGATACATCAATGGAAAGGTGGGACCTCCTACATCACGAAAATGATAGTTTTAACCCTCTACGGGGTCTAGTAATCGAGATAATTGAGTTTAAAGATAAAGATAGAGTCGATTTTTCAACTTGAATATTTCGTAAAGTATGATACATCAATGGAAAGGTGGGACCTCCTACATCACGAAAATGATAGTTTTAACCCTCTACGGGCTCTAGTTATCGAGATAATTGAGTTTAAAGATAAAGATAAAGTCGATTTTTCAACTTGAAGTTTTCGTTAGGTATGATACATCAATGGAAAGTTGGCACCTCCTACATCACGAAAATGATAGTTTTAACCCTCTACGGGTTCTAGTTATCGAGATAATTGAGTTTAAAGATAAAGATAGAGTCGATTTTTCAACTTGAAGTTTTCGTAAAGTATGATACATCAATGAAAAGTTGGCACCTCCTACATTACGAAAATGATAGTTTTAACCCTCTACGGGCTCAAGTTATCGAGATAATTGAGTTTAAAGATAAAGATAGAGTCGATTTTTCAACTTGAAGTTTTCGTAGAGTATGATACATCAATGAAAAGGTGGCACCGCCTACATCACGAAAATGATAGTTTTAACCCTCTACGGGCTCTAGTTATCGAGATAATTGAGTTTAAAGATAAAGATAGAGTCGATTTTTCAACTTGAAGTTTTCGTAAAGTCTGATACATCAATGGAAAGGTGGGACCTCCTACATCATGAAAATGATAGTTTTAACCCTCTTCGGGCTCTAGTTATCGAGATAATTGAGTTTAAAGATAAAGATAGAGTCGATTTTTCAACTTGAAGTTTTCGTAAAGTATGATACATCAATGGAAAGGTGGGACCTCCTACATCACGAAAATGATAGTTTTAACCCTCTACGGGCTCTAGTTATCGAGATAATTGAGTTTAAAGATAAAGATAGAGTCGATTTTTCAACTTGAAGTTTTCAATGGAAAGGTGGGAACTCCTACATCACGAAAATGATAGTTTTAACCCTCTACGGGCTCTAGTTATCGAGATAATTGAGTTTAAAGATAAAGATAGAGTCGATTTTTCAACTTGAAGTTTTCGTAAAGTATGATACATCAATGGAAAGGTGGGACCTCCTACATCACGAAAATGATAGTTTTAACCCTCTACGGGCTCTAGTTATCGAGATAATTGAGTTTAAAGATAAAGATAGAGTCGATTTTTCAACTTGAAGTTTTCGTAGAGTATGATACACCAATGGAAAGGTGGGACCTCCTACATCATGAAAATGATAGTTTTAACCTTCTACGGGCTCTAGTTATCGAGATAATTGAGTTTAAAGATAGAGATAGAGTCGATTTTTCAACTTGAAGTTTTCGTAAAGTATGAAACATCAATGGAAAGGTGGGACCTCCTACATCACGAAAATGATAGTTTTAACCCTCTACGGGCTCTAGTTATCGAGATAATTGAGTTTAAAGATAAAGATAGAGTCGATTTTTCAACTTGAAGTTTTCGTATAGTATGATACATCAATGGAAAGGTGGCACCTCCTACATCACGAAAATGATAGTTTTTCGTATAGTATGATACATCAATGGAAAGGTGGCACCTCCTACATCACGAAAATGATAGTTTTCAACTTGAAGTTTTCGTAAAGTATGATACATCAATGGAAAGGTGGGACCTCCTACATCACGAAAATGATAGTTTTAACCCTCTACGGGGTCTAGTAATCGAGATAATGGAGTTTAAAGATAAAGATAGAGTCGATTTTTCAACTTGAATATTTCGTAAAGTATGATACATCAATGGAAAGGTGGGACCTCCTACATCAGGAAAATGATAGTTTTAACCCTCTACGGGCTCTAGTTATCGAGATAATTGAGTTTAAAGATAAAGATAAAGTCGATTTTTCAACTTGAAGTTTTCGTAAAGTATGATATGTATGATACGAAAATGATAGTTTTAACCCTCTACGGGCTCTAGTTATCGAGATAATTGAGTTTAAAGATAAAGATAGAGTCCATTTTTCAACTTGAAGTTTTCGAAAAGTATGATACATCAATGGAAAGGTGGGACCTCCTACATCACGAAAATGATAGTTTTAACCCTCTACGGGCTCTAGTTAAGGAGATAATTGAGTTTAAAGATAAAGATAGAGTCGATTTTTCAACTTGAAGTTTTCGTAAAGTATGATACATCAATGGAAAGGTGGGACCTCCTACATCACGAAAATGATAGTTTTAACCTTCTACGGGCTCTAGTTATCGAGATAATTGAGTTTAAAGATAAAGATAAAGTCGATTTTTCAACTTGAAGTTTTCGTAAAGTATGATACATCAATGGAAAGGTGGCACCTCCTACATCACGAAAATGATAGTTTTAACCCTCTACGGGTTCTAGTTATCGAGATAATTGAGTTTAAAGATAAAGATAGAGTCGATTTTTCAACTTGAAGTTTTCGTAGAGTATGATACATCAATGGAAAGGTGGCACCTCCTACATCACGAAAATGATAGTTTTTCGTATAGTATGATACATCAATGGAAAGGTGGCACCTCCTACATCACGAAAATGATAGTTTTCAACTTGAAGTTTTCGTAAAGTATGATACATCAATGGAAAGGTGGGACCTCCTACATCACGAAAATGATAGTTTTAACCCTCTACGGGGTCTAGTAATCGAGATAATGGAGTTTAAAGATAAAGATAGAGTCGATTTTTCAACTTGAATATTTCGTAAAGTATGATACATCAATGGAAAGGTGGGACCTCCTACATCAGGAAAATGATAGTTTTAACCCTCTACGGGCTCTAGTTATCGAGATAATTGAGTTTAAAGATAAAGATAAAGTCGATTTTTCAACTTGAAGTTTTCGTAAAGTATGATATGTATGATACGAAAATGATAGTTTTAACCCTCTACGGGCTCTAGTTATCGAGATAATTGAGTTTAAAGATAAAGATAGAGTCCATTTTTCAACTTGAAGTTTTCGAAAAGTATGATACATCAATGGAAAGGTGGGACCTCCTACATCACGAAAATGATAGTTTTAACCCTCTACGGGCTCTAGTTAAGGAGATAATTGAGTTTAAAGATAAAGATAGAGTCGATTTTTCAACTTGAAGTTTTCGTAAAGTATGATACATCAATGGAAAGGTGGGACCTCCTACATCACGAAAATGATAGTTTTAACCCTCTACGGGCTCTAGTTATCGAGATAATTGAGTTTAAAGATAAAGATAAAGTCGATTTTTCAACTTGAAGTTTTCGTAAAGTATGATACATCAATGGAAAGGTGGCACCTCCTACATCACGAAAATGATAGTTTTAACCCTCTACGGGTTCTAGTTATCGAGATAATTGAGTTTAAAGATAAAGATAGAGTCGATTTTTCAACTTGAAGTTTTCGTAGAGTATGATACATCAATGGAAAGGTGGGACCTCCTACATCACGAAAATGATAGTTTTAACCCTCTACGGGCTCTAGTTATCGAGATAATTGAGTTTAAAGATAAAGATAGAGTCGATTTTTCAACTTGAAGTTTTCGTAAAGTATGATACATCAATGGAAAGGTGGGACCTCCTACATCACGAAAATGATAGTTTTAACCCTCTACGGGCTCTAGTTATCGAGATAATTGAGTTTAAAGATAAAGATAGAGTCGATTTTTCAACTTGAAGTTTTCGTAAAGTATGATACATCAATGGAAAGGTGGGACCTCCTACATCACGAAAATGATAGTTTTAACCCTCTACGGGCTCTAGTTATCGAGATAATTGAGTTTAAAGATAAAGATAGAGTCGATTTTTCAACTTGAAGTTTTCGTAGAGTATGATACACCAATGGAAAGGTGGGACCTCCTACATCACGAAAATGATAGTTTTAACCCTCTACGGGCTCTAGTTATCGAGATAATTGAGTTTAAAGATAGAGATAGAGTCGATTTTTCAACTTGAAGTTTTCGTAAAGTATGATACATCAATGGAAAGGTGGGACCTCCTACATCACGAAAATGATAGTTTTAACCCTCTACGGGCTCTAGTTATCGAGATAATTGAGTTTAAAGATAAAGATAGAGTCGATTTTTCAACTTGAAGTTTTCGTAAAGTATGATACATCAATGGAAAGGTGGCACCTCCTACATCACGAAAATGATAGTTTTAACCCTCTACGGGCTCTAGTTATCGAGATAATTGAGTTTAGAGATAAAGATAGAGACGATTTTTCAACTTGAAGTTTTCGTAAAGTATGATACATCAATGGTAAGGTGGGACCTCCTACATCACGAAAACGATAGTTTTAATCCTCTACGGGTTCTAGTTATCGAGATAATTGAGTTTAAAGATAAAGATAGAGTCGATTTTTCAACTTGAAGTTTTCGTAAAGTATGATACATCAATGGAAAGGTGGGACCTCCTACATCACGAAAATGATAGTTTTAACACTCTACGGGGTCTAGTAATCGAGATAATGGAGTTTAAAGATAAAGATAGAGTCGATTTTTCAACTTGAATATTTCGTAAAGTATGATACATCAATGGAAAGGTGGGACCTCATACATCAGGAAAATGATAGTTTGAACCCTCTACGGGCTCTAGTTATCGAGATAATTGGGTTTAAAGATAAAGATAAAGTCGATTTTTCAACTTGAAGTTTTCGTAAAGTATGATACATCAATGGAAAGGTGGGACCTCCTACATCACGAAAATGATAGTTTTAACCCTCTACGGGCTCTAGTTATCGAGATAATTGGGTTTAAAGATAAAGATAAAGTCGATTTTTCAACTTGAAGTTTTCGTAAAGTATGATATGTATGATACGAAAATGATAGTTTTAACCCTCTACGGGCTCTAGTTATCGAGATAATTGAGTTTAAAGATAAAGATAGAGTCGATTTTTCAACTTGAAGTTTTCGAAAAGTATGATACATCAATGGAAAGGTGGGACCTCCTACATCACGAAAATGATAGTTTTAACCCTCTACGGGCTCTAGTTAACGAGATAATTGAGTTTAAAGATAAAGATAGAGTCGATTTTTCAACTTGAAGTTTTCGTAAAGTATGATACATCAATGGAAAGGTGGGACCTCCTACATCACGAAAATGATAGTTTTAACCCTCTACGGGCTCTAGTTATCGAGATAATTGAGTTTAAAGATAAAGATAAAGTCAATTTTTCAACTTGAAGTTTTCGTAAAGTATGATACATCAATGGAAAGGTGGCACCTCCTACATCACGAAAATGATAGTTTTAACCCTCTACGGGTTCTAGTTATCGAGATAATTGAGTTTAAAGATAAAGATAGAGTCGATTTTTCAACTTGAATTTTCGTAAAGTATGATACATCAATGAAAAGGTGGCACCTCCTACATCGCGAAAATGATAGTTTTAACCCTCTACGGGCTCTAGTTATCGAGATAATTGAGTTTAAAGATAAAGATAGAGTCGATTTTTCAACTTGAAGTTTTCGTAAAGTATGATATGTATGATACGAAAATGATAGTTTTAACCCTCTACGGGCTCTAGTTATCGAGATAATTGAGTTTAAAGATAAAGATAGAGTCGATTTTTCAACTTGAAGTTTTCGAAAAGTATGATACATCAATGGAAAGGTGGGACCTCCTACATCACGAAAATGATAGTTTTAACCCTCTACGGGCTCTAGTTAACGAGATAATTGAGTTTAAAGATAAAGATAGAGTCGATTTTTCAACTTGAAGTTTTCGTAAAGTATGATACATCAATGGAAAGGTGGGACCTCCTACATCACGAAAATGATAGTTTTAACCCTCTACGGGCTCTAGTTATCGAGATAATTGAGTTTAAAGATAAAGATAAAGTCAATTTTTCAACTTGAAGTTTTCGTAAAGTATGATACATCAATGGAAAGGTGGCACCTCCTACATCACGAAAATGATAGTTTTAACCCTCTACGGGTTCTAGTTATCGAGATAATTGAGTTTAAAGATAAAGATAGAGTCGATTTTTCAACTTGAATTTTCGTAAAGTATGATACATCAATGAAAAGGTGGCACCTCCTACATCGCGAAAATGATAGTTTTAACCCTCTACGGGCTCTAGTTATCGAGATAATTGAGTTTAAAGATAAAGATAGAGTCGATTTTTCAACTTGAAGTTTTCGTAGAGTATGATACATCAATGGAAAGGTGGGACCTCCTACATCACGAAAATGATAGTTTTAACCCTCTACGAGCTCTAGTTATCGAGATAATTGAGTTTAAAGATAAAGATAGAGTCGATTTTTCAACTTGAAGTTTTCGTAAAGTATGATACATCAATGGAAAGGTGAGACCTCCTACATCACGAAAATGATAGCTTTAACCCTCTTCGGGCTCTAGTTATCGAGATAATTGAGTTTAAAGATAAAGATAGAGTCGATTTTTCAACTTAAAGTTTTCGTAAGGTATGATACATCAATGGAAAGGTGGCACCTCTTACATCACGAAAATGATAGTTTTAACCCTCTACGGGCTCTAGTTATCGAGATAATTGAGTTTAAAGATAAAGATAGAGTCGATTTTTCAACTTGAAGTTTTCGTAAGGTACGATACATCAATGGAAAGGTGGGACCTCCTACATCACGAAAATGATAGTTTTAACCCTCTACGGGCTCTAGTTATCGAGATAATTGAGTTTAAAGATAAAGATAAAGTCGATTTTTCAACTTGAAGTTTTCGTAAAGTATGATACATCAATGGAAAGGTGGCACCTCCTACATCACGAAAATGATAGTTTTAACCCTCTACGGGTTCTAGTTATCGAGATAATTGAGTTTAAAGATAAAGATAGATTCGATTTTTCAACTTGAAGTTTTCGTAAAGTATGATACATCAATGAAAAGGTGGCACCTCCTACATCACGAAAATGATAGTTTTAACCCTCTACGGGCTCTAGTTATCGAGATAATTGAGTTTAAAGATAAAGATAGAGTCGATTTTTCAACTTGAAGTTTTCGTAGAGTATGATACATCAATGGAAAGGTGGGACCTCCTACATCACGAAAATGATAGTTTTAACCCTCTACGGGCTCTAGTTATCGAGATAATTGAGTTAAAAGATAAAGATAGAGTCGATTTTTCAACTTGAAGTTTTCGTAAAGTATGATACATCAATTGAAAGGTGGGACCTCCTACATCACGAAAATGATAGTTTTAACCCTCTACGGGCTCTAGTTATCGAGATAATTGAGTTTAAAGATAAAGATAGAGTCGATTTTTCAACTTGAAGTTTTCGTAAAGTATGATACATCAATGGAAAGGTGGGACCTCCTACATCACGAAAATGATAGTTTTAACCCTCTACGGGCTCTAGTTATCGAGATAATTGAGTTTAAAGATAAAGATAAAGTCGATTTTTCAACTTGAAGTTTTCGTAAAGTATGATACATCAATGGAAAGGTGGCACCTCCTACATCACGAAAATGATAGTTTTAACCCTCTACGGGTTCTAGTTATCGAGATAATTGAGTTTAAAAATAAAGATAGAGTCGATTTTTCAACTTGAAGTTTTCGTAAGGTATGATACATCAATGAAAAGGTGGCACCTCCTACATCACGAAAATGATAGTTTTAACTCTCTACGGGCTCTAGTTATCGAGATAATTGAGTTTAAAGATAAAGATAGAGTCGATTTTTCAACTTGAAGTTTTCGTAGAGTATGATACATCAATGGAAAGGTGGGACCTCCTACATCACGAAAATGATAGTTTTAACCCTCTACGGGCTCTAGTTATCGAGATAATTGAGTTTAAAGATAAAGATAGAGTCGATTTTTCAACTTGAAGTTTTCGTAAAGTATGATACATCAATGGAAAGGTGGGACCTCCTACATCACGAAAATGATAGCTTTAACCCTCTTCGGGCTCTAGTTATCGAGATAATTGAGTTTAAAGATAAAGATAGAGTCGATTTTTCAACTTAAAGTTTTCGTAAGGTATGATACATCAATGGAAAGGTGGCACCTCTTACATCACGAAAATGATAGTTTTAACCCTCTACGGGCTCTAGTTATCGAGATAATTGAGTTTAAAGATAAAGATAGAGTCGATTTTTCAACTTGAAGTTTTCGTAAAGTATGATACATCAATGGAAAGGTGGGACCTCCTACATCACGAAAATGATAGTTTTAACCCTCTACGGGCTCTAGTTATCGAGATAATTGAGTTTAAAGATAAAGATAAAGTCGATTTTTCAACTTGAAGTTTTCGTAAAGTATGATACATCAATGGAAAGGTGGCACCTCCTACATCACGAAAATGATAGTTTTAACCCTCTACGGGCTCTAGTTATCGAGATAATTGAGTTTAAAGATAAAGATAGAGTCGATTTTTCAACTTGAAGTTTTCGTAGAGTATGATACATCAATGGAAAGGTGGGACCTCCTACATCACGAAAATGATAGTTTTAACCCTCTACGGGCTCTAGTTATCGAGATAATTGAGTTTAAAGATAAAGATAGAGTCGATTTTTCAACTTGAAGTTTTCGTAAAGTATGATACATCAATGGAAAGGTGGGACCTCCTACATCACGAAAATGATAGCTTTAACCCTCTTCGGGCTCTAGTTATCGAGATAATTGAGTTTAAAGATAAAGATAGAGTCGATTTTTCAACTTAAAGTTTTCGTAAGGTATGATACATCAATGGAAAGGTGGCACCTCTTACATCACGAAAATGATAGTTTTAACCCTCTACGGGCTCTAGTTATCGAGATAATTGAGTTTAAAGATAAAGATAGAGTCGATTTTTCAACTTGAAGTTTTCGTAAAGTATGATACATCAATGGAAAGGTGGGACCTCCTACATCACGAAAATGATAGTTTTAACCCTCTACGGGCTCTAGTTATCGAGATAATTGAGTTTAAAGATAAAGATAAAGTCGATTTTTCAACTTGAAGTTTTCGTAAAGTATGATACATCAATGGAAAGGTGGCACCTCCTACATCACGAAAATGATAGTTTTAACCCTCTACGGGTTCTAGTTATCGAGATAATTGAGTTTAAAAATAAAGATAGAGTCGATTTTTCAACTTGAAGTTTTCGTAAAGTATGATACATCAATGAAAAGGTGGCACCTCCTACATCACGAAAATGATAGTTTTAACCCTCTACGGGCTCTAGTTATCGAGATAATTGAGTTTAAAGATAAAGATAGAGTCGATTTTTCAACTTGAAGTTTTCGTAGAGTAAGATACATCATTGGAAAGGTGGGACCTCCTACATCACGAAAATGATAGCTTTAACACTCTTCGGGCTCTAGTTATCGAGATAATTTAGTTTAAAGATAAAGATAGAGTCGATTTTTCAACTTGAAGTTTTCGTAAAGTATGATACATCAATGGAAAGGTGGGACCTCCTACATCACGAAAATGATAGCTTTAACCCTCTTCGGGCTCTAGTTATCGAGATAATTGAGTTTAAAGATAAAGATAGAGTCGATTTTTCAACTTAAAGTTTTCGTAAGGTATGATACATCAATGGAAAGGTGGCACCTCTTACATCACGAAAATGATAGTTTTAACCCTCTACGGGCTCTAGTTATCGAGATAATTGAGTTTAAAGATAAAGATAGAGTCGATTTTTCAACTTGAAGTTTTCGTAAAGTATGATACATCAATGGAAAGGTGGGACCTCCTACATCACGAAAATGATAGTTTTAACCCTCTACGGGCTCTAGTTATCGAGATAATTGAGTTTAAAGATAAAGATAAAGTCGATTTTTCAACTTGAAGTTTTCGTAAAGTATGATACGTATGATACGAAAATGATAGTTTTAACCCTCTACGGGCTCTAGTTATCGAGATAATTGAGTTTAAAGATAAAGATAGAGTCGATTTTTCAAATTGAAGTTTTCGTAGAGTATGATACATCAATGGAAAGGTGGGACCTCCTACATCACGAAAATGATAGTTTTAACCCTCTACGGGCTCTAGTTATCGAGATAATTGAGTTTAAAGATAAAGATAGAGTCGATTTTTCAACTTGAAGTTTTCGTAAAGTATGATACATCAATGGAAAGGTGGGACCTCCTACATCACGAAAATAATAGTTTTAACCCTCTACGGGCTCTAGTTAACGAGATAATTGAGTTTAAAGATAAAGATAGAGTCGATTTTTCAACTTGAAGTTTTCGTAAAGTATGATACATCAATGGAAACGTGGGACCTCCTACATCACGAAAATGATAGTTTTAACCCTCTACGGGCTCTAGTTATCGAGATAATTGAGTTTAAAGATAAAGATAAATTCGATTTTTCAACTTGAAGTTTTCGTAAAGTATGATACATCAATGGAAAGGTGGCACCTCCTACATCACGAAAATGATAGTTTTAACCCTCTGCGGGTTCTAGTTATCGAGATAATTGAGTTTAAAGATAAAGATAGAGTCGATTTTTCAACTTGAAGTTTTCGTAAAGTATGATACATCAATGAAAAGGTGGGACCTCCTACATCAGGAAAATGATAGTTTTAACCCTCTACGGGCTCTAGTTATCGAGATAATTGAGTTTAAAGATAAAGATAAAGTCGATTTTTCAACTTGAAGTTTTCGTAAAGTATGATACGTATGATACGAAAATGATAGTTTTAACCCTCTACGGGCTCTAGTTATCGAGATAATTGAGTTTAAAGATAAAGATAGAGTCGATTTTTCAACTTGAAGTTTTCGAAAAGTATGATACATCAATGGAAAGGTGGGACCTCCTACATCACGTAAATGATAGTTTTAACCCTCTACGGGCTCTAGTTATCGAGATAATTGAGTTTAAAGATAAAGATAGAGTCGATTTTTCAACTTGAAGTTTTCGTAAAGTATGATACATCAATGGAAAGGTGGCACCTCCTACATCACGAAAATGATAGTTTTAACCCTCTACGGGTTCTAGTTATCGAGATAATTGAGTTTAAAGATAAAGATAGAGTCGATTTTTCAACTTGAAGTTTTCGTAAAGTATGATACATCAATGAAAAGGTGGCACCTCCTACATCACGAAAATGATAGTTTTAACCCTCTACGGGCTCTAGTTATCGAGATAATTGAATTTAAAGATAAAGATAGAGTCGATTTTTCAACTTGAAGTTTTCGTAGAGTATGATACATCAATGGAAAGGTGGGACCTCCTACATCACGAAAATGATAGTTTTAACCCTCTACGGGCTCTAGTTATCGAGATAATTGAGTTTAAAGATAAAGATAGAGTCGATTTTTCAACTTGAAGTTTTCGTAAAGTATGATACATCAATGGAAAGGTGGGACCTCCTACATCACGAAAATGATAGCTTTAACCCTCTTCGGGCTCTAGTTATCGAGATAATTGAGTTTAAAGATAAAGATAGAGTCGATTTTTCAACTTGAAGTTTTCGTAAAGTATGATACATCAATGAAAAGGTGGCACCTCCTACATCACGAAAATGATAGTTTAAACCCTCTACGGGCTCTAGTTATCGAGATAATTGAGTTTAAAGATAAATATAGAGTCGATTTTTCAACTTGAAGTTTTCGTAAAGTATGATACATCAATGGAAAGGTGGGACCTCCTACATCACGAAAATGATAGTTTTAACCCTCTACGGGGTCTAGTTATCGAGATAATTGAGTTTAAAGATAAAGATAGAGTCGATTTTTCAACTTGAAGTTTTCGTAAAGTATGATACATCAATGGAAAGGTGGGACCTCCTACATCACGAAAATGATAGTTTAAACCCTCTACGGGCTCTAGTTATCAAGATAATTGAGTTTAAAGATAAAGATAGAGTCGATTTTTCAACTTGAAGTTTTCGTAAAGTATGATACATCAATGGAAAGGTGGGACCTCCTACATCACGAAAATGATAGTTTTAAACCTCTACGGGCTCTAGTTATCGAGATAATTGAGTTTAAAGATAAAGATAGAGCCGATTTTTCAACTTGAAGTTTTCGTAAAGTATGATACATCAATGGAAAGGTGGCACCTCCTACATCACGAAAATGATAGTTTTAACCCTCTACGGGCTCTAGTTATCGAGATAATTGAGTTTAAAGATAAAGATAGAGTCGATTTTTCAACTTGAAGTTTTCGTAAAGTATGATACATCAGTGGAAAGGTGGGACCTCCTACATCACGAAAATGATAGTTTTAACCCTCTACAGGCTCTAGTTATCGAGATAAGCTTAAAGATAAAGATAGAGTCGATTTTTCAACTTGAAGTTTTCGTAAAGTATGATACATCAATGGAAAGGTGGGACCTCCTACATCACGAAAATGATAGTTTTAACCCTCTACGGGCTCTAGTTATCGAGACAATTGAGTTTAAAGATAAAGATAGAGTCGATTTTTCAACTTGAAGTTTTCGTAAAGTATGATACATCAATGGAAAGGTGGGACCTCCTACATCACGAAAATGATAGTTTTAATCCTCTACGGGTTCTAGTTATCGAGATAATTGAGTTTAAAGATAAAGATAGAGTCGATTTTTCAACTTGGAGTTTTCGAAAAGTATGATACATCAATGGAAAGGTGGGACCTCCTACATCACGAAAATGATAGTTTAAACCCTCTACGGGCTCTAGTTATCGAGATAATTGAGTTTAAAGATAAAGATAGAGTCGATTTTTCAACTTGAAGTTTTCGTAAAGTATGATACATCAATGGAAGGGTGGGACCTCCTACATCACGAAAATGATAGTTTTAACCCTCTACGGGCTCTAGTTATCGAGATAATTGAGTTTAAAGATAAAGATAGAGTCGATTTTTCAACTTGAAGTTTTCGTAAGGTATGATACATCAATGAAAAGGTGGCACCTCCTACATCACGAAAATGATAGTTTTAACCCTCTACAGGCTCTAGTTATCGAGATAATTGAGTTTAAAGATAAAGATAGAGTCGATTTTTCAACTTGAAATTTTCGTAAAGTATGATACATCAATGGAAAGGTGGGACCTCCTACATCACGAAAATGATAGTTTTAACCCTCTACAGGCTCTAGTTATCGAGATAAGTTTAAAGATAAAGATAGAGTCGATTTTTCAACTTGAAGTTTTCGTAAAGTATGATACATCAATGGAAAGGTGGGACCTCCTACATCACGAAAATGATAGTTTTAACCCTCTACGGGTTCTAGTTATCGAGATAATTGAGTTTAAAGATAAAGATAGAGTCGATTTTTCAACTTGAAGTTTTCGTAAAGTATGATACATCAATGAAAAGGTGGCACCTCCTACATCACGAAAATGATAGTTTTAACCCTCTACGGGCTCTAGTTATCGAGATAATTGAGTTTAAAGATAAAGATAGAGTCGATTTTTCAACTTGAAGTTTTCGTAAAGTATGATACATCAATGGAAAGGTGGGACCTCCTACATCACGAATATGATAGCTTTAACCCTCTTCGGGCTCTAGTTATCGAGATAATTAAGTTTAAAGATAAAGATAGAGTCGATTTTTCAACTTAAAGTTTTCGTAAGGTATGATACATCAATGGAAAGGTGGCACCTCCTACATCACGAAAATGATAGTTTTAACCCTCTACGGGCTCTAGTTATCGAGATAATTGAGTTTAAAGATAAAGATAGAGTCGATTTTTCAACTTGAAGTTTTCGTCAAGTATGATACATCAATGGAAAGGTGGCACCTCCTACATCACGAAAATGATAGTTTTAATCCTCTACGGGCTCTAGTTATCGAGATAATTGAGTTTAAAGATAAAGATAGAGTCGATTTTTCAACTTGAAGTTTTCGTAAAGTATGATACATCAATGAAAAGGTGGCACCTCCTACATCACGAAAATGATAGTTTTAACCCTCTACGGGCTCTAGTTATCGAGATAATTAAGTTTAAAGATAAAGATAGAGTCGATTTTTCAACTTGAAGTTTTCGTAAAGTATGATACATCAATGGAAAGGTGGCACCTCCTACATCACGAAAATGATAGTTTTAACCCTCTACGGGCTCTAGTTATCGAGATAATTGAGTTTAAAGAAAAAGATAGAGTCGATTTTTCAACTTGAAGTTTTCGTAAAGTATGATACATCAATGGAAAGGTGGCACCTCCTACATCACGAAAATGATAGTTTTAACCCTCTACGGGCTCTAGTTATCGAGATAATTGAGTTTAAAGATAAAGATAGAGTCGATTTTTCAACTTGAAGTTTTCGTAAAGTATGATACATCAGTGGAAAGGTGGGACCTCCTACATCACGAAAATGATAGTTTTAACCCTCTACAGGCTCTAGTTATCGAGATAAGTTTAAAGATAAAGATAGAGTCGATTTTTCAACTTGAAGTTTGATGAAGTTTGGTATGATACATCAATGGAAAGGTGGCACCTCCTACATCACGAAAATGATAGTTTTAATCCTCTACGGGTTCTAGTTATCGAGATAATTGAGTTTAAAGATAAAGATAGAGTCGATTTTTCAACTTGGAGTTTTCGAAAAGTATGATACATCAATGGAAAGGTGGGACCTCCTACATCACGAAAATGATAGTTTTAACCCTCTACAGGCTCTAGTTATCGAGATAAGTTTAAAGATAAAGATAGAGTCGATTTTTCAACTTGAAGTTTTCGTAAAGTATGATACATCAATGGAAAGGTGGCACCTCCTACATCACGAAAATGATAGTTTTAACCCTCTACGGGCTCTAGTTATCGAGATAATTGAGTTTAAAGATAAAGATAGAGTCGATTTTTCAACTTGAAGTTTTCGTAAAGTATGATACATCAATGGAAGGGTGGGACATCCTACATCACGAAAATGATAGTTTTAACCCTCTACGGGCTCTAGTTATCGAGATAATTGAGTTTAAAGATAAAGATAGAGTCGATTTTTCAACTTGAAGTTTTCGTAAAGTATGATACATCAATGGAAAGGTGGGACCTCCTACATCACGAAAATGATAGTTTTAACCCTCTACGGGCTCTAGTTATCGAGATAATTGAGTTTAAAGATAAAGATAGAGTCGATTTTTCAACTTGAAGTTTTCGTAAAGTATGATACATCAATGAAAAGGTGGCACCTCCTACATCACGAAAATGATAGTTTTAACCCTCTACAGGCTCTAGTTATCGAGATAATTGAGTTTAAAGATAAAGATAGAGTCGATTTTTCAACTTGAAATTTTCGTAAAGTATGATACATCAATGGAAAGGTGGGACCTCCTACATCACGAAAATGATAGTTTTAACCCTCTACAGGCTCTAGTTATCGAGATAAGTTTAAAGATAAAGATAGAGTCGATTTTTCAACTTGAAGTTTTCGTAAAGTATGATACATCAATGGAAAGGTGGGACCTCCTACATCACGAAAATGATAGTTTTAACCCTCTACGGGTTCTAGTTATCGAGATAATTGAGTTTAAAGATAAAGATAGAGTCGATTTTTCAACTTGAAGTTTTCGTAAAGTATGATACATCAATGAAAAGGTGGCACCTCCTACATCACGAAAATGATAGTTTTAACCCTCTACGGGCTCTAGTTATCGAGATAATTGAGTTTAAAGATAAAGATAGAGTCGATTTTTCAACTTGAAGTTTTCGTAAAGTATGATACATCAATGAAAAGGTGGCACCTCCTACATCACGAAAATGATAGTTTTAACCCTCTACGGGCTCTAGTTATCGAGATAATTGAGTTTAAAGATAAAGATAGAGTCGATTTTTCAACTTGAAGTTTTCGTAAAGTATGATACATCAATGGAAAGGTGGGACCTCCTACATCACGAATATGATAGCTTTAACCCTCTTCGGGCTCTAGTTATCGAGATAATTAAGTTTAAAGATAAAGATAGAGTCGATTTTTCAACTTAAAGTTTTCGTAAGGTATGATACATCAATGGAAAGGTGGCACCTCCTACATCACGAAAATGATAGTTTTAACCCTCTACGGGCTCTAGTTATCGAGATAATTGAGTTTAAAGATAAAGATAGAGTCGATTTTTCAACTTGAAGTTTTCGTCAAGTATGATACATCAATGGAAAGGTGGCACCTCCTACATCACGAAAATGATAGTTTTAATCCTCTACGGGCTCTAGTTATCGAGATAATTGAGTTTAAAGATAAAGATAGAGTCGATTTTTCAACTTGAAGTTTTCGTAAAGTATGATACATCAATGAAAAGGTGGCACCTCCTACATCACGAAAATGATAGTTTTAACCCTCTACGGGCTCTAGTTATCGAGATAATTAAGTTTAAAGATAAAGATAGAGTCGATTTTTCAACTTGAAGTTTTCGTAAAGTATGATACATCAATGGAAAGGTGGCACCTCCTACATCACGAAAATGATAGTTTTAACCCTCTACGGGCTCTAGTTATCGAGATAATTGAGTTTAAAGATAAAGATAGAGTCGATTTTTCAACTTGAATATTTCGTAAAGTATGATACATCAATGGAAAGGTGGGACCTCCTACATCACGAAAATGATAGTTTTAACCCTCTACGGGCTCTAGTTATCGAGATAATTGAGTTTAAAGATAAAGATAAAGTCGATTTTTCAACTTGAAGTTTTCGTAATGTATGATACATCAATGGAAAGGTGGCACCTCCTACATCACGAACATGATAGTTTTAACCCTCTACGGGTTCTAGTTATCGAGATAATTGAGTTTAAAGATAAAGATAGAGTCGATTTTTCAACTTGAAGTTTTCGTAAAGTATGATACATCAATGAAAAGGTGGCACCTCCTACATCACGAAAATGATAGTTTTAACCCTCTACGGGCTCTAGTTATCGAGATAATTGAGTTTAAAGATAAAGATAGAGTCGATTTTTCAACTTGAAGTTTTCGTACAGTATGATACATCAATGGAAAGGTGGGACCTCCTACATCACGAAAATGATAATTTTAACCCTCTACGGGCTCTAGTTATCGAGTTTAAAGATAAAGATAGAGTCGATTTTTCAACTTGAAGTTTTCGTAAAGTATGATACATCAATGAAAAGGTGGCACCTCCTACATCACGAAAATGATAGTTTTAACCCTCTACGGGCTCTAGTTATCGAGACAATTGAGTTTAAAGATAAGGATAGAGTCGATTTTTCAACTTGAAGTTTTCGTAAAGTATGATACATCAATGGAAAGGTGGGACCTCCTACATGACGAAAATGATAGTTTTAATCCTCTACGGGTTCTAGTTATCGAGATAATTGAGTTTAAAGATAAAGATAGAGTCGATTTTTCAACTTGGAGTTTTCGAAAAGTATGATACATCAATGGAAAGGTGGGACCTCCTACATCACGAAAATGATAGTTTAAACCCTCTACGGGCTCTAGTTATCGAGATAATTGAGTTTAAAGATAAAGATAGAGTCGATTTTTCAACTTGAAGTTTCGTAAAGTATGATACATCAATGGAAGGGTGGGACCTCCTACATCACGAAAATGATAGTTTTAACCCTCTACGGGCTCTAGTTATCGAGATAATTGAGTTTAAAGATAAAGATAGAGTCGATTTTCAACTTGAAGTTTTCGTAAAGTATGATACATCAATGGAAGGGTGGGACCTCCTACATCACGAAAATGATAGTTTTAACCCTCTACGGGCTCTAGTTATCGAGATAATTGAGTTTAAAGATAAAGATAGAGTCGATTTTTCAACTTGAAGTTTTCGTAAAGTATGATACATCAATGGAAAGGTGGGACATCCTACATCACGAAAATGATAGTTTTAACCCTCTGCAGGCTCTAGTTATCGAGATAAGTTTAAAGATAAAGATAGAGTCGATTTTTCAACTTGAAGTTTTCGTAAAGTATGATACATCAATGGAAAGGTGGGACCTCCTACATCACGAAAATGATAGTTTTAACCCTCTACGGGTTCTAGTTATCGAGATAATTGAGTTTAAAGATAAAGATAGAGTCGATTTTTCAACTTGAAGTTTTCGTAAAGTATGATACATCAATGAAAAGGTGGCACCTCCTACATCACGAAAATGATAGTTTTAACCCTCTACGGGCTCTAGTTATCGAGATAATTGAGTTTAAAGATAAAGATAGAGTCGATTTTTCAACTTGAAGTTTTCGTAAAGTTTGATACATCAATGAAAAGGTGGCACCTCCTACATCACGAAAATGATAGTTTTAACCCTCTACGGGCTCTAGTTATCGAGATAATTGAGTTTAAAGATAAAGATAGAGTCGATTTTTCAACTTGAAGTTTTCGTAAAGTATGATACATCAATGGAAAGGTGGGACCTCCTACATCACGAATATGATAGCTTTAACCCTCTTCGGGCTCTAGTTATCGAGATAATTAAGTTTAAAGATAAAGATAGAGTCGATTTTTCAACTTAAAGTTTTCGTAAGGTATGATACATCAATGGAAAGGTGGCACCTCCTACATCACGAAAATGATAGTTTTAACCCTCTACGGGCTCTAGTTATCGAGATAATTGAGTTTAAAGATAAAGATAGAGTCGATTTTTCAACTTGAAGTTTTCGTCAAGTATGATACATCAATGGAAAGGTGGCACCTCCTACATCACGAAAATGATAGTTTTAATCCTCTACGGGCTCTAGTTATCGAGATAATTGAGTTTAAAGATAAAGATAGAGTCGATTTTTCAACTTGAAGTTTTCGTAAAGTATGATACATCAATGAAAAGGTGGCACCTCCTACATCACGAAAATGATAGTTTTAACCCTCTACGGGCTCTAGTTATCGAGATAATTAAGTTTAAAGATAAAGATAGAGTCGATTTTTCAACTTGAAGTTTTCGTAAAGTATGATACATCAATGGAAAGGTGGCACCTCCTACATCACGAAAATGATAGTTTTAACCCTCTACGGGCTCTAGTTATCGAGATAATTGAGTTTAAAGATAAAGATAGAGTCGATTTTTCAACTTGAAGTTTTCGTAAAGTATGATACATCAATGAAAAGGTGGCACCTCCTACATCACGAAAATGATAGTTTTAACCCTCTACGGGCTCTAGTTATCGAGATAATTGAGTTAAAGATAAAGATAGAGTCGATTTTTCAACTTGAATATTTCGTAAAGTATGATACATCAATGGAAAGGTGGGACCTCCTACATCACGAAAATGATAGTTTTAACCCTCTACGGGCTCTAGTTATCGAGATAATTGAGTTTAAAGATAAAGATAAAGTCGATTTTTCAACTTGAAGTTTTCGTAATGTATGATACATCAATGGAAAGGTGGCACCTCCTACATCACGAACATGATAATTTTAACCCTCTACGGGTTCTAGTTATCGAGATAATTGAGTTTAAAGATAAAGATAGAGTCGATTTTTCAACTTGAAGTTTTCGTAAAGTATGATACATCAATGAAAAGGTGGCACCTCCTACATCACGAAAATGATAGTTTTAACCCTCTACGGGCTCTAGTTATCGAGATAATTGAGTTTAAAGATAAAGATAGAGTCGATTTTTCAACTTGAAGTTTTCGTAGAGTATGATACATCAATGGAAAGGTGGGACCTCCTACATCACGAAAATGATAATTTTAACCCTCTACGGGCTCTAGTTATCGAGTTTAAAGATAAAGATAGAGTCGATTTTTCAACTTGAAGTTTTCGTAAAGTATGATACATCAATGAAAAGGTGGCACCTCCTACATCACGAAAATGATAGTTTTAACCCTCTACGGGCTCTAGTTATCGAGATAATTGAGTTTAAAGATAAAGATAGAGTCGATTTTTCAACTTGAAGTTTTCGTAAAGTATGATACATCAATGAAAAGGTGGCACCTCCTACATCACGAAAATGATAGTTTTAACCCTCTACGGGCTCTAGTTATCGAGATAATTGAGTTTAAAGATAAAGATAGAGTCGTTTTTTCAACTTGAAGTTTTCGTAAAGTATGATACATCAATGGAAAGGTGGGACCTCCTACATCACGAAAATGATAGTTTTAACCCTCTACGGGCTCTAGTTATCGAGATAATTGAGTTTAAAGATAAAGATAAAGTCGATTTTTCAACTTGAAGTTTTCGTAATGTATGATACATCAATGGAAAGGTGGCACCTCCTACATCACGAAAATGATAGTTTTAACCCTCTACGGGCTCTAGTTATCGAGATAATTGAGTTTAAAGATAAAGATAGAGTCGATTTTTCAACTTGAATATTTCGTAAAGTATGATACATCAATGGAAAGGTGGGACCTCCTACATCACGAAAATGATAGTTTTAACCCTCTACGGGCTCTAGTTATCGAGATAATTGAGTTTAAAGATAAAGATAAAGTCGATTTTTCAACTTGAAGTTTTCGTAAAGTATGATACATCAATGAAAAGGTGGCACCTCCTACATCACGAAAATGATAGTTTTAACCCTCTACGGGCTCTAGTTATCGAGATAATTGAGTTTAAAGATAAAGATAGAGTCGATTTTTCAACTTGAAGTTTTCGTAGAGTATGATACATCAATGGAAAGGTGGGACCTCCTACATCACGAAAATGATAATTTTAACCCTCTACGGGCTCTAGTTATCGAGTTTAAAGATAAAGATAGAGTCGATTTTTCAACTTGAAGTTTTCGTAAAGTATGATACATCAATGAAAAGGTGGCACCTCCTACATCACGAAAATGATAGTTTTAACCCTCTACGGGCTCTAGTTATCGAGATAATTGAGTTTAAAGATAAAGATAGAGTCGATTTTTCAACTTGAAGTTTTCCTAAAGTATGATACATCAATGAAAAGGTGGCACCTCCTACATCACGAAAATGATAGTTTTAACCCTCTACGGGCTCTAGTTATCGAGATAATTGAGTTTAAAGATAAAGATAGAGTCGTTTTTTCAACTTGAAGTTTTCGTAAAGTATGATACATCAATGGAAAGGTGGCACCTCCTACATCACGAAAATGATAGTTTTAACCCTCTACGGGCTCTAGTTATCGAGATAATTGAGTTTAAAGATAAAGATAGAGTCGATTTTTCAACTTGAAGTTTTCGTAAAGTATGATACATCAATGGAAAGGTGGCCCCTCCTAGATCACGAAAATGATAGTTTAAGACCCTCTACGGGCTCTAGTTTTCGAGATAATCGAGTTTAAAGATAAAGATGGAGTCGATTTTTCAACTTGAAGTTTTCGTAAAGTATGATACATCAATGGAAAGGTGGGACCTCCTACATCACGAAAATGATAGTTTTAACCCTCTACGGGCTCTAGTTATCGAGATAATTGAGTTTAAAGATAAAGATAGAGTCGATTTTTCAACTTGAAGTTTTCGTAAGGTATGATACATCAATGAAAAGGTGGCACCTCCTACATCACGAAAATGATAGTTTTAACCCTCTACGGGCTCTAGTTATCGAGATAATTGAGTTTAAAGATAAAGATAGAGTCGATTTTTCAACTTGAAGTTTTCGTAAAGTATGATACATCAATGAAAGGTGGCACCTCCTACATCACGAAAATGATAGTTTTAACCCTCTACGGGCTCTAGTTATCGAGATAATTGAGTTTAAAGATAAAGATAGAGTCGATTTTTCAACTTGAAGTTTTCGTAAAGTATGATACATCAATGGAAAGGTGGCACCTCCTACATCACGAAAATGATAGTTTTAACCCTCTACGGGCTCTAGTTATCGAGATAATTGAGTTTAAAGATAAAGATAGAGTCGATTTTTCAACTTGAAGTTTTCGTAAAGTATGATACATCAATGAAAAGGTGGCACCTCCTACATCACGAAAATGATAGTTTTAACCCTCTACGGGCTCTAGTTCTCGAGATAATCGAGTTTAAAGATAAAGATAGAGTCGATTTTTCAACTTAAAGTTTTCGTAGAGTATGATACATCTATGGAAAGGTGGGACCTCCTACATCACGAAAATGATAGTTTAACCCTCTACAGCTCTAGTTATCGAGATAATTGAGTTTAAAGATAAAGATAGAGTCGATTTTTCAACTTGAAATTTTCGTAAAGTATGATACATCAATGGAAAGGTGGGACCTCCTACATCACGAAAATGATAGTTTTAACCCTCTACAGGCTCTAGTTATCGAGATAAGTTTAAAGATAAAGATAGAGTCGATTTTTCAACTTGAAGTTTTCGTAAAGTATGATACATCAATGGAAAGGTGGGACCTCCTACATCACGAAAATGATAGTTTTAACCCTCTACGGGTTCTAGTTATCGAGATAATTGAGTTTAAAGATAAAGATAGAGTCGATTTTTCAACTTGAAGTTTTCGTAAAGTATGATACATCAATGAAAAGGTGGCACCTCCTACATCACGAAAATGATAGTTTTAACCCTCTACGGGCTCTAGTTATCGAGATAATTGAGTTTAAAGATAAAGATAGAGTCGATTTTTCAACTTGAAGTTTTCGTAAAGTATGATACATCAATGAAAAGGTGGCACCTCCTACATCACGAAAATGATAGTTTTAACCCTCTACGGGCTCTAGTTATCGAGATAATTGAGTTTAAAGATAAAGATAGAGTCGATTTTTCAACTTGAAGTTTTCGTAAAGTATGATACATCAATGGAAAGGTGGGACCTCCTACATCACGAATATGATAGCTTTAACCCTCTTCGGGCTCTAGTTATCGAGATAATTAAGTTTAAAGATAAAGATAGAGTCGATTTTTCAACTTAAAGTTTTCGTAAGGTATGATACATCAATGGAAAGGTGGCACCTCCTTCATCACGAAAATGATAGTTTTAACCCTCTACGGGCTCTAGTTATCGAGATAATTGAGTTTAAAGATAAAGATAGAGTCGATTTTCAACTTGAAGTTTTCGTCAAGTATGATACATCAATGGAAAGGTGGCACCTCCTACATCACGAAAATGATAGTTTTAATCCTCTACGGGCTCTAGTTATCGAGATAATTGAGTTTAAAGATAAAGATAGAGTCGATTTTTCAACTTGAAGTTTTCGTAAAGTATGATACATCAATGAAAAGGTGGCACCTCCTACATCACGAAAATGATAGTTTTAACCCTCTACGGGCTCTAGTTATCGAGATAATTAAGTTTAAAGATAAAGATAGAGTCGATTTTTCAACTTGAAGTTTTCGTAAAGTATGATACATCAATGGAAAGGTGGCACCTCCTACATCACGAAAATGATAGTTTTAACCTCTACGGGCTCTAGTTATCGAGATAATTGAGTTTAAAGATAAAGATAGAGTCGATTTTTCAACTTGAATATTTCGTAAAGTATGATACATCAATGGAAAGGTGGGACCTCCTACATCACGAAAATGATAGTTTTAACCCTCTACGGGCTCTAGTTATCGAGATAATTGAGTTTAAAGATAAAGATAAAGTCGATTTTTCACTTGAAGTTTTCGTAATGTATGATACATCAATGGAAAGGTGGCACCTCCTACATCACGAACATGATAGTTTTAACCCTCTACGGGTTCTAGTTATCGAGATAATTGAGTTTAAAGATAAAGATAGAGTCGATTTTTCAACTTGAAGTTTTCGTAAAGTATGATACATCAATGAAAAGGTGGCACCTCCTACATCACGAAAATGATAGTTTTAACCCTCTACGGGCTCTAGTTATCGAGATAATTGAGTTTAAGATAAAGATAGAGTCGATTTTTCAACTTGAAGTTTTCGTACAGTATGATACATCAATGGAAAGGTGGGACCTCCTACATCACGAAAATGATAATTTTAACCCTCTACGGGCTCTAGTTATCGAGTTTAAAGATAAAGATAGAGTCGATTTTTCAACTTGAAGTTTTCGTAAAGTATGATACATCAATGAAAAGGTGGCACCTCCTACATCACGAAAATGATAGTTTTAACCCTCTACGGGCTCTAGTTATCGAGACAATTGAGTTTAAAGATAAGGATAGAGTCGATTTTTCAACTTGAAGTTTTCGTAAAGTATGATACATCAATGGAAAGGTGGGACCTCCTACATGACGAAAATGATAGTTTTAATCCTCTACGGGTTCTAGTTATCGATCGAGATAATTGAGTTTAAAGATAAAGATAGAGTCGATTTTTCAACTTGGAGTTTTCGAAAAGTATGATACATCAATGGAAAGGTGGGACCTCCTACATCACGAAAATGATAGTTTAAACCCTCTACGGGCTCTAGTTATCGAGATAATTGAGTTTAAAGATAAAGATAGAGTCGATTTTTCAACTTGAAGTTTTCGTAAAGTATGATACATCAATGGAAGGGTGGGACCTCCTACATCACGAAAATGATAGTTTTAACCCTCTACGGGCTCTAGTTATCGAGATAATTGAGTTTAAAGATAAAGATAGAGTCGATTTTTCAACTTGAAGTTTTCGTAAAGTATGATACATCAATGGAAGGGTGGGACCTCCTACATCACGAAAATGATAGTTTTAACCCTCTACGGGCTCTAGTTATCGAGATAATTGAGTTTAAAGATAAAGATAGAGTCGATTTTTCAACTTGAAGTTTTCGTAAAGTATGATACATCAATGGAAAGGTGGACATCCTACATCACGAAAATGATAGTTTTAACCCTCTGCAGGCTCTAGTTATCGAGATAAGTTTAAAGATAAAGATAGAGTCGATTTTTCAACTTGAAGTTTTCGTAAAGTATGATACATCAATGGAAAGGTGGGACCTCCTACATCACGAAAATGATAGTTTTAACCCTCTACGGGTTCTAGTTATCGAGATAATTGAGTTTAAAGATAAAGATAGAGTCGATTTTTCAACTTGAAGTTTTCGTAAAGTATGATACATCAATGAAAAGGTGGCACCTCCTACATCACGAAAATGATAGTTTTAACCCTCTACGGGCTCTAGTTATCGAGATAATTGAGTTTAAAGATAAAGATAGAGTCGATTTTTCAACTTGAAGTTTTCGTAAAGTTTGATACATCAATGAAAAGGTGGCACCTCCTACATCACGAAAATGATAGTTTTAACCCTCTACGGGCTCTAGTTATCGAGATAATTGAGTTTAAAGATAAAGATAGAGTCGATTTTTCAACTTGAAGTTTTCGTAAAGTATGATACATCAATGGAAAGGTGGGACCTCCTACATCACGAATATGATAGCTTTAACCCTCTTCGGGCTCTAGTTATCGAGATAATTAAGTTTAAAGATAAAGATAGAGTCGATTTTTCAACTTAAAGTTTTCGTAAGGTATGATACATCAATGGAAAGGTGGCACCTCCTACATCACGAAAATGATAGTTTTAACCCTCTACGGGCTCTAGTTATCGAGATAATTGAGTTTAAAGATAAAGATAGAGTCGATTTTTCAACTTGAAGTTTTCGTCAAGTATGATACATCAATGGAAAGGTGGCACCTCCTACATCACGAAAATGATAGTTTTAATCCTCTACGGGCTCTAGTTATCGAGATAATTGAGTTTAAAGATAAAGATAGAGTCGATTTTTCAACTTGAAGTTTTCGTAAAGTATGATACATCAATGGAAAGGTGGCACCTCCTACATCACGAAAATGATAGTTTTAACCCTCTACGGGCTCTAGTTATCGAGATAATTGAGTTTAAAGATAAAGATAGAGTCGATTTTTCAACTTGAAGTTTTCGTAAAGTATGATACATCAATGAAAAGGTGGCACCTCCTACATCACGAAAATGATAGTTTTAACCCTCTACGGGCTCTAGTTATCGAGATAATTGAGTTTAAAGATAAAGATAGAGTCGATTTTTCAACTTGAATATTTCGTAAAGTATGATACATCAATGGAAAGGTGGGACCTCCTACATCACGAAAATGATAGTTTTAACCCTCTACGGGCTCTAGTTATAGAGATAATTGAGTTTAAAGATAAAGATAAAGTCGATTTTTCAACTTGAAGTTTTCGTAATGTATGATACATCAATGGAAAGGTGGCACCTCCTACATCACGAACATGATAATTTTAACCCTCTACGGGTTCTAGTTATCGAGATAATTGAGTTTAAAGATAAAGATAGAGTCGATTTTTCAACTTGAAGTTTTCGTAAAGTATGATACATCAATGAAAAGGTGGCACCTCCTACATCACGAAAATGATAGTTTTAACCCTCTACGGGCTCTAGTTATCGAGATAATTGAGTTTAAAGATAAAGATAGAGTCGATTTTTCAACTTGAAGTTTTCGTAGAGTATGATACATCAATGGAAAGGTGGGACCTCCTACATCACGAAAATGATAATTTTAACCCTCTACGGGCTCTAGTTATCGAGTTTAAAGATAAAGATAGAGTCGATTTTTCAACTTGAAGTTTTCGTAAAGTATGATACATCAATGAAAAGGTGGCACCTCCTACATCACGAAAATGATAGTTTTAACCCTCTACGGGCTCTAGTTATCGAGATAATTGAGTTTAAAGATAAAGATAGAGTCGATTTTTCAACTTGAAGTTTTCGTAAAGTATGATACATCAATGAAAAGGTGGCACCTCCTACATCACGAAAATGATAGTTTTAACCCTCTACGGGCTCTAGTTATCGAGATAATTGAGTTTAAAGATAAAGATAGAGTCGTTTTTTCAACTTGAAGTTTTCGTAAAGTATGATACATCAATGGAAAGGTGGGACCTCCTACATCACGAAAATGATAGTTTTAACCCTCTACGGGCTCTAGTTATCGAGATAATTGAGTTTAAAGATAAAGATAAAGTCGATTTTTCAACTTGAAGTTTTCGTAATGTATGATACATCAATGGAAAGGTGGCACCTCCTACATCACGAAAATGATAGTTTTAACCCTCTACGGGCTCTAGTTATCGAGATAATTGAGTTTAAAGATAAAGATAGAGTCGATTTTTCAACTTGAATATTTCGTAAAGTATGATACATCAATGGAAAGGTGGGACCTCCTACATCACGAAAATGATAGTTTTAACCCTCTACGGGCTCTAGTTATCGAGATAATTGAGTTTAAAGATAAAGATAAAGTCGATTTTTCAACTTGAAGTTTTCGTAAAGTATGATACATCAATGAAAAGGTGGCACCTCCTACATCACGAAAATGATAGTTTTAACCCTCTACGGGCTCTAGTTATCGAGATAATTGAGTTTAAAGATAAAGATAGAGTCGATTTTTCAACTTGAAGTTTTCGTAGAGTATGATACATCAATGGAAAGGTGGGACCTCCTACATCACGAAAATGATAATTTTAACCCTCTACGGGCTCTAGTTATCGAGTTTAAAGATAAAGATAGAGTCGATTTTTCAACTTGAAGTTTTCGTAAAGTATGATACATCAATGAAAAGGTGGCACCTCCTACATCACGAAAATGATAGTTTTAACCCTCTACGGGCTCTAGTTATCGAGATAATTGAGTTTAAAGATAAAGATAGAGTCGATTTTTCAACTTGAAGTTTTCGTAAAGTATGATACATCAATGAAAAGGTGGCACCTCCTACATCACGAAAATGATAGTTTTAACCCTCTACGGGCTCTAGTTATCGAGATAATTGAGTTTAAAGATAAAGATAGAGTCGTTTTTTCAACTTGAAGTTTTCGTAAAGTATGATACATCAATGGAAAGGTGGCACCTCCTACATCACGAAAATGATAGTTTTAACCCTCTACGGGCTCTAGTTATCGAGATAATTGAGTTTAAAGATAAAGATAGAGTCGATTTTTCAACTTGAAGTTTTCGTAAAGTATGATACATCAATGGAAAGGTGGCCCCTCCTAGATCACGAAAATGATAGTTTAGACCCTCTACGGGCTCTAGTTTTCGAGATAATCGAGTTTAAAGATAAAGATGGAGTCGATTTTTCAACTTGAAGTTTTCGTAAAGTATGATACATCAATGGAAAGGTGGGACCTCCTACATCACGAAAATGATAGTTTTAACCCTCTACGGGCTCTAGTTATCGAGATAATTGAGTTTAAAGATAAAGATAGAGTCGATTTTTCAACTTGAAGTTTTCGTAGAGTATGATACATCAATGGAAAGGTGGGACCTCCTACATCACGAAAATGATAATTTTAACCCTCTACGGGCTCTAGTTATCGAGTTTAAAGATAAAGATAGAGTCGATTTTTCAACTTGAAGTTTTCGTAAAGTATGATACATCAATGAAAAGGTGGCACCTCCTACATCACGAAAATGATAGTTTTAACCCTCTACGGGCTCTAGTTATCGAGATAATTGAGTTTAAAGATAAAGATAGAGTCGATTTTTCAACTTGAAGTTTTCGTAAGGTATGATACATCAATGAAAAGGTGGCACCTCCTACATCACGAAAATGATAGTTTTAACCCTCTACGGGCTCTAGTTATCGAGATAATTGAGTTTAAAGATAAAGATAGAGTCGATTTTTCAACTTGAAGTTTTCGTAAAGTATGATACATCAATGGAAAGGTGGCACCTCCTACATCACGAAAATGATAGTTTTAACCCTCTACGGGCTCTAGTTATCGAGATAATTGAGTTTAAAGATAAAGATAGAGTCGATTTTTCAACTTGAAGTTTTCGTAAAGTATGATACATCAATGGAAAGGTGGCACCTCCTACATCACGAAAATGATAGTTTTAACCCTCTACGGGCTCTAGTTATCGAGATAATTGAGTTTAAAGATAAAGATAGAGTCGATTTTTCAACTTGAAGTTTTCGTAAAGTATGATACATCAATGAAAAGGTGGCACCTCCTACATCACGAAAATGATAGTTTTAACCCTCTACGGGCTCTAGTTCTCGAGATAATCGAGTTTAAAGATAAAGATAGAGTCGATTTTTCAACTTAAAGTTTTCGTAGAGTATGATACATCTATGGAAAGGTGGTACCTCCAACATCACGAAAATGATAGTTTTAACGCTCTACGGGCTCTAGTTCTCGAGATAATTGAGTTTAAAGATAAAGATACCGTCGATTTTTCAACTTAAAGTTTTCGTAGATTATGATACATCTATGGAAAGGTGGCACCTCCTAGATCACGAAAATGATAGTTTTAACCCTCTACGGGCTCTAGTTATCGAGATAATTGAGTTTAAAGATAAAGATAGAGTCGATTTTTCAACTTTAAGTTTTCGTAAAGTATGATACATCAATGAAAAGGTGGCACCTCCTACATCACGAAAATGATAGTTTTAACCCTCTACGGGCTCTAGTTATCGAGATAATTGAGTTTAAAGATAAAGATAGAGTCGATTTTTCAACTTGAAGTTTTCGTAGAGTATGATACATCAATGGAAAGGTGGGACCTCCTACATCACGAAAATGATAGTTTTAACCCTCTACGGGCTCTAGTTATCGAGATAATTGAGTTTAAAGATGAAGATAGAGTCGATTTTTCAACTTGAAGTTTTCGTAAAGTATGATACATCAATGGAAAGGTGGGACCTCCTACATCACGAAAATGATAGCTTTAACACTCTTCGGGCTCTAGTTATCGAGATAATTGAGTTTAAAGATAAAGATAGAGTCGATTTTCAACTTAAAGTTTTCGTAAGGTATGATACATCAATGGAAAGGTGGCACCTCCTACATCACGAAAATGATAGTAACCCTCTACGGGCTCTAGTTATCGAGATAATTGAGTTTAAAGATAAAGATAGAGTCGATTTTTCAACTTGAAGTTTTCGTAAGGTATGATACATCAATGGAAAGCTGGGACCTCCTACATCACGAAAATGATAGTTTAAACCCCCTACGGGCTCTAGTTATCGAGATAATTGAGTTTAAAGATAAAGATAGAGTCGATTTTTCAACTTGAAGTTTTCGTAAAGTATGATACATCAATGGAAAGGTGGGACCTCCTACATCACGAAAATGATAGTTTTAACCCTCTACAGGCTCTAGTTATCGAGATAAGTTTAAAGATAAAGATAGAGTCGATTTTTCAACTTGAAGTTTTCGTAAAGTATTATACATCAATGGAAAGGTGGACCTCCTACATCACGAAAATGATAGTTTAACCCTCTAGGGGCTCTAGTTATCGAGATAATTGAGTTTAAAGATAAAGATAGAGTCGATTTTTCAACTTGAAGTTTTCGTAAAGTATGATACATCAATGGAAAGGTGGCACCTCCTACATCACGGAAATGATAGTTTTAACCCTCTACGGGCTCTAGTTATCGAGATAATTGAGTTTAAAGATAAAGATAGAGTCGATTTTTCAACTTGAAATTTTCGTAAAGTATGATACATCAATGGAAAGGTGGGACCTCCTACATCACGAAAATGATAGTTTTAACCCTCTACAGGCTCTAGTTATCGAGATAAGTTTAAAGATAAAGATAGAGTCGATTTTTCAACTTGAAGTTTTCGTAAAGTATGATACATCAATGGAAAGGTGGCACCTCCTACATCACGAAAATGATAGTTTTAACCCTCTACGGGCTCTAGTTATCGAGATAATTGAGTTTAAAGATAAAGATAGAGTCGATTTTTCAACTTGAAGTTTTCGTAAAGTATGATACATCAATGGAAAGGTGGCACCTCCTACATCACGAAAATGATAGTTTTAACCCTCTACGGGCTCTAGTTATCGAGATAATTGAGTTTAAAGATAAAGATAGAGTCGATTTTTCAACTTGAAGTTTTCGTAAAGTATGATACATCAATGGAAAGGTGGTACCTCCAACATCACGAAAATGATAGTTTTAACGCTCTACGGGCTCTAGTTCTCGAGATAATTGAGTTTAAAGATAAAGATACCGTCGATTTTTCAACTTAAAGTTTTCGTAGATTATGATACATCTATGGAAAGGTGGCACCTCCTAGATCACGAAAATGATAGTTTTAACCCTCTACGGGCTCTAGTTATCGAGATAATTGAGTTTAAAGATAAAGATAGAGTCGATTTTTCAACTTTAAGTTTTCGTAAAGTATGATACATCAATGAAAAGGTGGCACCTCCTACATCACGAAAATGATAGTTTTAACCCTCTACGGGCTCTAGTTATGGAGATAATTGAGTTTAAAGATAAAGATAGAGTCGATTTTTCAACTTGAAGTTTTCGTAGAGTATGATACATCAATGGAAAGGTGGGACCTCCTACATCACGAAAATGATAGTTTTAACCCTCTACGGGCTCTAGTTATCGAGATAATTGAGTTTAAAGATGAAGATAGAGTCGATTTTTCAACTTGAAGTTTTCGTAAAGTATGATACATCAATGGAAAGGTGGGACCTCCTACATCACGAAAATGATAGCTTTAACACTCTTCGGGCTCTAGTTATCGAGATAATTGAGTTTAAAGATAAAGATAGAGTCGATTTTCAACTTAAAGTTTTCGTAAGGTATGATACATCAATGGAAAGGTGGCACCTCCTACATCACGAAAATGATAGTAACCCTCTACGGGCTCTAGTTATCGAGATAATTGAGTTTAAAGATAAAGATAGAGTCGATTTTTCAACTTGAAGTTTTCGTAAGGTATGATACATCAATGGAAAGCTGGGACCTCCTACATCACGAAAATGATAGTTTAAACCCCCTACGGGCTCTAGTTATCGAGATAATTGAGTTTAAAGATAAAGATAGAGTCGATTTTTCAACTTGAAGTTTTCGTAAAGTATGATACATCAATGGAAAGGTGGGACCTCCTACTTCACGAAAATGATAGTTTTAACCCTCTACAGGCTCTAGTTATCGAGATAAGTTTAAAGATAAAGATAGAGTCGATTTTTCAACTTGAAGTTTTCGTAAAGTATGATACATCAATGGAAAGGTGGACCTCCTACATCACGAAAATGATAGTTTAACCCTCTAGGGGCTCTAGTTATCGATATAATTGAGTTTAAAGATAAAGATAGAGTCGATTTTTCAACTTGAAGTTTTCGTAAAGTATGATACATCAATGGAAAGGTGGCACCTCCTACATCACGGAAATGATAGTTTTAACCCTCTACGGGCTCTAGTTATCGAGATAATTGAGTTTAAAGATAAAGATAGAGTCGATTTTTCAACTTGAAATTTTCGTAAAGTATGATACATCAATGGAAAGGTGGGACCTCCTACATCACGAAAATGATAGTTTTAACCCTCTACAGGCTCTAGTTATCGAGATAAGTTTAAAGATAAAGATAGAGTCGATTTTTCAACTTGAAGTTTTCGTAAAGTATGATACATCAATGGAAAGGTGGGACCTCCTACATCACGAAAATGATAGTTTTAACCCTCTACGGGTTCTAGTTATCGAGATAATTGAGTTTAAAGATAAAGATAGAGTCGATTTTTCAACTTGAAGTTTTCGTAAAGTATGATACATCAATGAAAAGGTGGCACCTCCTACATCACGAAAATGATAGTTTTAACCCTCTACGGGCTCTAGTTATCGAGATAATTGAGTTTAAAGATAAAGATAGAGTCGATTTTTCAACTTGAAGTTTTCGTAAAGTATGATACATCAATGAAAAGGTGGCACCTCCTACATCACGAAAATGATAGTTTTAACCCTCTACGGGCTCTAGTTATCGAGATAATTGAGTTTAAAGATAAAGATAGAGTCGATTTTTCAACTTGAAGTTTTCGTCAAGTATGATACATCAATGGAAAGGTGGCACCTCCTACATCACGAAAATGATAGTTTTAATCCTCTACGGGCTCTAGTTATCGAGATAATTGAGTTTAAAGATAAAGATAGAGTCGATTTTTCAACTTGAAGTTTTCGTAAAGTTTGATACATCAATGAAAAGGTGGCACCTCCTACATCACGAAAATGATAGTTTTAACCCTCTACGGGCTCTAGTTATCGAGATAATTAAGTTTAAAGATAAAGATAGAGTCGATTTTTCAACTTGAAGTTTTCGTAAAGTATGATACATCAATGGAAAGGTGGCACCTCCTACATCACGAAAATGATAGTTTTAACCCTCTACGGGCTCTAGTTATCGAGATAATTGAGTTTAAAGATAAAGATAGAGTCGATTTTTCAACTTGAAGTTTTCGTAAAGTATGATACATCAATGAAAAGGTGGCACCTCCTACATCACGAAAATGATAGTTTTAACCCTCTACGGGCTCTAGTTATCGAGATAATTGAGTTTAAAGATAAAGATAGAGTCGATTTTTCAACTTGAATATTTCGTAAAGTATGATACATCAATGGAAAGGTGGGACCTCCTACATCACGAAAATGATAGTTTTAACCCTCTACGGGCTCTAGTTATCGAGATAATTGAGTTTAAAGATAAAGATAAAGTCGATTTTTCAACTTGAAGTTTTCGTAATGTATGATACATCAATGGAAAGGTGGCACCTCCTACATCACGAACATGATAGTTTTAACCCTCTACGGGTTCTAGTTATCGAGATAATTGAGTTTAAAGATAAAGATAGAGTCGATTTTTCAACTTGAAGTTTTCGTAAAGTATGATACATCAATGAAAAGGTGGCACCTCCTACATCACGAAAATGATAGTTTTAACCCTCTACGGGCTCTAGTTATCGAGATAATTGAGTTTAAAGATAAAGATAGAGTCGATTTTTCAACTTGAAGTTTTCGTAGAGTATGATACATCAATGGAAAGGTGGGACCTCCTACATCACGAAAATGATAATTTTAACCCTCTACGGGCTCTAGTTATCGAGTTTAAAGATAAAGATAGAGTCGATTTTTCAACTTGAAGTTTTCGTAAAGTATGATACATCAATGAAAAGGTGGCACCTCCTACATCACGAAAATGATAGTTTTAACCCTCTACGGGCTCTAGTTATCGAGATAATTGAGTTTAAAGATAAAGATAGAGTCGATTTTTCAACTTGAAGTTTTCGTAAAGTATGATACATCAATGAAAAGGTGGCACCTCCTACATCACGAAAATGATAGTTTTAACCCTCTACGGGCTCTAGTTATCGAGATAATTGAGTTTAAAGATAAAGATAGAGTCGTTTTTTCAACTTGAAGTTTTCGTAAAGTATGATACATCAATGGAAAGGTGGCACCTCCTACATCACGAAAATGATAGTTTTAACCCTCTACGGGCTCTAGTTATCGAGATAATTGAGTTTAAAGATAAAGATAGAGTCGATTTTTCAACTTGAAGTTTTCGTAAAGTATGATACATCAATGGAAAGGTGGCCCCTCCTAGATCACGAAAATGATAGTTTAGACCCTCTACGGGCTCTAGTTTTCGAGATAATCGAGTTTAAAGATAAAGATGGAGTCGATTTTTCAACTTGAAGTTTTCGTAAAGTATGATACATCAATGGAAAGGTGGGACCTCCTACATCACGAAAATGATAGTTTTAACCCTCTACGGGCTCTAGTTATCGAGATAATTGAGTTTAAAGATAAAGATAGAGTCGATTTTTCAACTTGAAGTTTTCGTAAGGTATGATACATCAATGAAAAGGTGGCACCTCCTACATCACGAAAATGATAGTTTTAACCCTCTACGGGCTCTAGTTATCGAGATAATTGAGTTTAAAGATAAAGATAGAGTCGATTTTTCAACTTGAAGTTTTCGTAAAGTATGATACATCAATGGAAAGGTGGCACCTCCTACATCACGAAAATGATAGTTTTAACCCTCTACGGGCTCTAGTTATCGAGATAATTGAGTTTAAAGATAAAGATAGAGTCGATTTTTCAACTTGAAGTTTTCGTAAAGTATGATACATCAATGGAAAGGTGGCACCTCCTACATCACGAAAATGATAGTTTTAACCCTCTACGGGCTCTAGTTATCGAGATAATTGAGTTTAAAGATAAAGATAGAGTCGATTTTTCAACTTGAAGTTTTCGTAAAGTATGATACATCAATGAAAAGGTGGCACCTCCTACATCACGAAAATGATAGTTTTAACCCTCTACGGGCTCTAGTTCTCGAGATAATCGAGTTTAAAGATAAAGATAGAGTCGATTTTTCAACTTAAAGTTTTCGTAGAGTATGATACATCTATGGAAAGGTGGCACCTCCAACATCACGAAAATGATAGTTTTAACGCTCTACGGGCTCTAGTTCTCGAGATAATTGAGTTTAAAGATAAAGATACCGTCGATTTTTCAACTTAAAGTTTTCGTAGATTATGATACATCTATGGAAAGGTGGCACCTCCTAGATCACGAAAATGATAGTTTTAACCCTCTACGGGCTCCAGTTCTCGAGATAATTGAGTTTAAAGATAAAGATAGAGTCGATTTTTCAACTTAAAGTTTTCGTAGAGTTTGATACATCCATGGAAAGGTTGCCCCTTCTAGACCACGAAAATGATAGTTTTAACCCTCTACGGGCTCTAGTTTTCGAGATAATCGAGTTTAAAGATAAAGATGGAGTCGATTTTTCAACTTGAAGTTTTCGTAAAGTATGATACATCAATGGAAAGGTGGGACCTCCTACATCACGAAAATGATAGTTTTAACCCTCTACGGGCTCTAGTTATCGAGATAATCGAGTTTAAAGATAAAGATAGAGTCGATTTTTCAACTTGAAGTTTTCGTAGAGTATGATACATCAATGGAAAGGTGGGACCTCCTACATCACGAAAATGATAATTTTAACCCTCTACGGGCTCTAGTTATCGAGTTTAAAGATAAAGATAGAGTCGATTTTTCAACTTGAAGTTTTCGTAAAGTATGATACCTCAATGGAAAGGTGGCCCCTCCTAGATCACGGAAATGATAGTTTAGACCCTCTACGGGCTCTAGTTCTCGAGATAATCGAGTTTAAAGATAAAGATAGAGTCGATTTTTCAACTTAAAGTTTTCGTAGATTATGATACATCTATGGAAAGGTGGCACCTCCTAGATCACGAAAATGATAGTTTTAACCCTCTACGGGTTCTAGTTATCGAGATAATTGAGTTTAAAGATAAAGATAGAGTCGATTTTTCAACTTTAAGTTTTCGTAAAGTATGATACATCAATGAAAAGGTGGCACCTCCTACATCACGAAAATGATAGTTTTAACCCTCTACGGGCTCTAGTTATCGAGATAATTGAGTTTAAAGATAAAGATAGAGTCGATTTTTCAACTTGAAGTTTTCGTAGAGTATGATACATCAATGGAAAGGTGGGACCTCCTACATCACGAAAATGATAGTTTTAACCCTCTACGGGCTCTAGTTATCGAGATAATTGAGTTTAAAGATGAAGATAGAGTCGATTTTTCAACTTGAAGTTTTCGTAAAGTATGATACATCAATGGAAAGGTGGGACCTCCTACATCACGAAAATGATAGCTTTAACACTCTTCGGGCTCTAGTTATCGAGATAATTGAGTTTAAAGATAAAGATAGAGTCGATTTTCAACTTAAAGTTTTCGTAAGGTATGATACATCAATGGAAAGGTGGCACCTCCTACATCACGAAAATGATAGTAACCCTCTACGGGCTCTAGTTATCGAGATAATTGAGTTTAAAGATAAAGATAGAGTCGATTTTTCAACTTGAAGTTTTCGTAAGGTATGATACATCAATGGAAAGCTGGGACCTCCTACATCACGAAAATGATAGTTTAAACCCCCTACGGGCTCTAGTTATCGAGATAATTGAGTTTAAAGATAAAGATAGAGTCGATTTTTCAACTTGAAGTTTTCGTAAAGTATGATACATCAATGGAAAGGTGGGACCTCCTACATCACGAAAATGATAGTTTAAACCCTCTACGGGCTCTAGTTATCGAGATAATTGAGTTTAAAGATAAAGATAGAGTCGATTTTTCAACTTAAAGTTTTCGTAGATTATGATACATCTATGGAAAGGTGGCACCTCCTAGATCACGAAAATGATAGTTTTAACCCCCTACGGGCTCCAGTTCTCGAGATAATTGAGTTTAAAGATAAAGATAGAGTCGATTTTTCAACTTAAAGTTTTCGTAGAGTTTGATACATCCATGGAAAGGTTGCCCCTTCTAGACCACGAAAATGATAGTTTTAACCCTCTACGGGCTCTAGTTTTCGAGATAATCGAGTTTAAAGATAAAGATGGAGTCGATTTTTCAACTTGAAGTTTTCGTAAAGTATGATACATCAATGGAAAGGTGGGACCTCCTACATCACGAAAATGATAGTTTTAACCCTCTACGGGCTCTAGTTATCGAGATAATTGAGTTTAAAGATAAAGATAGAGTCGATTTTTCAACTTGAAGTTTTCGTAGAGTATGATACATCAATGGAAAGGTGGGACCTCCTACATCACGAAAATGATAATTTTAACCCTCTACGGGCTCTAGTTATCGAGTTTAAAGATAAAGATAGAGTCGATTTTTCAACTTGTAAAGTATGATACCTCAATGGAAAGGTGGCCCCTCCTAGATCACGGAAATGATAGTTTAGACCCTCTACGGGCTCTAGTTCTCGAGATAATCGAGTTTAAAGATAAAGATAGAGTCGATTTTTCGACTTAAAGTTTTCGTAGAGTATTAACATTTATGGAAAGGTGGCACCTCCTAGATCACGAAAATGATAGTTTTAACCCTCTACGGGCTCTAGTTCTCGAGATAATCGAGTTTAAAGATAAAGATAGAGTCGATTTTTCAACTTAAAGTTTTCGTAGAGTATGATACATCTATGGAAAGGTGGCACCTCCAACATCACGAAAATGATAGTTTTAACCCTCTACGGGCTCTAGTTCTCGAGATAATCGAGTTTAAAGATAAAGATAGAGTCGATTTTTCAACTTAAAGTTTTCGTAGATTATGATACATCTATGGAAAGGTGGCACCTCCTAGATCACGAAAATGATAGTTTTAACCCTCTACGGGTTCTAGTTATCGAGATAATTGAGTTTAAAGATAAAGATAGAGTCGATTTTTCAACTTTAAGTTTTCGTAAAGTATGATACATCAATGAAAAGGTGGCACCTCCTACATCACGAAAATGATAGTTTTAACCCTCTACGGGCTCTAGTTATCGAGATAATTGAGTTTAAAGATAAAGATAGAGTCGATTTTTCAACTTGAAGTTTTCGTAGAGTATGATACATCAATGGAAAGGTGGGACCTCCTACATCACGAAAATGATAGTTTTAACCCTCTACGGGCTCTAGTTATCGAGATAATTGAGTTTAAAGATGAAGATAGAGTCGATTTTTCAACTTGAAGTTTTCGTAAAGTATGATACATCAATGGAAAGGTGGGACCTCCTACATCACGAAAATGATAGCTTTAACACTCTTCGGGCTCTAGTTATCGAGATAATTGAGTTTAAAGATAAAGATAGAGTCGATTTTCAACTTAAAGTTTTCGTAAGGTATGATACATCAATGGAAAGGTGGCACCTCCTACATCACGAAAATGATAGTAACCCTCTACGGGCTCTAGTTATCGAGATAATTGAGTTTAAAGATAAAGATAGAGTCGATTTTTCAACTTGAAGTTTTCGTAAGGTATGATACATCAATGGAAAGCTGGGACCTCCTACATCACGAAAATGATAGTTTAAACCCCCTACGGGCTCTAGTTATCGAGATAATTGAGTTTAAAGATAAAGATAGAGTCGATTTTTCAACTTGAAGTTTTCGTAAAGTATGATACATCAATGGAAAGGTGGGACCTCCTACATCACGAAAATGATAGTTTAAACCCTCTACGGGCTCTAGTTATCGAGATAATTGAGTTTAAAGATAAAGATAGAGTCGATTTTTCAACTTGAAGTTTTCGTAAAGTATGATACATCAATGGAAAGGTGGGACCTCCTACATCTCGAAAATGATAGTTTTAACCCTCTACGGGCTCTAGTTATCGAGATAATTGAGTTTAAAGATAAAGATAGAGTCGATTTTTCAACTTGAAGTTTTCGTAAAGTATGATACATCAATGGAAAGGTGGCACCTCCTACATCACGAAAATGATAGTTTTAACCCTCTACGGGCTCTAGTTATCGAGATAATTGAGTTTAAAGATAAAGATAGAGTCGATTTTTCAACTTGAAGTTTTCGTAAAGTATGATACATCAATGAAAAGGTGGCACCTCCTACATCACGAAAATGATAGTTTTAACCCTCTACAGGCTCTAGTTATCGAGATAATTGAGTTTAAAGATAAAGATAGAGTCGATTTTTCAACTTGAAGTTTTCGTAAAGTATGATACATCAATGGAAAGGTGGGACCTCCTACATCACGAAAATGATAGTTTTAACCCTCTACGGGCTCCAGTTATCGAGATAATTGAGTTTAAAGATAAAGATAGAGTCGATTTTTCAACTTGAAGTTTTCGTAAAGTATGATACATCAATGGAAAGGTGGGACCTCCTACATGACGAAAATGATAGTTGTAACCCTCTACGGGCTCTAGTTAACGAGATAATTGAGTTTAAAGATAAAGATAGAGTCGATTTTTCAACTTGAAGTTTTCGTAAAGTTTGATTCATCAATGGAAAGGTGGGACCTCCTACATCACGAAAATGATAGTTTTAACCCTCTACGGGCTCTAGTTATCGAGATAATTGAGTTTAAAGATAACGATAAAGTCGATTTTTCAACTTGAAGTTTTCGTAAAGTATGATACATCAATGGAAAGGTGGCACCTCCTACATCACGAAAATGATAGTTTTAACCCTCTACGGGCTCTAGTTATCGAGATAATTGAGTTTAAAGATAAAGATAGAGTCGATTTTTCAACTTGAAGTTTTCGTAAAGTATGATACATCAATGAAAAGGTGGCACCTCCTACATCACGAAAATGATAGTTTTAACCCTCTACAGGCTCTAGTTATCGAGATAATTGAGTTTAAAGATAAAGATAGAGTCGATTTTTCAACTTGAAGTTTTCGTAAAGTATGATACATCAATGGAAAGGTGGGACCTCCTACATCACGAAAATGATAGTTTTAACCCTCTACGGGCTCCAGTTATCGAGATAATTGAGTTTAAAGATAAAGATAGAGTCGATTTTTCAACTTGAAGTTTTCGTAAAGTATGATACATCAATGGAAAGGTGGGACCTCCTACATGACGAAAATGATAGTTGTAACCCTCTACGGGCTCTAGTTAACGAGATAATTGAGTTTAAAGATAAAGATAGAGTCGATTTTTCAACTTGAAGTTTTCGTAAAGTTTGATTCATCAATGGAAAGGTGGGACCTCCTACATCACGAAAATGATAGTTTTAACCCTCTACGGGCTCTAGTTATCGAGATAATTGAGTTTAAAGATAAAGATAAAGTCGATTTTTCAACTTGAAGTTTTCGTAAAGTATGATACATCAATGGAAAGGTGGCACCTCCTACATCACGAAAATGATAGTTTTAACCCTCTACGGGCTCTAGTTATCGAGATAATTGAGTTTAAAGATAAAGATAGAGTCGATTTTTCAACTTGAAGTTTTCGTAAAGTATGATACATCAATGAAAAGGTGGCACCTCCTACATCACGAAAATGATAGTTTTAACCCTCTACGGGCTCTAGTTCTCGAGATAATCGAGTTTAAAGATAAAGATAGAGTCGATTTTTCAACTTAAAGTTTTCGTAGAGTATGATACATCTATGGAAAGGTGGCACCTCCAACATCACGAAAATGATAATTTTAACCCTCTACGGGCTCTAGTTATCGAGTTTAAAGATAAAGATAGAGTCGATTTTTCAACTTGAAGTTTTCGTAAAGTATGATACCTCAATGGAAAGGTGGCCCCTCCTAGATCACGGAAATGATAGTTTAGACCCTCTACGGGCTCTAGTTCTCGAGATAATCGAGTTTAAAGATAAAGATAGAGTCGATTTTTCGACTTAAAGTTTTCGTAGAGTATTAAACATTTATGGAAAGGTGGCACCTCCTAGATCACGAAAATGATAGTTTTAACCCTCTACGGGCTCTAGTTCTCGAGATAATCGAGTTTAAAGATAAAGATAGAGTCGATTTTTCAACTTAAAGTTTTCGTAGAGTATGATACATCTATGGAAAGGTGGCACCTCCAACATCACGAAAATGATAGTTTTAACCCTCTACGGGCTCTAGTTCTCGAGATAATCGAGTTTAAAGATAAAGATAGAGTCGATTTTTCAACTTAAAGTTTTCGTAGAGTTTGATACAACTTTGGAAAGGTGGCACCTCCTACATCACGAAAATGATAGTTTTAACGCTCTACGGGCTCTAGTTCTCGAGATAATTGAGTTTACAGATAAAGATACCGTCGATTTTTCAACTTAAAGTTTTCGTAGATTATGATACACCTATGGAAAGGTTGCACCTCCTAGATCACGAAAATGATAGTTTTAACCCTCTACGGGTTCTAGTTATCGAGATAATTGAGTTTAAAGATAAAGATAGAGTCGATTTTTCAACTTTAAGTTTTCGTAAAGTATGATACATCAATGAAAAGGTGGCACCTCCTACATCACGAAAATGATAGTTTTAACCCTCTACGGGCTCTAGTTATCGAGATAATTGAGTTTAAAGATAAAGATAGAGTCGATTTTTCAACTTGAAGTTTTCGTAGAGTATGATACATCAATGGAAAGGTGGGACCTCCTACATCACGAAAATGATAGTTTTAACCCTCTACGGGCTCTAGTTATCGAGATAATTGAGTTTAAAGATGAAGATAGAGTCGATTTTTCAACTTGAAGTTTTCGTAAAGTATGATACATCAATGGAAAGGTGGGACCTCCTACATCACGAAAATGATAGCTTTAACACTCTTCGGGCTCTAGTTATCGAGATAATTGAGTTTAAAGATAAAGATAGAGTCGATTTTCAACTTAAAGTTTTCGTAAGGTATGATACATCAATGGAAAGGTGGCACCTCCTACATCACGAAAATGATAGTAACCCTCTACGGGCTCTAGTTATCGAGATAATTGAGTTTAAAGATAAAGATAGAGTCGATTTTTCAACTTGAAGTTTTCGTAAGGTATGATACATCAATGGAAAGCTGGGACCTCCTACATCACGAAAATGATAGTTTAAACCCCCTACGGGCTCTAGTTATCGAGATAATTGAGTTTAAAGATAAAGATAGAGTCGATTTTTCAACTTGAAGTTTTCGTAAAGTATGATACATCAATGGAAAGGTGGGACCTCCTACATCACGAAAATGATAGTTTAAACCCTCTACGGGCTCTAGTTATCGAGATAATTGAGTTTAAAGATAAAGATAGAGTCGATTTTTCAACTTGAAGTTTTCGTAAAGTATGATACATCAATGGAAAGGTGGGACCTCCTACATCACGAAAATGATAGTTTTAACCCTCTACGGGCTCTAGTTATCGAGATAATTGAGTTTAAAGATAAAGATAGAGTCGATTTTTCAACTTGAAGTTTTCGTAAAGTATGATACATCAATGGAAAGGTGGGACCTCCTACATCACGAAAATGATAGTTTAAACCCTCTACGGGCTCTAGTTATCGAGATAATTGAGTTTAAAGATAAAGATAGAGTCGATTTTGTCAACTTGAAGTTTTCGTAAAGTATGATACATCAATGAAAAGGTGGCACCTCCTACATCACGAAAATGATAGTTTTAACCCTCTACAGGCTCTAGTTATCGAGATAATTGAGTTTAAAGATAAAGATAGAGTCGATTTTTCAACTTGAAGTTTTCGTAAAGTATGATACATCAATGGAAAGGTGGGACCTCCTACATCACGAAAATGATAGTTTTAACCCTCTACGGGCTCCAGTTATCGAGATAATTGAGTTTAAAGATAAAGATAGAGTCGATTTTTCAACTTGAAGTTTTCGTAAAGTATGATACATCAATGGAAAGGTGGGACCTCCTACATGACGAAAATGATAGTTGTAACCCTCTACGGGCTCTAGTTAACGAGATAATTGAGTTTAAAGATAAAGATAGAGTCGATTTTTCAACTTGAAGTGTTCGTAAAGTTTGATTCATCAATGGAAAGGTGGCACCTCCTACATCACGAAAATGATAGTTTTAACCCTCTACGGGCTCTAGTTATCGAGATAATTGAGTTTAAAGATAAAGATAGAGTCGATTTTTCAACTTGAAGTTTTCGTAAAGTATGATACATCAATGGAAAGGTGGGACCTCCTACATCACGAAAATGATAGTTTTAACCCTATACAGGCTCTAGTTATCGAGATAATTTAGTTTAAAGATAAAGATAGAGTCGATTTTTCAACTTGAAGTTTTCGTAGAGTATGATACATCAATGGAAAGGTGGGACCTCCTACATCACGAAAATGATAATTTTAACCCTCTACGGGCTTTAGTTATCGAGTTTAAAGATAAAGATAGAGTCGATTTTTCAACTTGAAGTTTTCGTAAAGTATGATACATCAATGAAAAGGTGGCACCTCCTACATCACGAAAATGATAGTTTTAACCCTCTACGGGCTCTAGTTATCGAGATAATTGAGTTTAAAGATAAAGATAGAGTCGATTTTTCAACTTGAAGTTTTCGTAAAGTATGATACATCAATGAAAAGGTGGCACCTCCTACATCACGAAAATGATAGTTTTAACCCTCTACGGGCTCTAGTTATCGAGATAATTGAGTTTAAAGATAAAGATAGAGTCGATTTTTCAACCTGAAGTTTTCGTAAAGTGTGATACATCAATGGAAAGGTGGCCCCTCCTAGATCACGAAAATGATAGTTTAGACCCTCTACGGGCTCTAGTTCTCGAGATAATCGAGTTTAAAGATAAAGATAGAGTCGATTTTTCAACTTAAAGTTTTCGTAGAGTATGATACATCTATGGAAAGGTGGCACCTCCAACATCACGAAAATGATAGTTTTAACGCTCTACGGGCTCTAGTTCTCGAGATAATTGAGTTTAAAGATAAAGATACCGTCGATTTTTCAACTTAAAGTTTTCGTAGATTATGATACATCTATGGAAAGGTGGCACCTCCTAGATCACGAAAATGATAGTTTTAACCCTCTACGGGCTCCAGTTCTCGAGATAATTGAGTTTAAAGATAAAGATAGAGTCGATTTTTCAACTTAAAGTTTTCGTAGAGTTTGATACATCCATGGAAAGGTTGCCCCTTCTAGACCACGAAAATGATAGTTTTAACCCTCTACGGGCTCTAGTTTTCGAGATAATTGAGTTTAAAGATAAGATAGAGATAAAGATAAAAAGTATGATACATCTATGGAAAGGTGGCACCTCCTTGATCACGAAAATGATCGATAATCGAGTTTAAAGATAAAGATGGAGTCGATTTTTCAACTTTAAGTTTTCGTAGAGTATTATACATCACGAAAATGATAGTTTTAACCCTCTACGGGCTCTAGTTCTCGAGATAATCGAGTTTAAAAATAAAGATAGAGTCGATTTTTCAACTTAAAGTTTTCGTAGAGTATGATACATCTATTGAAAGGTGGCACCTCCTAGATCACGAAAATGATAGTTTTAACCCTCTACGGGCTCTAGTTCTCGAGATAATTGAGTTTAAAGATAAAGATAGAGTCGATTTTCCAAGTTAAAGTGTTCGTAGAGTTTGATACATCTATGGAAAGGTGGCCCCTCCTAGATCACGAAAATGATAGTTTAGACCCTCTACGGGCTCTAGTTCTCGAGATAATCGAGTTTAAAGATAAAGATAGAGTCGATTTTTCGACTTAAAGTTTTCGTAGAGTATTATACATTTATGGAAAGGTGGCACCTCCTAGATCACGAAAATGATAGTTTTAACCCTCTACGGGCTCTAGTTCTCGAGATAATGGAGTTTAAAGATAAAGATAGAGTCGATTTTTCAACTTAAAGTTTTCGTAGAGTATGATACATCTATGGAAAGGTGGCACCTCCAACATCACGAAAATGATAGTTTTAACCCTCTACGGGCTCTAGTTCTCGAGATAATCGAGTTTAAAGATAAAGATAGAGTCGATTTTTCAACTTAAAGTTTTCGTAGAGTTTGATACATCTATGGAAAGGTGGCACCTCCTACATCACGAAAATGATAGTTTTAATGCTCTACGGGCTCTAGTTATCGAGATAATTGAGTTTAAAGATAAAGATACCGTCGATTTTTCAACTTAAAGTTTTCGTAGAGTTTGATACATCCATGGATAGGTTGCCCCTTCTAGACCACGAAACCCTCTACGGGCTCTAGTTTTCGAGATAATCGAGTTTAAAGAGAAAGATGGAGTCGATTTTTCAACTTGAAGTTTTCGTAGAGTATGATACATCTATGAAAGGTGGCACCTCCTAGATCACGAAAATGATAGTTTTAACCCTCTACGGGCCCTAGTTCTCGAGATAATCGAGTTTAAAGATAAAGATAGAGTCGATTTTTCAACTTAAAGTTTTCGTAGAGTATGATACATCTATGGAAAGGTGGCACCTCCAACATCACGAAAATGATAGTTTTAACCCTCTACGGGCTCTAGTTCTCGAGATAATCGAGTTTAAAGATAAAGATAGAGTCGATTTTTCAACTTAAAGTTTTCGTAGAGTTTGATACATCTATGGAAAGGTGGCACCTCCTAGATCACGAAAATGATCGATAATCGAGTTTAAAGATAAAGATGGAGTCGATTTTTCAACTTTAAGTTTTCGTAGAGTATGATACATCTATTGACTATTGAAAGGTGGTACCACCTAGATCACGAAAATGATAGTTTTAACCCTCTACGGGCCCTAGTTCTCGAGATAATCGAGTTTAAAGATAAAGATAGAGTCGATTTTTCAACTTAAAGTTTTCATAGAGTATGATACATCTATGGAAAGGTGGCACCTCCTTGATCACGAAAATGATAGTCTTAACCCTGTACAGGCTCTAGTTTTCGAGATAATCGAGTTTAAAGATAAAGATAGAGTCGATTTTTCAACTTAAAGTTTTCGTAGAGTTTGAAACATCTATGGAAAGGTGGCACCTCCTAGATCACGAAAATGATAGTTTTAACCCTCTACAGGCTCTAGTTCTCGAGATAATCGAGTTTAAAGATAAAGATGGAGTCGATTTTTCAACTTAAAGTTTTCGTAGAGTATGATACATCTATTGACTATTGAAAGGTGGCACCTCCTAGATCACGAAAATGATAGTTTTAACCCTCTACGGGCTATAGTTCTCGAGATAATCGAGTTTAAAGATAAAGATGGAGTCGATTTTTCAACTTAAAGTTTTCGTAGAGTATGATACATCTGTAGCTTTCAAAGAAAATAAAAAAGGCTACTTTATTAATATACTAATTAAATTTAATTTCAAAATAAGGTTTAATATTAATTATTTATAATGGTATTTAAATTCCGCTATTTGAGCACTGTGGTCCGTTCGCTTTGATGTATGCCAAGAGAATGATGATTCGCTTTCTTTCTTGTTCTCAAGTTTTCCGCTTGTACAAGAATAACAGAAGTAACATTCGATGTCATTTTTTATTCTCGTTCCGTTGCACGCAAGTATATAAAGAAAAGAATGTAGCACATAACAGATGTGGCTGCCGATGAGTTGGCGAGTGTTGCCGCTGCGGTGGGAAGTCACCACACTACTCCCCCTCCAGTCTAAGGGCAGTGTGAACTCGTAGTTTCACTACCCGTCCGGCCCGGGTCCTATATTCAGAAGGTGTTGCTGGTGATAAAACGATGCCTTCAGCTTCCGTTGGCTCTTCAGGAACAACAAACGCTGCCTTTAGACGGTCTATAGAAACCTTTTCGATTTTGCCTTTAATGAGAATTTTAAAATATTTATCGTTACGTTGTTTAACAAGAAAAGGTCCCTTATATGGTGCTTGCAGGGGCTTCTTTACACCGTCGACTCTAACAAAAACATACTTACAGCTTGACAGCGCTGGTTGAATAAAAAATGTTTGCCTAGAGTTATGATGTATAGTGTTCTGTGGTCGAATTTTGTCAATGGTTTTTGATAAGTTGCGGACAAAATCGGGATCATTTACGTTTTCCTTCCTTGGGGCAAAAAATTCACCTGGAACTTTTAAAGTCTTACCATAAACTATTTCAGCGGGGGATGCGTTCAGGTCCTCTTTGCAGGTTACACGCAACCCAAGTAGAATAAGAGGAAGTTCTTCCGACCAACTAGCAGGCATTTTTGTTTTGAGCGCAGCTTTTAAAGAACGATGCCATCGCTCGACCATGCCGTTCGCTTGCGGATGGTAAGATGTTGTTTTCAAATGCTTCACTCCTAGAACGTTGTTGAGCTGCCTGAACAGGGCCGACTCAAACTGTCTGCCACGGTCCGTTGTGATTCGTGCTGGAACACCGTATCGCGAGATCCATCCAACAATAAGCTCTTTTGCAATAGTCTCTGCCGTGATGTCCGTAATGGGTATAGCTTCTGGCCATCTGGTCTGTCGGTCGATTATTGTTAATAAGTAACAGAATCCGTGCGATGAAGGTAACGGGCCAACTATATCCATATGGATATGTTCAAACCGCTCAACTGGCTCCTCGAATGACTGATGTGGTGCTCTTGTATGTCGCTGGATTTTAGAACGCTGGCACGCAATACAGTGCTTCACAAAACTGGCTGATTCCTTTCGCATACTGAGCCATACAAATTTTTGTTGCAGCAATTTTGTCGTTGCTCGTACTCCACTATGCGACAATCCATGAATCTTTTCTAAAACAGTTTTTCGAAATTTTTTAGTTACGTAAGGACGAACGTACGTACCTGATACATCGCATATGAGATCACCAGTTGTGTTCAAATTCTTGACAATTTTAAGAACCAGAGACGATTTGTTGTCGCTCAACAGACTTTGCAGCTCAGGATCCGCCTTCTGATCATCAGCCAACTGATCGAAATCGATACCCGGTTTTCTGGTTACTTCAGCAATCCGAGATAGAAGATCGGGAATGATGTTCTCTTTCCCCGCAACATAGCGGATGTCAGTTGAAAACTGGCTAATAAACTCTAGTTGTCTTCCTTGTCTAGGTGATGCCTTGTCGGTCTTCTGCTGAAATGCAAAAATAAGCGGTTTATGATCAGTATATATCGCGAATTCACGTCCTTCCAAATAGTGTCGGAAGTGTTTAATTCCTTCGAAAATAGCCAGCAGCTCTCGATCATATGTTGAGTGTTTCCTTTGTGAATCGGATAGCTTTTTGGAGAAAAAGGCAAGTGGCCTGCTTTCACCATTTATCGTTTGATTCAAAACAGCTCCGATGGAAAAATCAGAGGCATCGACTGCCATTGAGAACACACCATTTTTTGCAGGATGAACAAGCATAGTCGCATTGCAGAGCGCTGTTTTGTATTTCTGGAAAGCATTTTCAGCATCGGGAGTCCACTTCAACAGTCTCTTATCATTTTTGACATTTCCCTCAATCAAACACTGCAGACGAGTTTGTATATTGACGGCGTTTGGTATAAACCGTCGATAAAAATTTATCATCGCCAAAAATCGACGTAGGTCCTTGGCTAATGTTGGCTTCTCATAATTAGCTATGGCTTCCACTTTGCTTGGTAACGGTTTTATACCCTCTGCAACAACCAAGTGTCCCAAGAACTGTACCTCAGTTTTTCCAAAAACACATTTCGCTAGGTTAACCGTGAGGCTGTAGTCATTTAGCCTTTTAAAGACAGTACGGAGATGTTGCTCATGCTGTTGCATATTCTCAGATGCCACAAGGATGTCGTCGATGAAAGCTACTGCGAAATCCAGTCCTCGGAGTATTTCATCGATGAGGCGCTGAAATGTCTGTGATGCGTTCCTTAACCCAGGTGTCATGAACATAAATTCATAAAGGCCAAACGGGGTGACTATCGCCGTCTTGTGAATGTCGCTCGGATCTACAGGCACCTGGTTATAAGCTCTTTTAAGGTCGATTGTACTAAAAATCTTACGGCCGTGAACGATGTGGCCAAAATCCTGTACGTTGAGCATTGGATATTTGTCTGCAACTGTTATTGCATTCAAACGCCTGTAATCACCGCATGCTCGCCAGGCTCCTGAAGGTTTAGGTACCATATGAAGCGGTGTTGCCCAGTTGCTTTTCGAAGGTCTGCAAATACCTAGCTCCATCAGTTCCCGGAACTCGGCTTTTGCGGCAGCTAGCTTGTCTGGTGGTAGTCGACGGGGCTTTGCAGTGACTGGTTGGCCTTTGGTTTCAATACAGTGTGTAACCTTGGTGGATAGATGCTGGCGCTTCGTAGGCTGGTCTTCAAAAAGTGTTTTGAATTCCTTCAAAAGAAAAGCAAAATTATTAGAATTGTCTATCAAGGTTACCTGCGGTGTATTAGAAACCTCGACCCCTCCAGATTTTGAAACATTTGTCGTGTTATCGATGAGTTGTCGACTGCGGAGATTTACGGAAAGATTATAAAAATTCAAAAAATCTGCGCCGATGATGGGAGTTTGCACGTTTGCGACAATGAAGTACCAAGAAAAACTGCGTCTTAGACCCAAAGAGATAACCAATCGCTGCTGGCCATAAGATTTGATCTCTGTACCGTTCGCTGCATAGATCTTGGTTTTACTTGCTGTTGGAGTAATACTGTTGCGTTTAGTCGGTGGAATAATCGATACATCGGCGCCTGTGTCGATTAAAAAGTTTCGAGCAGTAAGACTGTCGTAGACGAAAAGACGATATGAAGGGTTGCCAAACTCATTCGTCTCAACATGAGTTCGGCTCTCTAGTTTCCCGCCACGTTGTAAGCACATGGTTGGCGACATTTCGTCGCTTTTTCTCCGAACCTGTGGTGAAACCAACAAAAACCTTTATTTCTGTCTCGTGTAGAACTATCTCGCCTTCGTCGAGAAGATGCAGGTGTTTGATCTCGGCGTGACCTTCTCTCAATCTGCTCGAAGCGCTGGCACAAATTAGTCATTCGATCTGCAAGCTTCTCTAGCTGAGATTCACTTCGGGGAGCTCGAACTGTTGCTGCAGCCACGTTCGGTGAAACATGCGTTGTCTCGAGAATTCCATCAGCCATTTTAGCAAGCTTTTCGAGCGATTCTTCGCTCCATGGTGAAAGAATTTGCTGCAAGGTAACTGGCAAGCATCCCAGCCAGAGAGTAGAAAGAAATTTGTCTTCGACGGAATCGTTGGCAAGATTACGCATTTCTTCAAGTAACCTAGATGGCTTTCGGTCGCCCAATTCCATTTGAGACAAAAGTTTCTTTAGTTTCGCATGTTCGCTTGGCATAAATTCTTTTATTAAGCGTTGCTTTAGAGCTTCATACTTGCAAGAAATGGGAGGATTACGCAAAAATGTGCGAATTTTCTCCGCCACTGTCTGATTTAGTTGCGAGATTACCGTATGGTACATCGTGTTGTCTGAGGTAATCCGATTGACCACAAACTGCGACTCGAGTAAAAAGAACCAAAGCTCTGGGTCTGAGGTGAAGAATTCTTGTGTCTTTCTGCGATACGAGTTGAAGACATGAGCATCACCTCCAACCACCTGGTCGCCTTCGTTAGGCGTACCTTGATTATTGTCATGCTGACTTCCATGTGGGGCTTTTTCGTCAGGCATCGTCGGGGTCACCAATTGTAGCTTTCAAAGAAAATAAAAAAGGCTACTTTATTAATATACTAATTAAATTTAATTTCAAAATAAGGTTTAATATTAATTATTTATAATGGTATTTAAATTCCGCTATTTGAGCACTGTGGTCCGTTCGCTTTGATGTATGCCAAGAGAATGATGATTCGCTTTCTTTCTTGTTCTCAAGTTTTCCGCTTGTACAAGAATAACAGAAGTAACATTCGATGTCATTTTTTATTCTCGTTCCGTTGCACGCAAGTATATAAAGAAAAGAATGTAGCACATAACAGATGTGGCTGCCGATGAGTTGGCGAGTGTTGCCGCTGCGGTGGGAAGTCACCACACATCTATGGAAAGGTGGCACCTCCTAGATCACGAAAATGATAGTTTTAACCCTCTACGGGCTCTAGTTCTCGAGATAATCGAGTTTAAAGTTAAATATAGAGTCGATTTTTCAACTTAAAGTTTTCGTAGAGTATTATACATCACGAAAATGATAGTTTTAACCCTCTACGGGCTCTAGTTATCGAGATAATTGAGTTTAAAGATAAAGATAGAGTCGATTTTTCAACTTGAAGTTTTCGTAAAGTATGATACATCAATGGAAAGGTGGGACCTCCTACATCACGAAAATGATAGTTTAAACCCTCTACGGGCTCTAGTTATCGAGATAATTGAGTTTAAAGATAAAGATAGAGTCGATTTTTCAACTTGAAGTTTTCGTTAAGTATGATACATCAATGAAAAGGTGGCACCTCCTACATCACGAAAATGATAGTTTTAACCCTCTACAGGCTCTAGTTATCGAGATAATTGAGTTTAAAGATAAAGATAGAGTCGATTTTTCAACTTGAAGTTTTCGTAAAGTATGATACATCAATGGAAAGGTGGGACCTCCTACATCACGAAAATGATAGTTTTAACCCTCTACGGGCTCCAGTTATCGAGATAATTGAGTTTAAAGATAAAGATAGAGTCGATTTTTCAACTTGAAGTTTTCGTAAAGTATGATACATCAATGGAAAGGTGGGACCTCCTACATGACGAAAATGATAGTTGTAACCCTCTACGGGCTCTAGTTAACGAGATAATTGAGTTTAAAGATAAAGATAGAGTCGATTTTTCAACTTGAAGTGTTCGTAAAGTTTGATTCATCAATGGAAAGGTGGCACCTCCTACATCACGAAAATGATAGTTTTAACCCTCTACGGGCTCTAGTTATCGAGATAATTGAGTTTAAAGATAAAGATAGAGTCGATTTTTCAACTTGAAGTTTTCGTAAAGTATGATACATCAATGGAAAGGTGGGACCTCCTACATCACGAAAATGATAGTTTTAACCCTATACAGGCTCTAGTTATCGAGATAATTTAGTTTAAAGATAAAGATAGAGTCGATTTTTCAACTTGAAGTTTTCGTAGAGTATGATACATCAATGGAAAGGTGGGACCTCCTTCATCACGAAAATGATAATTTTAACCCTCTACGGGCTCTAGTTATCGAGTTTAAAGATAAAGATAGAGTCGATTTTTCAACTTGAAGTTTTCGTAAAGTATGATACATCAATGAAAAGGTGGCACCTCCTACATCACGAAAATGATAGTTTTAACCCTCTACGGGCTCTAGTTATCGAGATAATTGAGTTTAAAGATAAAGATAGAGTCGATTTTTCAACTTGAAGTTTTCGTAAAGTATGATACATCAATGAAAAGGTGGCACCTCCTAGATCACGAAAATGATAGTTTTAACCCTCTACGGGCTCTAGTTATCGAGATAATTGAGTTTAAAGATAAAGATAGAGTCGATTTTTCAACTTGAAGTTTTCGTTAAGTATGATACATCAATGAAAAGGTGGCACCTCCTACATCACGAAAATGATAGTTTTAACCCTCTACAGGCTCTAGTTATCGAGATAATTGAGTTTAAAGATAAAGATAGAGTCGATTTTTCAACTTGAAGTTTTCGTAAAGTATGATACATCAATGGAAAGGTGGGACCTCCTACATCACGAAAATGATAGTTTTAACCCTCTACGGGCTCCAGTTATCGAGATAATTGAGTTTAAAGATAAAGATAGAGTCGATTTTTCAACTTGAAGTTTTCGTAAAGTATGATACATCAATGGAAAGGTGGGACCTCCTACATGACGAAAATGATAGTTGTAACCCTCTACGGGCTCTAGTTAACGAGATAATTGAGTTTAAAGATAAAGATAGAGTCGATTTTTCAACTTGAAGTGTTCGTAAAGTTTGATTCATCAATGGAAAGGTGGCACCTCCTACATCACGAAAATGATAGTTTTAACCCTCTACGGGCTCTAGTTATCGAGATAATTGAGTTTAAAGATAAAGATAGAGTCGATTTTTCAACTTGAAGTTTTCGTAAAGTATGATACATCAATGGAAAGGTGGGACCTCCTACATCACGAAAATGATAGTTTTAACCCTATACAGGCTCTAGTTATCGAGATAATTTAGTTTAAAGATAAAGATAGAGTCGATTTTTCAACTTGAAGTTTTCGTAGAGTATGATACATCAATGGAAAGGTGGGACCTCCTTCATCACGAAAATGATAATTTTAACCCTCTACGGGCTCTAGTTATCGAGTTTAAAGATAAAGATAGAGTCGATTTTTCAACTTGAAGTTTTCGTAAAGTATGATACATCAATGAAAAGGTGGCACCTCCTACATCACGAAAATGATAGTTTTTAACCCTCTACGGGCTCTAGTTATCGAGATAATTGAGTTTAAAGATAAAGATAGAGTCGATTTTTCAACTTGAAGTTTTCGTAAAGTATGATACATCAATGAAAAGGTGGCACCTCCTACATCACGAAAATGATAGTTTTAACCCTCTACGGGCTCTAGTTATCGAGATAATTGAGTTTAAAGATAAAGATAGAGTCGATTTTTCAACCTGAAGTTTTCGTAAAGTATGATACATCAATGGAAAGGTGGCCCCTCCTAGATCACGAAAATGATAGTTTAGACCCTCTACGGGCTCTAGTTCTCGAGATAATCGAGTTTAAAGATAAAGATAGAGTCGATTTTTCAACTTAAAGTTTTCGTAGAGTATGATACATCTATGGAAAGGTGGCACCTCCAACATCACGAAAATGATAGTTTTAACGCTCTACGGGCTCTAGTTCTCGAGATAATTGAGTTTAAAGATAAAGATACCGTCGATTTTTCAACTTAAAGTTTTCGTAGATTATGATACATCTATGGAAAGGTGGCACCTCCTAGATCACGAAAATGATAGTTTTTAACCTCTACGGGCTCCAGTTCTCGAGATAATTGAGTTTAAAGATAAAGATAGAGTCGATTTTTCAACTTAAAGTTTTCGTAGAGTTTGATACATCCATGGAAAGGTTGCCCCTTCTAGACCACGAAAATGATAGTTTTAACCCTCTACGGGCTCTAGTTTTCGAGATAATTGAGTTTAAAGATAAGATAGAGATAAAGATAAAAAGTATGATACATCTATGGAAAGGTGGCACCTCCTTGATCACGAAAATGATCGATAATCGAGTTTAAAGATAAAGATGGAGTCGATTTTTCAACTTTAAGTTTTCGTAGAGTATTATACATCACGAAAATGATAGTTTTAACCCTCTACGGGCTCTAGTTCTCGAGATAATCGAGTTTAAAAATAAAGATAGAGTCGATTTTTCAACTTAAAGTTTTCGTAGAGTATGATACATCTATTGAAAGGTGGCACCTCCTAGATCACGAAAATGATAGTTTTAACCCTCTACGGGCTCTAGTTCTCGAGATAATCGAGTTTAAAGTTAAATATAGAGTCGATTTTTCAACTTAAAGTTTTCGTAGAGTATTATACATTTATGGAAAGGTGGCACCTCCTAGATCACGAAAATGATAGTTTTAACCCTCTACGGGCTCTAGTTTCTCGAGATAATTGAGTTTAAAGATAAAGATAGAGTCGATTTTCCAAGTTAAAGTGTTCGTAGAGTTTGATACATCTATGGAAAGGTGGCACCTCCTAGATCACGAAAATGATAGTTTTAACCCTCTACGGGCTATAGTTCTCGAGATAATCGAGTTTGAAGATAAAGATGGAGTCGATTTTTCAACTTAAAGTTTTCGTAGAGTATGATACATCAATGGAAAGGTGGCACCTCCTAGATCACGAAAATGATAGTTTTAACCCTCTACGGGCTCTTATTCTCGAGATAATTGAGTTTAAAGATAAAGATAGAGTCGATTTTTCAACTTAAAGTTTTTGTAGAGTATGATACATCTATGGAAAGGTGGCCCCTCCTAGATCACGAAAATGATAGTTTTAACCCTCTACGGGCTCTAGTTCTCGAGATAATTGAGTTTAAAGATAAGATAGAGATAAAGATAAAAAGTATGATACATCTATGGAAAGGTGGCACCTCCTTGATCACGAAAATGATCGATAATCGAGTTTAAAGATAAAGATGGAGTCGATTTTTCAACTTTAAGTTTTCGTAGAGTATTATACATCACGAAAATGATAGTTTTAACCCTCTACGGGCTCTAGTTCTCGAGATAATCGAGTTTAAAAATAAAGATAGAGTCGATTTTTCAACTTAAAGTTTTCGTAGAGTATGATACATCTATTGAAAGGTGGCACCTCCTAGATCACGAAAATGATAGTTTTAACCCTCTACGGGCTCTAGTTCTCGAGATAATCGAGTTTAAAGTTAAATATAGAGTCGATTTTTCAACTTAAAGTTTTCGTAGAGTATTATACATTTATGGAAAGGTGGCACCTCCTAGATCACGAAAATGATAGTTTTAACCCTCTACGGGCTCTAGTTCTCGAGATAATTGAGTTTAAAGATAAAGATAGAGTCGATTTTCCAAGTTAAAGTGTTCGTAGAGTTTGATACATCTATGGAAAGGTGGCCCCTCCTAGATCACGAAAATGATAGTTTAGACCCTCTACGGGCTCTAGTTCTCGAGATAATCGAGTTTAAAGATAAAGATAGAGTCGATTTTTCAACTTAAAGTTTTCGTAGAGTATGATACATCTATGGAAAGGTGGCACCTCCAACATCACGAAAATGATAGTTTTAACCCTCTACGGGCTCTAGTTCTCGAGATAATCGAGTTTAAAGATAAAGATAGAGTCGATTTTTCAACTTAAAGTTTTCGTAGAGTTTGATACATTTTCGTAGAGTATTATACATCACGAAAATGATAGTTTTAACCCTCTACGGGCTCTAGTTCTCGAGATAATCGAGTTTAAAAATAAAGATAGAGTCGATTTTTCAACTTAAAGTTTTCGTAGAGTATGATACATCTATTGAAAGGTGGCACCTCCTAGATCACGAAAATGATAGTTTTAACCCTCTACGGGCTCTAGTTCTCGAGATAATCGAGTTTAAAGTTAAATATAGAGTCGATTTTTCAACTTAAAGTTTTCGTAGAGTATTATACATTTATGGAAAGGTGGCACCTCCTAGATCACGAAAATGATAGTTTTAACCCTCTACGGGCTCTAGTTCTCGAGATAATTGAGTTTAAAGATAAAGATAGAGTCGATTTTCCAAGTTAAAGTGTTCGTAGAGTTTGATACATCTATGGAAAGGTGGCCCCTCCTAGATCACGAAAATGATAGTTTAGACCCTCTACGGGCTCTAGTTCTCGAGATAATCGAGTTTAAAGATAAAGATAGAGTCGATTTTTCAACTTAAAGTTTTCGTAGAGTATGATACATCTATGGAAAGGTGGCACCTCCAACATCACGAAAATGATAGTTTTAACCCTCTACGGGCTCTAGTTCTCGAGATAATCGAGTTTAAAGATAAAGATAGAGTCGATTTTTCAACTTAAAGTTTTCGTAGAGTTTGATACATCTATGGAAAGGTGGCACCTCCTACATCACGAAAATGATAGTTTTAATGCTCTACGGGCTCTAGTTCTCGAGATAATTGAGTTTAAAGATAAAGATACCGTCGATTTTTCAACTTAAAGTTTTCGTAGAGTTTGATACATCCATGGATAGGTTGCCCCTTCTAGACCACGAAACCCTCTACGGGCTCTAGTTTTCGAGATAATCGAGTTTAAAGAGAAAGATGGAGTCGATTTTTCAACTTGAAGTTTTCGTAGAGTATGATACATCTATGAAAGGTGGCACCTCCTAGATCACGAAAATGATAGTTTTAACCCTCTACGGGCCCTAGTTCTCGAGATAATCGAGTTTAAAGATAAAGATAGAGTCGATTTTTCAACTTAAAGTTTTCGTAGAGTATGATACATCTATGGAAAGGTGGCACCTCCAACATCACGAAAATGATAGTTTTAACCCTCTACGGGCTCTAGTTCTCGAGATAATCGAGTTTAAAGATAAAGATAGAGTCGATTTTTCAACTTAAAGTTTTCGTAGAGTTTGATACATCTATGGAAAGGTGGCACCTCCTAGATCACGAAAATGATCGATAATCGAGTTTAAAGATAAAGATGGAGTCGATTTTTCAACTTTAAGTTTTCGTAGAGTATGATACATCTATTGACTATTGAAAGGTGGTACCACCTAGATCACGAAAATGATAGTTTTAACCCTCTACGGGCCCTAGTTCTCGAGATAATCGAGTTTAAAGATAAAGATAGAGTCGATTTTTCAACTTAAAGTTTTCATAGAGTATGATACATCTATGGAAAGGTGGCACCTCCTTGATCACGAAAATGATAGTCTTAACCCTGTACAGGCTCTAGTTTTCGAGATAATCGAGTTTAAAGATAAAGATAGAGTCGATTTTTCAACTTAAAGTTTTCGTAGAGTTTGAAACATCTATGGAAAGGTGGCACCTCCTAGATCACGAAAATGATAGTTTTAACCCTCTACAGGCTCTAGTTCTCGAGATAATCGAGTTTAAAGATAAAGATGGAGTCGATTTTTCAACTTAAAGTTTTCGTAGAGTATGATACATCTATTGACTATTGAAAGGTGGCACCTCCTAGATCACGAAAATGATAGTTTTAACCCTCTACGGGCTATAGTTCTCGAGATAATCGAGTTTAAAGATAAAGATGGAGTCGATTTTTCAACTTAAAGTTTTCGTAGAGTATGATACATCTATGGAAAGGTGGCACCTCCTAGATCACGAAAATGATAGTTTTAACCCTCTACGGGCTCTAGTTCTCGAGATAATCGAGTTTAAAGTTAAATATAGAGTCGATTTTTGAACTTAAAGTTTTCGTAGAGTATTATACATCACGAAAATGATAGTTTTAACCCTCTACGGGCTCTAGTTCTCGAGATAATCGAGTTTAAAAATAAAGATAGAGTCGATTTTTCAACTTAAAGTTTTCGTAGAGTATGATACATCTATTGAAAGGTGGCACCTCCTAGATCACGAAAATGATAGTTTTAACCCTCTACGGGCTCTAGTTCTCGAGATAATCGAGTTTAAAGTTAAATATAGAGTCGATTTTTCAACTTAAAGTTTTCGTAGAGTATTATACATTTATGGAAAGGTGGCACCTCCTAGATCACGAAAATGATAGTTTTAACCCTCTACGGGCTCTAGTTCTCGAGATAATTGAGTTTAAAGATAAAGATAGAGTCGATTTTCCAAGTTAAAGTGTTCGTAGAGTTTGATACATCTATGGAAAGGTGGCCCCTCCTAGATCACGAAAATGATAGTTTAGACCCTCTACGGGCTCTAGTTCTCGAGATAATCGAGTTTAAAGATAAAGATAGAGTCGATTTTTCGACTTAAAGTTTTCGTAGAGTATTATACATTTATGGAAAGGTGGCACCTCCTAGATCACGAAAATGATAGTTTTAACCCTCTACGGGCTCTAGTTCTCGAGATAATCGAGTTTAAAGATAAAGATAGAGTCGATTTTTCAACTTAAAGTTTTCGTAGAGTATGATACATCTATGGAAAGGTGGCACCTCCAACATCACGAAAATGATAGTTTTAACCCTCTACGGGCTCTAGTTCTCGAGATAATCGAGTTTAAAGATAAAGATAGAGTCGATTTTTCAACTTAAAGTTTTCGTAGAGTTTGATACATCTATGGAAAGGTGGCACCTCCTACATCACGAAAATAATAGTTTTAATGCTCTACGGGCTCTAGTTCTCCAGATAATTGAGTTTAAAGATAAAGATACCGTCGATTTTTCAACTTAAAGTTTTCGTAGAGTTTGATACATCCATGGATAGGTTGCCCCTTCTAGACCACGAAACCCTCTACGGGCTCTAGTTTTCGAGATAATCGAGTTTAAAGAGAAAGATGGAGTCGATTTTTCAACTTGAAGTTTTCGTAGAGTATGATACATCTATGAAAGGTGGCACCTCCTAGATCACGAAAATGATAGTTTTAACCCTCTACGGGCCCTAGTTCTCGAGATAATCGAGTTTAAAGATAAAGATAGAGTCGATTTTTCAACTTAAAGTTTTCGTAGAGTATGATACATCTATGGAAAGGTGGCACCTCCAACATCACGAAAATGATAGTTTTAACCCTCTACGGGCTCTAGTTCTCGAGATAATCGAGTTTAAAGATAAAGATAGAGTCGATTTTTCAACTTAAAGTTTTCGTAGAGTTTGATACATCTATGGAAAGGTGGCACCTCCTAGATCACGAAAATGATCGATAATCGAGTTTAAAGATAAAGATGGAGTCGATTTTTCAACTTTAAGTTTTCGTAGAGTATGATACATCTATTGACTATTGAAAGGTGGTACCACCTAGATCACGAAAATGATAGTTTTAACCCTCTACGGGCCCTAGTTCTCGAGATAATCGAGTTTAAAGATAAAGATAGAGTCGATTTTTCAACTTAAAGTTTTCATAGAGTATGATACATCTATGGAAAGGTGGCACCTCCTTGATCACGAAAATGATAGTCTTAACCCTGTACAGGCTCTAGTTTTCGAGATAATCGAGTTTAAAGATAAAGATAGAGTCGATTTTTCAACTTAAAGTTTTCGTAGAGTTTGAAACATCTATGGAAAGGTGGCACCTCCTAGATCACGAAAATGATAGTTTTAACCCTCTACGGGCTCTAGTTCTCGAGATAATCGAGTTTAAAAATAAAGATAGAGTCGATTTTTCAACTTAAAGTTTTCGTAGAGTTTGATACATCTATGGAAAGGTGGCACCTTCTAGATCACGAAAATGATAGTTTTAACGCTCTACGGGCTCTAGTTCTCGAGATAATTGAGTTTAAAGATAAAGATAGAGTCGATTTTTCAACTTAAAGTTTTCGTAGATTATGATACATCTATGGAAAGGTGTTACCTCCTAGATCACGAAAATGATAGTTTTAACCCTCTACGGGCTCTAGTTCTCAAGATAATTGAGTTTAAAGATAAAGATAGAGTCGATTTTTCAACTTAAAGTTTTCGTAGAGTATGATACATCTATTGAAAGGTGGCACCTCCTAGATCACGAAAATGATAGTTTTAACCCTCTACGGGCTCTAGTTCTCGAGATAATCGAGTTTAAAGTTAAATATAGAGTCGATTTTTCAACTTAAAGTTTTCGTAGAGTATTATACATTTATGGAAAGGTGGCACCTCCTAGATCACGAAAATGATAGTTTTAACCCTCTACGGGCTCTGTTCTCGAGATAATTGAGTTTAAAGATAAAGATAGAGTCGATTTTTCAACTTAAAGTTTTCGTAGATTATGATACATCTATGGAAAGGTGTTACCTCCTAGATCACGAAAATGATAGTTTTAACCCTCTACGGGCTCTAGTTCTCAAGATAATTGAGTTTAAAGATAAAGATAGAGTCGATTTTTCAACTTAAAGTTTTCGTAGAGTATGATACATCTATTGAAAGGTGGCACCTCCTAGATCACGAAAATGATAGTTTTAACCCTCTACGGGCTCTAGTTCTCGAGATAATCGAGTTTAAAGTTAAATATAGAGTCGATTTTTCAACTTAAAGTTTTCGTAGAGTATTATACATTTATGGAAAGGTGGCCCCTCCTAGATCACGAAAATGATAGTTTAGACCCTCTACGGGCTCTAGTTCTCGAGATAATCGAGTTTAAAGATAAAGATAGAGTCGATTTTTCGACTTAAAGTTTTCGTAGAGTATTATACATTTATGGAAAGGTGGCACCTCCTAGATCACGAAAATGATAGTTTTAATCCTCTACGGGCTCTAGTTCTCGAGATAATCGAGTTTAAAGATAAAGATAGAGTCGATTTTTCAACTTAAAGTTTTCGTAGAGTATGATACATCTATGGAAAGGTGGCACCTCCAACATCACGAAAATGATAGTTTTAACCCTCTACGGGCTCTAGTTCTCGAGATAATCGAGTTTAAAGATAAAGATAGAGTCGATTTTTCAACTTAAAGTTTTCGTAGAGTTTGATACATCTATGGAAAGGTGGCACCTCCTACATCACGAAAATGATAGTTTTAACGCTCTACGGGCTCTAGTTCTCGAGATAATTGAGTTTAAAGATAAAGATACCGTCGATATTTCAACTTAAAGTTTTCGTAGAGTTTGATACATCCATGGATAGGTTGCCCCTTCTAGACCACGAAAATGATAGTTTTAACCCTCTACGGGCTCTAGTTTTCGAGATAATCGAGTTTAAAGATAAAGATGGAGTCGATTTTTCAACTTGAAGTTTTCGTAGAGTATGATACATCTATGGAAAGGTGGCACCTCCTAGATCACGAAAATGATAGTTTTAACCCTCTACGGGCCCTAGTTCTCGAGATAATCGAGTTTAAAGATAAAGATAGAGTCGATTTTTCAACTTAAAGTTTTCGTAGAGTATGATACATCTATGGAAAGGTGGCACCTCCAACATCACGAAAATGTGTTTTAGCCCTCTACGGGCTCTAGTTCTCGAGATAATTGAGTTTAAAGATAAAGATAGAGTCGATTTTTCAACTTAAAGTTTTCGTAGATTATGATACATCTATGTAAAGGTGGCAACTCCAACATCAAGAAAATGATAGTTTTAACACTCTGCGGGCTTTAGTTCTCGAGATAATTGAGTTTAAAGATTAAGATAGAGTCGATTTTTCAACTTAAAGTTTTCGTAGAGTATGATACATCTATGGAAAGGTGGCACCTCCAACATCACGAAAATGTGTTTTAGCCCTCTACGGGCTCTAGTTCTCGAGATAATTGAGTTTAAAGATAAAGATAGAGTCGATTTTTCAACTTAAAGTTTTCGTAGATTATGATACATCTATGTAAAGGTGGCAACTCCAACATCAAGAAAATGATAGTTTTAACACTCTGCGGGCTTTAGTTCTCGAGATAATTGAGTTTAAAGATTAAGATAGAGTCGATTTTTCAACTTAAAGTTTTCGTAGAGTTTGATACATCTATGGAAAGGTGGCACCTCCTAGATCACGAAAATGATCGATAATCGAGTTTAAAGATAAAGATGGAGTCGATTTTTCAACTTTAAGTTTTCGTAGAGTATTATACATCTATTGACTATTGAAAGGTGGCACCTCCTAGATCACGAAAATGATAGTTTTAACCCTCTACAGGCTCTAGTTCTCGAGATAATCGAGTTTAAAGATAAAGATAGAGTCGATTTTTCAACTTAAAGTTTTCGTAAAGTATGATACATCTATGGAAAGGTGGCACCTCCAACATCACGAAAATGATAGTTTTAACCCTCTACGGGCTCTAGTTCTCGAGATAATTGAGTTTAAAGATAAAGATACCGTCGATTTTTCAACTTAAAGTTTTCGTAGAGTTTGATACATCCATGGATAGGTTGCCCCTTCTAGACCACGAAAATGATAGTTTTAACCCTCTACGGGCTCTAGTTTTCGAGATAATCGAGTTTAAAGATAAAGATGGAGTCGATTTTTCAACTTGAAGTTTTCGTAGAGTATTATACATCTATTGACTATTGAAAGGTGGCACCTCCTAGATCACGAAAATGATAGTTTTAACCCTCTACAGGCTCTAGTTCTCGAGATAATCGAGTTTAAAGATAAAGATGGAGTCGATTTTTCAACTTAAAGTTTTCGTAGAGTATGATACATCTATGGAAAGGTGGCACCTCCTAGATCACGAAAATGATAGTTTTAACCCTCTACGGGCTCTTATTCTCGAGATAATTGAGTTTAAAGATAAAGATAGAGTCGATTTTTCAACTTAAAGTTTTTGTAGAGTATGATACATCTATGGAAAGGTGGCCCCTCCTAGATCACGAAAATGATAGTTTTAACCCTCTACGGGCTCTAGTTGTCGAGATAATTGAGTTTAAAGATAAGATAGAGATAAAGATAAAAAGTATGATACATCTATGGAAAGGTGGCACCTCCTAGATCACGAAAATGATAGAAGGTTACTCTACAACTCTTTGCCGCAAAATGAGTTTAAAGATAGAGGGAAATGTCGATTTTTCAACTTAGTGTTTTCGTAGAGTCTTATGCATCTATGGAGAGTTTGAATTTTTTAGGAAAGGTGGTACTCCCCATTTCACGAGTATAAATATATGAAAATTTTAAGTTTGGCCGCAAATTGGATTAAAAAGAATGTATAATTTGGCAAAGTTATATCCATTTAAAGAAAAGAGACAAAAAAATCATAAAAACCGTTATGCATAAGTCGAAAAGGAAGCGAAAACTAGAAAATGACCTAAAGTTTTTCGACTTAAAATCATCTCAAGAACCCATCGTCTGGCGGTGACGTTCGGACACACTGTAACAAAACTTGAATGCGGTAGGAATTGCTTTAAAATAATCTTAATTTAAAAAAAAATAATTTAATTAAGTTAATAATAAATAACTTACCGAATTTTTAAAAAGGTGATTGGTATTATAGAATAGATGATAATCCTATCTTCTTCAATCTTCACTTCACCAACAAGCCAACAAGAAACAACAAACCACTTTAAAAATAGGAACAAACTTCACTAATTTTTTTTTTTAATTTAATACAAAATTAAAAGTAAATTATGACATTATAAATACTTAACCACTGAACAAAATTATTTTTTTTTAATGGAATTTTAATTTTCGTATGTATTGAATTTAAAAAAAGAAAAACTTGAAGATATGTCAAAATTTTCAATTCGACAAATCGCACCAATTACTATAACTTCCAATGGGAACTTAAAAATACATTTTCTATGATCATAAATAATTGAAAAACTGAAAAAAAATACTAATTTAATCGCAACATCGATTTATGAAAACACTGTTTTAAAATAAAAAATAAAACTATTGTTTGAGGGGCACACCATTCTTTTAGCCCGAATTCAAATTTGAATTCAACGATATTCTTCAAACCGAACGAAATATAACCACTTTCAACTATGACGACGCACGGCGCACAGCAACATCAACCAAGAGGAAGGTATCATAAAAAAAGAATTTTACTCGTATTTTGAAAGATTTTACACTTTTTAACTTGTTAAAATTATAAATATGCTTTTGGTAAAATGATCGAAAGCAATTGAGCAACAATTATTTTATAAATTTTCGACCGCGTATTAAAGATTTACGCACAAAAATAAATATTTTAAATCAAACGATCGCGGAGTAAATGAACCAACTAACCAAGGAAAATACTTTACATTTTTTTAAAATATAAAAATATAATATGAAGAGAACTTGCTGAGAAAAAAGCACAGCCATGATGAGATGTGTGTTTGTGTGAAAGATGGTGTGGAGTGTGAGTGTGTACATTGCAGCTATCTTGTTAGAATGGTGAATTTGACAGACATGAAATGGAAGACGGCTTTCACACAAGGAAACTGAGTTGCCAGAAACTGGCTAGTTTGTAGGCGAGAAGGGTGTAAGGGAGATGTTTTGTCTTCATTTTACGCCCTTCTCGCCTACAAACTCCCAGTTGCCGGCAACTCAGTTTCCTTGTGTGAAAGGGGTCTAAAATGAACTTTATATTTTAGTTAGCTGTAGGTGGATGGGTAGTTAGTTGAGTTGTCATTAAAAATAAACAGCCGTATCTATAAAATTATCTAAAAATGCCTTTTAGAGGTTATTGAGTTAAGCTTGCTTAAATATTAAAGTTGACTTTAAATGACGTTACTTAAATTTGTATCTATAATCAATATTCCTTTCATACTTAACTAAACAGCCGTAATGTAACGTGACGCAAGAAAATTGACAAAACTGCTACAAATTTCTAGTACATTTTACACTCTCAGGCTATTTCTGTCAGATTTGCAAACAAAAAGCATACAATAAATAGCGTACAAATAATAAGGCAGAAAGAGAAGCAACTGTTTGTATGTGTGTATGCATCGTCAAACACAGAAGACGGAAGAAATGAAACCATTCCATTTTGGTTTGTTTTTTTTATTTGGTTTTCACAAATTTCTTTCCTTCTTTGGTAAGAACGTTTGTGGGGACATAAACAAATAAAACAATTTTCAACAACTCATTTTAATGGAACCAAACATCATTTTCTTATATTATTTTCTTTAAAAAAAACAATAAAAACCATTAAAACTCGGCCATCACAAGCACAGACACAGTGCACACTGAACCTACGCACTATTTGTTTTCATAAAAAAAAAAAAACAATTCTAATGTGTCAAAATATATTTAAGTTGGCTTTGCGCAGCTTTTAAACGCGTTGGATGGCGTTTAAGTTACGAGGGGCTTAAGTTACGTTGCTTAAATGTGAAAATTACTTAAAGATATCGTTTTCACACTTAAATGATATTTAGAGGAAGTTTAAAGTTAAGAAGCATTTCAAATGTCATTATAGATTCGGCTAAAAATGTGCAACAAATGTGATCAATTAGTTCAGTTATTTATTGTTGGATATGTAATAATTAGTGCCAGATTACACGATTCGTTTTTGTCGGTTGGTTCGTCTTTCGTCTATTTGACAGTTTGGTAAGGGGAGTAGAAATGTAGAGGAAAGGAAGTAACGAAAGCAAGAATGAAAATTTGAGCCTGATTATACGGTTCGTTTTTTCGTTCGTTTTGTGTTTCGTCTTTTTGACAGACATGAACGTTCATGATTAATTATCCGAGGCGTAGTGTTGGTTTCGGTAGCGGGTTTATTTCAGTTACGGAGAATGCTAACCTCCGTAACCTATCCTAGAAAGCTAGGCTAGGCTTCTTGACAATGGAAAAGAAGGTCCTCAGAATGCCAGATTCCTGCAACTAGAGAAGGAATTCATGCGGTATAGGATGGACATCTTAGGGATAAGTGAAGTTAGATGGCTGGGCTCGGGGAAGTTTAAGTCACCAACCCGTAACACTGTACTATTCTATTCCGGAAAAACACCTGGAAGCGCTCGGGAATCTGGCGTTGGATTGCTGCTTTCCAAAACAGCTCTCAAAAGCTTAATTTCCTGGGAGCCTTTAGGTGACAGGATCCTGAAAGCCAGGTTCCGGACTAGAGTACGTCACGTCACCATCATACAGTGTTACGCCCCAACTTTGCTCTCTTCTGACGAGGAGAAGGAGGCCTTTTATAACGGGCTGAGTGCTGCTTATGATAGCGTTCCACGAGGTGATATAATTATGGTGATGGGAGACTTAAATGCCAAGGTTGGCAATGACAACACTGGGCTAAGGCAAGTCATGGGAAAACATGGTGTTGGTAACCGAAATGACAATGGCGAACGATTTGTCGATTTCTGCAATGCCAACGGCCTTGTTATTGGAGGGACCATGTTCGAGCATAAGACGTGCCACAAAGTCAGTTGGGTGTCGACTGACAGACAAGCAACTTCCAACCAAATTGACCACTTCGCGATCAGCCGGCGTTTTAGAAGCAGTCTCCAGGACGTCCGTATTAGAAGAGGTGCTGACATGGGAATGGCCCGGGACCACCATCTGATGGTTGCTACCGTAAGATTGCGTACAGCTGCTGTTCGGAGATCCCAAGGAAACACTCGAATGCCCAAGTATAATACAGATAGACTAAAGGATCCCGCAGTGCGCCAACAACTAGGGGACCACCTTTCACAAGGATTGAACGCAATCAGCAGCACGGAAGCCACATCCATCGAAAATCATTGGTGTGCTGTGAAAAATGTGTTCATATCCGGTGCTGAAAGTATAGTCAGCCGGGTGCAAGGGAGAAATAGTGCTTGGCTTTCCGACGAAACTTGGGCAAGGATCGAAGGAAGGAAACACCTTAAAGCTCGCCTCGCAGCTACCCCAGCAGCAGGGAGAAACGAGCTTGAGCCTACGTACCACATGAAGATAAGGGAAGTTCACCGTAGTGTGCGACGTGATAAGCGTAACTACATCAACGCATTGGCTACAGAAGCAGAAGAAGCCGCTAGTAGGTGTGTAAGTAGGAGCGTCTACAGAATTACCAAAGAGCTCACTGGTGTCCAGAGCTCTAAACAACACCTGGTTAAAGACACAAACGGATTCCTGCTAATTTCGGATGAGGACCAGCTCATAAGGTGGAGGGAACATTTTTCTGCGGTTTTAAACCGTGTTTTCTCCAGTGAAGTGAAAAACACTATTCCCACTGAACTACCCGAAGTAACAATTTCCCGAATACGCACCGTACGCCCCAGTAAAGAAGAAATTATCACCGCCATCAAAGAACTGAAGAACAACAAAGCGGTTGGACTTAACGGTATTCCTGCAGAGCTCTTAGGAGCAGCCCCAACAACATCGAGCGAGCTGCACCCACTTATTAAAAGAGCTTGGGAAACAGAGAGCGTTCCTGAAGAGTGGCAAAAAGAATGATTGTCAAGATCCCAAAGAAAGGAGATCTCACACAGTGCGAAAACTGGAGAGGAATATGCGTTCTGCCTGCAGTAGCCAAGATAATAGCAAGGATAGTATTGGACCGAATTAAAGACCACCTCGAAGACACACTCAACGCCGAACAAGCAGGATTCCGCACTGGATATTCCTGTGTGGATCACATCAACACCTTGCGGATCATCATCGAACAGGGCGTTGAATATCGATCACCACTTCACCTGCTGTTCATCGATTTTGAAAAGGCGTTCGACAATGTCAATAGAGAATTTATTTGGCTTGCTTTGCGCAGGAGGGGCATCCCAGATAAATTGTTTCACGTTTTGCACAAAGGTAGGCTGTCAGAGGAGTTTTAAATCCAAAGTGGAGTTAGGCAAGGCTGTATACTGTCACCAATACTGTTCCTGTCTTTGATAAGTGACGAACTGCACGCAGCTTTGTCAAATGGAAATGGAGGAATTCAGTGGACTCTGCAATCTTACCTCAAACATCTGGACTACGCGGACGACGTATGCTTACTTTCTCATAGGATCATGGATCTCCATCAAATGACAACAAGGGTGGAGAGAGAAGCAGAAACCGTAGGGCTTAAGATCAACTCAGCAAAAACTAAAAGGATCAGCCTTGGAAGTTCCTCATCAATCCAAGTAAATATTTCTGGACAACCGGTAGAGATGGTAGAGGATTTCCAATATCATGGGAGTATTGTCTCTACGGGTGGCGGAACTGAACTGGATCTCAAGCAATGCAGTGGAACCCGCTCACACAGGAGGGAAGACAAGTGGGCCGGCCTAGAAGTACATGGCGAAGAACGGTCGAACAGGAATCGGCACGCCTGGGAAAAGTTGGAGAGAGCTGAAATATATTTCAAGAAATCGTACACGATGGCCCGTAGGTGTAGTGGAAGCCCTATGTCCCGTAAGGGAAACATCACGGACGTAATAGGTCCGAGGACCTAAGTAAGTAAGAAAGTAACTCACAAACTTAGTTAGTTATTAAATTTAGTTAGGTACTAAACTTTTAAAATCAATCCAAGTAAATAGTTTCTTCTCTTTCTAATTCGTGCGAAAGAAGCAGAATATTATTATTGTAATAAGTTGAATTGTCACCCACGTACTTTTGACCTTCATAGTTTGTTAAAAGTTAAAAAGAATTTAAGCGCCGGTTGATCTAGTTTGATTTGCAATGAGTAAATTCGTGTAATTTTATTTTTCAATCATTTGTTAAATTAATTATTTAACTTTAGATTTTTAAGCGTTTTTAAAAATTTGTGAGTACAAAAATAAAAAGACTTTATTACAAGACATTTCTGATAACTTGTTCATTACAGAAAATAACATTGAATTTAAACTGCTGAGAAGAAGTTTTCATGGTTTCATTTTGATTAAAACCTACTTCGCTGCATTTGGCAGTTTGTTGGATATTCAATATTTGTCCTTGGTTTGGGATTTTGATTTTCAGTTGTTCGTGGAACAACAATATCTAATATACGAGTATATTTGAGAAAGAAGTGATTAATAAATCTTTTTATTTGTTACTAATGATTGTTTTCGCACAAAACAGCACCAAATTCCATGAACGTCAAAATAACGAAAGGAGGTAAGTCCGTATTTTCGCGATCCATAATTATGAACGTTCGTTCCTGGTAAAAATACGAAAGACGAACCGTATAATCAGGCTCTCAGGCTGGTACTCACCGAGCGATCATAACTTAACCCTAGAAAGACAACCCTATTTCATGTCCCATAAGAGTTACATGTTATTGTTACGTCGATTCGACGTAGGTTATCTTTCTAGGGTTAAGAGCCTCATAAACCTATTCACCAAGCAATATTAATGGACATTTACGAGGGCTCGCAAAAGTTATGAGTGGTCTCGACCACTCCTAAGTAATGAGCGCTGTCTTCGAAAGGTTGTCCGGAAAATTTCGCAATAAAACGTCCCTTCTCCTCAACGTAAACAGAAAAAAGTATGCTCATTTGATACACCCAATTCGCCATCATAGTAGTATCATATTCGGCATCGTAGTAGCCCGTAGCGTAATGGTTAGTGCTGTCACGCTGGAGGTCTGGGTTCGCTTCCCAGCCGCGTCCACCTAAAAACTAAAAAGTTTTTTTCAGGGCTACTGCCTCTTGCGAGGAATTGACAAATCCTCCAAGAGTATCACTTGTCACGAATAAGTGCTTCTCGTCTAGCCGTTCGGATTCGGCATAAAATTGTAGGTCCCTTCCATTCCTGTCGATAGACGCACACAGGAATGGTTGTGAGTTGTTAGTCACTAGGCCCTGGTTCTTCATGAGCCGTTGTGCCACCCGATTTATTTATTTTAATTCGCCATCATGGTATTTCTTGGTATTTCTGTGACGTCACAGCGCAAAATCATCTTTTGTTATTATTTTTTGTTTAAAGAAGTCAAAATAAAAGCATTCAAAACAGTTATTTTTAGATGATAATAGAATAACATAATATTGTAATGTTAAATTCTTAAAAAAAATCTACCTACTACCTATTATTTTTGTTCAGAGATTATACCTATTTACAGACAAAAGTAAAAAATGTTTTTAGTTTATTGATATTCTCTTGTCGTCTGCCTAGCCAGCTGTCTATCGTTTCCTATTGGGAATGTTTGGTTGGTTTTTCGAACATTTGCTCTCATATTCAAACATTGGCTCTCTTTTTCGAACATGGAAAAATACTTATGAGTGGTTGGTGAATAGCACAAATAATTTCCAAGTTAAGAAGCTCATAAAGTTAAGAGCAGTTTATGAGCGATCGGTGAATACCAGCCTAACCCTGAGGCTACACGGGCAAGTACTGGCAAGCAAGTTGCTATTCAAACACATTTTTTTACTTATACATACAAACCTAAGCTCGTCAACTGGCATGGAATTTCTGAAGCCAGAAGAGAAGCAAGTTGAAAGGCAAGTGGACTCGTTCAGACTTGTATATAAAGCGATATCTATATAGCTTTTCGTGAAATATTTGGAATTGAATATTCTTTCTTCCACAACTTTTAATGAGGAGAGGGACCCAGAAATTTAAACATAAAAATAGGCAACAACTGTCAAATATGATTGAAGGATGGCTATGATTATGATGATACAAAATATCTTTAAAATCCTAATTTTGTGAGTGTATATTTTTTGCTTGGAAAAAATTAGAGTTTTGGGGCTTTCGGGTGACATTTGGATCATTCTGTTACCGATTTGTCAAGCCATAGGCTGTCAAATTAAACTGAAAGATTGCTACGGATATGATGCATTGAAAAAACTTAAAGAAATCTGAATTTTTTGAGACTACATTTTTTGCGCGGTAAAAGGCGATTTTAGCGCTTTTGGGTGACATCTGGAACGACATATTCCTCATACGACATAATTTAGTTTCTAACCTTTCTGTCAAAGTATGAATTATCAAATTCCATTAAAGGATGCCTATGATATTGATGGATTAAAAATCATCCAAAAAATCCGATTTTTTTTAAGAATTATTATAAAAAAATTGAAATTTGGAAATTAAATATTTAATTTAAAAAAAACCGAAATTAATGATTCAGATGTAGTACAAACCCTTGTGAGATTGCGACTTTGTGGTTTTATTTTCATTTTCGTCATTAAAGTACGATTGACCATATTTTAAGCAATTTGAATCAAAATATGAGATCAAAACCTAGAAAGGCTAGCAGAACGCATCCAATAAAAAAACTTGAAAGCAACTTGCCCGGCAAATTGCCTGGCAAGTTGCTTGCCGCCTACGTCACAGCATATTCACCTATAGGAATTAGACAGTCAATCAATGTAGCCAACTTGTTTGCTAGTACTTGCCCGTGTAGCCTCAGGGTAAATCCTGCTATCAAATTATCAGTGGTTCGTTTTTTTTTGTTACTATAGTTAACTATAGTTAATGTGTCAAAAACAAGAGTTGCAATGTCATAGTTAAAAAAGTTACTTTCCATTTAGGAACGATCAAAGTTAAAAATATAGTTGATCTGTCAAACGAAAGGGGTTGAAATAAAAAATCCAAAATAATGAGAAATAATAATCAAGAAAAAATTGGTATTGCATCAAATTTATTTAAAAAAATTGTATTAGCATTTTAAAAATGCCTCTATTTCATAAATTAAATCACTATTAACTTCATTTTTGCACGAAATCGAATCGTTAAACAAAATATTTGCAATTTTATTTTGCTATTTTTTTTTTCGTTCTTTATCGGCAAACTTTTCTTTATTAAACAATTTGCCAAATTGCTTGAAAGTTAATTATTCAGAAAACAATTCCAAAGATCAAAACCGATAAAAAAAACAATAAAATTGTAAATAAATAACTTAACAACCAAATTAAAAGACGAAAAACAAACACAAGCTAACCACAAATGTAAGCATTCCAATTTCAGCTGTGTTTGACAGATTAAATTTTCAACTCATATCAACGAGATGAGTTTGAAAAAGTTACCAAAATTAACTTTTTGACACTTCAACTTTGAGTTTATGAACAACTCTAAGACGTCAAAAAGTTACTCAAAGTTTATAAAGGAACGACTAGAGTTAACTATAGTCAACTATAGTTAACTTTAGAAAGAAAAAGAACGCACTTCAGCTGTAGCAAATAAAAAAAACTTGGCACTGACGAGTGGCCAAAATAAAATTAAGACTGCTTTCACTAAAGGAAACTGCGAGTTGCCGGCAACTGTGAGTTTGTAGACGAGAAGGGCGTAACCCTGAGGCCACACGAGCCAGTACTGGCTTACAAGTTAGACGGCTTTCACACAAGGAAACTGAGTTGCCAGAAACTGGCAAGTTTGTAGGCGAGAAGGGTGTGAGGAGAGATTTGTTGTCTTTCTTTCACGCCCTTCTCGCCCACAAACTAAAAATCGCCAGCAACTCAGTTTCCTTGTATGAAAGGGGTCTTACAATACATTTAAATTTTCTTACTAACACATACAAACCTGAGCAACTTGCCCGCCAACTGGCTTGCCATTTTGAAGCCAGTAGAGAAGACAGTGGCCTCGTTCAGACTTTCATATAAAGCTATATAGGTAGCTTTTCGTTGGAAATTTAAGGCAAAATTAAGTATTCTTTCTACCGCAACTTTTAATGAGAGGAGGGACGAAGAATTTTTAACATTTCCAAAATAGGCAACTGTCAAATATGATTGAAGGATGGCTATGATTATGATGAAATATACAAAATCCAAATTTTTTGAAAGTATAATTTTTGTTTGGGAAAAATGAGAGTTTTGGGGATTTCGGTGACATTTGGAACATTCTGTTACCGATTTGTCAAGCCATAGACTGTCGAATTAAATTGAAAGATTGCTACGGAGATGATGCATTGAAAAACTTCAAGATATCTGAATTTTTTGAGATTACATTTTTGGCGCGGGAAAAGGCGATTTTAGCGCCTTTGGGTGACATTTCGGAAAGAAATATTCCTCTAACGACGTAATTTAGTTAATTACCTATCTGTACCCTCCCACCGTTTTCACCTTGTAGTGGTGGGAGGGCTTAAGATCGATCCTTTAACAACCCAGTTGTAGGATCGTTCAACCAAGAAAACCAAAAACCAAAGCAGAGATGTTCATGTAATGATAATAATATGAATAAAGTTAATGAAGAAGCTTCAAATCGAGTGGGGATATACATTTAAGTGTCGGGAGAAGTCACGGCTGCCGGCGAGGGCTTGGCTTCGAAAGAAGTTCAGTCGCCAGTGACACAAAAAACTTACATAGAAAATGAAAAAGCAACAACAACAACAACTGCGAAGGAAGACTGCATTCCTTCCTGTAGTGACGTTGTCGGTGAGATTGATGAGGTGTTTTCTGAATACCTCATGGATCTTACTGACTCTAAAGACGGTGCTGTGGGAGCTGGCGGTGGAGAGATAGCGTCTAATGATAGCATCCTCAATGAAGACGACTACCAATCCTTCCCAAGTTCGGACAGCTCGGACGCAGACGTCATTGTGGCTGAAAATCCTCAACGAACTCAAAGCGAATCTTTGGCCGAAACCCTGACACTGTCGGAAGCCAAGATAACTTCGACTCCAAATAATGGGTCTGGTAAAGGTGAACTAGCCAAATTCTGTGTGGATGGCCCAGGGTCCTCCGGGACCGTGTTGGCTTCCAATTCCGAAAATCGATTCCCGTCAAATGATGGGCCAAAACCGATCCAGGAAAAGGTACATCCAAATAAGCAGAATAAGGTAGGGAATCTGGATCCAGATCTTAAAAGGAAAGAGAATGCCAAGAGAGCCGTAGGAAGATATGGCCAGGGCGACACAAGAAAGCTCAGTTTCAGGGACTGGAAGCGTTTGAGCTGGGCTCAAAAGCTTCTTGCCAAAACGGAGACCAAGAGCAAGCCAGCTATTGCAGTCAACTCAGATAAGACTCAAGACAAAGGTAAACCAACAAATCAAGGTGCCTCCTCTTTCATATTGACTAGCGGCAATCCCATAGTGAGACCAGTTAAAGGTCCTAATCACTTGAGGGTCGAACAAGCCAGCACAAGTGGTCTAAGAAAGAGGACCAGACATAATGTCTCGACAACCCCTCCAATGTCCGTTAACAAAAAGCACAAGGCGGCACATAACGAAGGTACGCTGGCTGATGTGGTAACACCGAATCTCCAAGTGGCCATCATAAAAAAGGGGAGCTCCGAAAGGTTGCTAACAACCGAGCAATGGGCTCAGGTGGAGGTGAAGATCCTCGAATGTATCAACACCGAGATACTTGCCTCTACCGGGTTCGCTCCAAAATTCGGGCCGTTGTCGACGATAAAAGGATTTAAGATTTTATCCTGCAGAGACGAACCCACTCTGAAATGGCTTCAGGCTAAAATCGACGAGATGAAGGAACTACTTGTAGGGTAACACTCAAAGTTGCCTATAAGAGTGAGCTTCCCACCAGACCCAAAGTCCGCATTAATGTGCCGGGCCCAAAAATCGCCAAGGAATTGCTAGAAAACCTTCTTAGAGGTAAAAACTCTAGCTTTTCTAGTGGTGATTGGCAGGTTCTTGCCATGGAAGCGCCTACAAAAACGGGCCAAGAAGCCATACTGATACTTAATAATGAAACGATGGCAATGCTTCCCTCTTGAGGTTTTAAACTCATGGTTGGCATAAATGAGGTTAAGGTGCGACCGGTAACGGTAGCCAACTCATAAAACCAAAACAATAATAATAAAAATGATGAAACTGCTATAACTAAACATACAGCACAGTAAGTTGGCCTCTGCCACCTTAACCTCCTTTTTGTCAAGAGAAAATATCGATATCGCCCTAATTCAAGAGCCGTGTATCAACAGTGGCAGGATCTGCGGACTTAGGTGCAAAGATTACATTCTCTATTTTACTAAAGGGCCTACAGAAGGTAACTATCGTACATGTACAATAGCGAAAAAATTCATAAATATTTTCCTCTTATCCTCCCATAGCAATGCAGACATGACGACAGTAAAATGCGAAAGAAAAGGGGCCCCACCCCTAATCTTAGCATCCGTCTATATTCCAGGTGATTCACCGGGGCCGCCGCCATCAGCTGCCTAGATAACCTAATAACAACAACAGGTAAGAACGGTTGGGACCTCCTGGTTGGTTGTGACGCAAACGCCTATCATCTACAGTAGGGTAATTCGGATACGAACGCAAGATGTGAGTCACTTTTTGAATTTATCATTAAGAAAAATATGTTGATCTTAAAAAGAGGTAAGGAACCAACCTTCGTTACCAGAAACAGAAAGGAAGTGCTTGATGTGACGCTTTCGAACAACTCTAATTCCATTGCAATCAGTGACTGGAAGGTCTCAAGCAGTGTAACATTCTCAGATCATAGAATGATAACATTCCAGATAGAGCACGAGCTAGAAAATCCAAAGCCCTATAGAAATCCCAGAAAAACAAACTGGGATACCTTTAATATAAAACTGGCATCATCTTTGGGCCATTATGAAAATAAATTGTTGGTAAACTGTTCAGATATTGAAATACATATAAGTGAGCTAACGTCAACCATTATCAATGCCTACGAAAGTTCTTGCCCCATTTTCAAAGGAAAAGGCAAACTCAACCCCGTATGGTGGTCTAAAGAGCTGTCTATCCTAAGGAAAAACTTACGAGGGCTTTTCAACAAAGCTAAACATACCAATGAACCTGCTGACTGGGATCTCTTCAAGATCAGCAAAAATGAGTACAAAAATCAAACAACCAATGCAAAAAGAGCAGCCTGGCGGGAATTTTTTACAGACATTGAATCTACAAATGACGCTGCTAGGCTTAGGAAGGTCATGTCAAAGGAATACGTTCCCCCGGGCTTTTTAAAAAGACCCGACAAAACCTGGACAGACTCCTGCTCCGAGACTTTAGAATCACTTATGAGCACCCATTTCCCAGGATGTACAACTGATACATCTCATGTGGATGAGGGCCCTAACATTTGTGAAATTTCTAATATTGGTAACCAAATTGTAGATTATAGAAAGGTGAGTTGGGCCATTGACTCCTTCTCAGCATACAAGTCTGCAGGGCCTGATGGTATAATTCCAATTATGCTCCAAGGCGCTTAAGATATAATTGTTCCACTTCTAGTGGATATTTTTAGGGGATGTGTAAACATTACCTATATTGCCTCTAGTTGGAGAGAGGTCAATGTCATCTTCATTCCGAAAGCTGGCAAGCCCACTCATACTGAACTGAAAGACTTCAGACCAATAAGTCTGTCCTCTTTTCTTCTCAAGACCTTAGAAAGACGAATTGAAACGTATATTCGCTTAAAACTAAATGATGACGTACTCTCTCAGGCCCAACATGCTTACATAAAGGGCAAATCTGTTGAGACGGCCGGCGCTTCATGAAGTGGTCGGCACAATTTCAATGAATTTTCCTTGGAAGCATTTCTTGACATAGAGGGGGCCTTCAACAACGTTGCCAACACTGCAATACGACAAGCCCTAGACTCTATCAGCATTGACCCAATACTTATTAACTGGATTGACCTCATGCTTAAATCAAGACTCGTAAATTCAGAAATAGGTGATAGTAAATTAAAAGTGAGAACGTGTATAGGTACTCCACAGGGTGGAGTCTTGTCTCCTCTACTTTGGCTTCTCGTCGTCAACCAAATTTTAATTAAATTAAGTCGAGGCGTTGTCAAGGTCATCGCATATGCCGATCACATTGTGTTAATGGCCTCGGGGAAATATATTCCTACACTATGTGACCTCCTGCAAACAGCCCTTGACAAGCTCAGTAATTGGGCCGATAGTTGCGGACTTAACGTCAACCCACTAAAGACAGAAATGGGTAAGGAAGCGTAATATTCCACACTTAAACCCACCCACCATTAACGGGGTTCCGCTACAGGTTTCGGGCACAGCCAAATATCTTTGCGTGGTACTTGATCGTAAACTTAACTGGAAAGAAAATATAAAGAAAAAAGCATGTGTACCTTTCTATACTTCTTGCAGCAGAATTTTTGGTAAAAGATGGGGACCTAGCCCCAAAACCATTCATTGGATGTGTACATCCATAATAAGGCCAATCCTAACGTATGCTAGTGGCCAGCCCTAGAAAATGAAACCAATCTAAAAACCATGACCAAAATTCAAAGACTAACGTGTATTGGTACAACCAGTGCCATAAGCACCACACCAACCGCAGCCCCAGAAACTTTCCTTTCACTAGCCCCCCTCGATTTGTTTACAAAAGGGTTGGCGGCAAAAAGTGTTATAAGACTTAAACAGTGCAATAATTGGAAAAGGGGCCACTATGGTCATAGAACTATAACTAAATTTACTGACATAGACATTCAAACGGACTATCTTACACCGCACATAGATTTTAACCCAGTTGCTCTAACAGATATCCCAACAAGGGAACTCTGGAGAGAAAACCGGGTCCTAAATACAAATCATGTTTCGGTCTTCACGGACGGTTCCAAAACAAACGAGGGCGTTGGGTCAGGCATCTATTCAGATGATCCATCACTTAACAGATCAATAAAACTTCTAAAGTTCTGCAGTGTCTTCCAAGCAGAAGTACTTGCAGTTTGCGAAGCAGCAAAACATCTTGCCACTTGTGAAGTAGCCAATAGGAATATAAACATCTTCACAGACAGCCAGGCGGCGATAAAAGCTATTTCCTCAATCATCACAAAGTCCAAACTGGTGGATCGTTGCCGTAACGAGCTTAGAATACTCAGCGCAACAAACACAGTTACCCTTCGATGGGTCCCAGGACATAGTGATATTTACGGAAACGAAATAGCGGATGAACTGGCCAAAATCGGGTCTTCTCTAGACCCGAGCCAAACCGACAACTCGGTTTTTATTCCACTGGAGCAAAAAAAGAGTAGAATCCACCAGAGGTTTCTTGTGGCCGCAGAGGCCAGATGGTCATCAATCGACACCCCTGTCGGGTTTCAAGAAATCTATGGCCAAATATTTCACGTAAAAAAACAGAATACTTACTTACGATAGGCAGACTCACTTATACCTACTTGTTGGAATCCTAACGGGACACAACTCGATGGGTACCCACATGAGCAGAATGGGCATTAGCACATCTGACTTATGTAGAGGGTGTCAGGATGAAAAGGCGGAAGAGGGCTCTTATCACTTTCTTTGTGAATGCCCCAGCTTAGCCAGAACCAGAAAAGAAGCCCTCGGAGAATATTTTTTCGATGAACTGGGCGACATCTCAATCTTGCCACTGAAAGGGCAAGGAGACCTCACATACCTAAAATTGCCTTATCCCTTATTCTTCTACCCAGCCCCCCTCATACCCTCTTTTCCTTCTGTCGGGGAACGCAATGGATTCATTGAGATCCGAGTGAGATGGTGTGGCTTGCCACATCATCACCCTACCTAACCTAACCTACCTATCTGTCAACGTATGAACTGTCAAATTCCATTAAAGGATGGCTACGATGATGATGGATTAAAAAACCTCCATAAAATCAAACTTTTTTAAAAATTATTTAAAAAAAAAAATGGAAATTTTTGAATTAGATGAAATTCAATGCAAGTTACTTTGACGCGACAGAAAAGTCTGTCAATGCATCCGTCAACGCATTGGCAGTATTATGCGTTGACCATCTCAAGACTTGATGCAGAATTCGATTTAATTTTTTGTTAATTAAGAAAAAATCGAAGTCCGATGCCAAAGCAAATTCAATACAAAAGTGTGTATTTAGAATCCTAGATAGGCTATCCTAGTAAAATCTGAACGTGACCGCAGATACTTGAAAGCAACTTGTTTACAAGTTGCGTGCCGCCTACGTCACAGTATATTCACGTATACGAACTAGACAGTCAATCTATGTAGCCAACTAGCTTGCCAGTACTGGCTCGTGTGGCCGCAGGGTTCATATAAATTATTATTGTATATAGTTTGTCCATTACAGTTCCTGAATTTAATATTTATATACAATTAAAAAAAGTTGTACGAAACACACACCGGCAAGATTAAGCGGCTATTTTTTTTACATTTCTTCCATCAAAAGTGTTCTGTTCTTTCGTGTGTAAAAATATTTTTTTTTAAATTACTTATTGTATTATTGTTTGCAATTATGCATTTTATCATTGCTTTGTTATTTGTCTACTTTCAAGAAAAATTCAATTTCAATTCGAACAATTTCGAACTGCAGAATACGAATTAATAAAAGAATAAAAGGTTTTTTGACAGTTCAAAAATTTTTATGGAAATTAATAAAAGAATAACAAAATAAAAGAAAAAAGATTGTGCCGAATAGGCCTAATATCAAACATGTTTGACAAATGTGTTCACATTTGATAGTGGGTACTCTCTGATTGACAAACACGTTCTTTGCCCCCTTTCACACAAGGAAACTGACCCCCATATTAATAAAAGGAGCTAGCGGCGAGTTATCATTAACTCACGTGGATTAGGAGTAAGATTTCTGCCACTTACGAGCTAGCTTAACCAACGAGGAAGGTGGTTTAGCGAAGGGTTAAATAAGAAAAGTAAATATATATACGTTTTAATTCAAGAGTTATCTCATAAATCCATGCTTACACGAGAGCTCGAAAGTTACAGGTGAGTTAAGTGCTGTTTTTATTAATATGTTTGTGAGAGTTTGTTGGCGAGAAGTTCGTAAGTGGCGTTTTTTTCCCTCCCCTTACGCTCTTTTCGCCAACACGCTCCCAATTTCTAAGAACTCAGTTTGCTTGTGTGAAAGGGGACTTTGTTCACAAAGGACAATGGGCAAAAATATATGGGACCTGATCTACCCTAGTGCCCAGAAACAAGACCTTTGAAAAGGATTAGGTACTATTAGGGAGGTTCACAATCATCGACAAGTCGATCAACCTGAGTCGTGTTGCTAGCGTTCACGTTCAACGACCGCCTCATCAAATTCATTTGTAAATAAATTTTCAAAAAGCAAACACGGCGTAGATTTATTTTTTTGCACCAGTTTCAGCGAAGGAAATTCAAATTTTCTCGCTTCCTTTTGTGGGATTACTTCTATTTCAACACATTCTCTATGAATCTCACTTAAAAATTAAAAAGAAACACTAAAATCCAAGTTTTCAGACATCTCAGTTGTTCAACTAGTGTTCACATTAGCTACAGCGGTCGTTCGACCGAGCAAAATATCAAAAAATTTGAAAAACTTCCGACAGCATTGTATATAAATATCTATAGTACTATCAAAAAACCAAAACGACGGTGGCGGTGCCACTGCCCTGGGAATGCATTTGCTCTGTAGACAATTGGCGTTTTTCTTTTTTGGCTCTAAATAAACCTCTGAGCAGAGGCTGAGCGATCAGAGCAGAGCTCTGAGCAGATTATGATCAGAGCCCTCAGACTTAATTATGAAACACATTTGAGCACTGAACTGTCATTTCATAGGTGTGTTACTAAAACACATTTTTGTTTATCTGATTTAGACGGGCGACTGTCCTGGGAATCCATTTTTAATTTTTTGTATTTCTTTCGTCTGTCAAATCACTGAAAAAAAGTGAAGTTGGCTTCGCTCAGCGTTTCGCTCGATTTGCTCGGTCATTTTATTCTGAGCTAATCGATTAAGCTCTGAGCTAGCTCAGATAGAAAAAAGAAACGCACTTTTTGAGCTCTGATATGTCTGAGCTAAAAAAAAAACATAGAATTTTTGTTTGACAGTTTCGTGATCTGCTCAGAGTTAAAAAAGAAAAACGCCAAATGTAGAGTTAAAACTACATTGAAAATCTCTGTTGCGATAACACCACCTATAGGCGTAGACTATCGTCCTGAAAATCGACTCATTAATAGTACTATACCTTTTATATACAATGCCGACAGTCGTTCAACTTGTGTTCACATAACAAATTATGTGACGTTTCGACACAAGTTGATGGACTTGTCGATGAGTGTCGTGAACCCCCCTGTATTATATTTTGTTTGCCCTAAACAATGGGAGTTGGCTAAAATAAGCGATCAAAAAGTAAGAAAAACACATTGCAAATTGGAATAAACACAGACGAATTATTTTATATTTTGTAATATACTGCCTTAACCCTATGGTCTACAGTTCTGTGTCCATATTCAAAAATGATGCTCTTGAACTAAGCTTTTTCCAACGTTGTATATCTCAATTGTGGGCACCATTGTAAATAAATATCTATAGTACTATCGAAAAACCAAAACGACGGTGGCGGTGCCACTGGCCTGGGAGAGTATTTGCTATGTAGATAATGTAGAGTTAAAAAGGGAACCCGACTAATCTCCGCAAACAACATCGTCGCACGACCCATCTCCGCAAGCAACATCTTCACAAAACAACATCCCCGCAACAACACATCCCCGCAAGGACACATCTTCGAAATGACACATCTTCGCAAAGCAACATCCCCGCAACGACACATCCTCGCAACGACACATCCTCGCAACGACACATCCCCGCAACGACACATCCTCGCAACGACTAATCCCCGCAAAATGGTATGTCTTCCCTCGGCGGCGGCGCTTGAGTTGGCAACAATCAGGACAAATCATGTTGTATAGCAGTGGGTTATGTGATTTAGTAGAACGCGAGTGGAATAGCCAATATGAAAATGTGGGGCCGGTTTTATGTGATGGTAAATTACTGTTTTTGGACCGATTTATGTATATAAAATTGAAATATGTTGTAGCTGACACACAATTATGGAAGAAAAAAATATTTTTAAGTTAGGGTGGTGCAAAAAAACTGCAACTTCGTTGATCTTGGATCGATTTCGATAAAAGCGAAATATGTTATAGCTGACACACAATTATGGAAGTAAAAATATTTTTAAGTTAGGGTGGTGCAAAAAAATGTCAACTTCGTTGTTCTTGGACCGATTTCGATAAAAGTGAAATATGTTATAGCTGATACTTATTTCTCGCTCACAAAAACACGCGCAAAGCACTCTATGCTTTTTAGTTGATTTATATTTTTTTTAAAGCAAAGTGTTTTATGTAGATATTTTGCTTAATGTTTGAAAGACTAGGTACGTGCATGTGTAACCAGTCGCATATCTACAAAGTATTTCCGAGGAGTAAGGGAGGTGAATGAACTGCTGGAGCCGGAGGTGAAAACAAGGGGGAAGCAAATAAAATAATTATTTTCCATCATATCAATTTAGGTACATACTACATAGCTTATTTTGTATGATTTAAAGATTTTTATTGAACAATTGATTAATTTAATATGTTTGCAAAATAGGGGGGGAGGCCTAACTTTTAACATTGTGTAGACACTGTCATTATATTTGGTTTTTAATCTTAAAATATTGTCGGCTTCACGTTTCGGATTGTTCAGGTCCGGTTGTCATTGGAGTGATAAGTTGATGGGTAGGTGAGGAGCCACGGTAGTAGGCTAACCATGGGTCAGCGTAGAAGGGGATGTTCTCTTCGTCGTTAGTTATTATTAGATCCTCGTCTAGTATATTTCCATTGCTTCAAGGTATCTACCGCTGATCAGGATGTCTTGGCTGGTTTACAACTCCTGGTATCAGGGGGTTCAGGTGGTTTTCTAGGTTCTGCAGAAAGTTTCCTGGATTAGCTGGACATAGCTTATCATCGTAGTTAAAAGTATTAAGAGAAACTCATACTTTTTCTTAAATTCTTAAAAAAATCTTTCAAAATTCAACTTATTCCAAAGTATAAGAAACACTGAAAGTGCAAGAAATTTATATTAATAATATTATTGACTATTTGCAATTTTACAATTTGGCCACAATAAGATGCACCATGGGTATTATGATATTTATTTTAGATATTGTGACATTTGAATTCAAAATTGGCGTTTGTGCTTATCGCACACTGTTTTAAAGGCCAAATAAATATTACGACTGGATCGCACGAATTTGCTCTTAACACTAAAATTTATCTAGACATTGACGTATTGATGATGTAATGTAATTTTTTCAAATTTAATATTATTGTAAGCGAGAAAATGCTTTAAAAAAATATCTTTTAAGATTTAATACAAAATGTTGTGTACAGGTTTTAGGTATAAAAATACATGGTAAATTAAAAAAAAAGTTAAAAGTAAGAAAATAATAAACTAATTTGTTTGATTGCTTAAATTTTTTAGCTTTAGTATTTGGGGCAACCAAAAAGATGTCAATTTTTGAACTAATATGAATTTAAAAAAAAAAAAAATTTAAATCGTTGAAAGCTATTTTTACTAGGTACGTAAGGTTTTTAAAACATTTTTAGGAAAACAAATTGCTTTAGGTAGGTACGCTTATTTGAACTATGTAACTAGTATCACCCATGATTAAATGAATTGCTAAAAGTTTAAATATATTTGCTCTAAGTTTAAATTGATTTGTGTTTGGAAAAAATCTATTGGCGTTTGCTTACTTACTTACTTAGGTCCTCGGACCTATTACGTCCGTGATGTTTCCCTTACGGGACATAGGGCCTCCACTACACCTACGCGCCATCGTGTACGATTTCTTGAAATATATTTCAGCTCTCTCCAACTTTTCCCCAGTCGTGCCGATTCCTGTTCGACCGTTCTTCGCCATGTACTTCTAGGCCGGCCCACTTGTCTTCCCTCCTGTGTGAGCGGGTTCCACTGCATTGCTTGAGATGCAATGCACCGATCGCCTTTTCGAAGCGTATGGCCAATCCACTGCCACTTTCTTCTTCGTATAATGGAGTCTATGGGCTCCTGACCCGTTCTCGCATGAAGTTCGGCATTGGAGATACGGTTGGGCCAGAAAATCCTCAAGATGTTTCGTAGACATCTATTAACGAAGGTTTGCAGCTTTCTGGTGACAATTTCAGTGACTTTCCAAGTGCTGCAGCCGTAAAGCAGAACGGATTCAACATTGGAGCGGAACAGTCGTAGCTTGGTCTTTAAGCTAAAAGAGTTGTTTCTCCATATTTTGGACAGCATTCCGAACGCAGCCTTTGCTTTTCTGATTCGGCTGTTTACGTCCAGTTCAGTTCCGCCACCCGTAGAGATAATACTCCCAAGATATTGGAAATCCTCTACCATCTCTACCGGTTGTCCAGAAATATTTACTTGGATTGATGAGGAAGTTCCAAGGCTGATCCTATTAGTTTTTGCCGAGTTGATCTTAAGCCCTACGATTTCTGCTTCTCTCTCCACCCTTGTTGTCATTTGATGGAGATCCATGATCCTATGAGAGAGTAAGCATACGTCGTCCGCGTAGTCCAGATGTTTGAGGTGAGATTGCAGAGTCCACTGAATTCCTCCATTTCCATTTGACAAAGCTGCGTGCAGTACGTCACTTATCACCAACAGGAACAGTATTGGTGACAGTATACAGCCTTGCCTAACTCCACTTTGGATTTCAAACTCCTCTGACAGCCTACCTTTGTGCAAAACGTGACACCTGGATCCATCATATGTAGCCTTGATAATAGCAATCAATTTATCTGGGATGCCCCTCCTGTGCAAAGCAAGCCAAATAAATTCTCTATTGACACTGTCGAACGCCTTTTCAAAATCGATGAACAGCAGGTGAAGTGGTGATCGATATTCAACGCACTGTTCGATGATGATCCTCAAGGTGTTGATGTGATCAACACAGGAAGATCCAGTGCGGAAACCTGCTTGTTCGGCGTCGAGTGTTTCTTCGAGGTGGTCTTTAATTCGGTCCAATATTATCCTTGCTATTATCTTGGCTACTGCAGGCAGAACGCATATTCCTCTCCAGTTTTCGCACTGTGTGAGATCTCCTTTCTTTGGGAGCTTGACAATCATTCCTTTTTTCCACTCTTCAGGAAAGCTCTCTGCTTCCCAAGCTCTCTTAATAAGTGGGTGCAGTAGCTCGCTCGATGTCGTTGGGGCTGCTCCTAAGAGCTCTGCAGGAATACCGTCAAGTCCAACCGCTTTGTTGTTCTTCAGTGCTTTGATGGCGGTGATAATTTCTTCTTTACTGGGGGGTACGGTGCGTATTCGGGAAATTGTTACTTCGGGTAGCTCAGTGGGAATAGGGTTCACTTCACTTGCGAAAACGCGGTTTAAAACCGCAGAAAAGTGTTCCCTCCACCTTATGAGCTGGTCCTCATCCGAAATTAGCAGGGATCCGTTTGTGTCTTTAACCAGGTGTTGTTTAGAGCTCTGGACACCAGTGAGCTCTTTGGTAATTCTGTAGACGGTCCTACTGTCACACCTACTAGCGGCTTCTTCTGCTTCTGTAGCCAGTGCGTTGATGTAGTTACGCTTATCACGTCGCGTATTGGCGTTTGGGTGAAACCTATTTGCTAATAGTTTAATTAAATGTGCGAATGCTATATAAAAACCAGAGTGTATTTAAAGAAAAAAGGCCTACGATTGTTTGAAGGACCGTCTTTTTCAAAATTAAATTCAAATGTTTCCAACTTTGTTTTGCTATCAAGAAATCGTTATTTATTTAGTAGTACAAAATATGGTTGTAAATTACATGGATAAATGCAGCACACATACATTTAAAGAAGATATTTCACGGAATGTAAAGAAGAAATTGGACAGATTGGGACTTAATTATGAAGGAATCATTTCTAATTTTGTTGAGAATCATTACTTCACGGTGTAACATAGCCTCAAAAACAGTAATATATGAGTCAAGGCTCAGGTTTTATCGAAGATTAAAAAATATAATTAACAAAAATGAAAGATTCAAACTAAATTTTGCAAAAAAAAGATAAGTAAGTAATTTAAACTTTTGGATAAAACATTTAAAGAGCATCTAGCTCTCTTGAGAAGTATAATTTTGCAAATTTCTGCTGCTGATTAAAACTCACTCTTGTGTTAATTGTATTTGAAAGGTTTATTCTCAAAAAAAAATACATACATATTTGTAGGTATAAAACTACATTAATGACTGGACGGAAATTGTTTTTTATTATTTTGACCAAATTGCAAAATTAGGTGAATACGAAACGAAAGCAGCATACGGCGATGCTTCAAGGAATATGGCACCTTTTTAGAACTATGCGTTTGTGGAAAGTGTATTGACACCTGGTAAGTTGCTTTCCACGCCACCTGCATCTCAAGCGCTTAAGCTTCAAAAGGCGATAGAATTATTTTCGATTTGACGTTCAATGTATTTCCCATAAGAGAAAACGAAAAAAGCGCCTGACGAAAATTAGTTATACCAAATAATTTTATATCAACGGGTATCCATATTTTGATTGAAATAGAACCAAAAAATGTGTAAGCTTATAAATCAACTCGAAAATATATTAAAATAGATAGCTAAAATGCTTTGCTTTGTAAATGAAAAATGTAAACAACCAGAAACAACAACAAAAGTACTCGATTAGAAATAGAGAAAGGCAGAGGCGTAGTCACGATTATTAAAAAAAATATGTTTGTTCGTAATTGAATAAAAATCTTGTGAAAAAAATGTTAAAAATAATATTTTTAAATAGCACACATTTGTTTCTTGGTTTACAAAAGAGGCAAGGTATGAATGAAGGTCAAGCTCGATCACTCTTAATTAGTTCTATTTTTAACAAGAGTAAAAGTTTATTTTTGCCCGAAATTACGTTAAAAAAGTATTCTTAGAAAGATACTTACGTGGTCGGATAAAACAAACGAACACAGGGAAATCAAATGATGCCCCTATAATTTATATTAACTTTATATTAACCTGCGCGTACCTAATACAAAAAAAATAAATGAAGATTTATATCACTTAAGTGCATTAAAAGTGACTCCTTTTGATAATTTGGAAAACTAATTTTCGTTGGCTTATTACATTTACTTAAGTGAGCGGTTTTGACTGTTATAATTCTATTTTTACGAAAGCAAAAGTGAACGAAATTAATCGATAAATAGAAAACCGCAATTATTGGTGCAACACATAATTTCCTGGTATTATCTTTTCTTACGATCACAAAAGTGGACCTTTAACATTTCTACTTCATTCTTTACTTATAATAAAAAGGAAAATTAATGTTTTATTAAAATCCATAAGAAACTCTAGCCCCCTAAATTACTACCTATCTACGCACATGATATCGTTCCGACTGACGCCTTGCATCCATTTTGGAAAAAAACAACAAAAAAGCACGTTTGTTTACATATTTCATCTGCAAAATAAAGCAAATTAGTAATAAGTTTCGATATATTTTACGTTTGATTTGCAAACTAGCATGTTTAATTATTCTATTGCAATTATAATACAAACAACCGTTCATATAAAATTAATTTGTTAAATTAATTTTGCTACGAGCTGTTTTTGTTTTTCTCTTATGGGAAATGCATTGAACGTCAAATGGAAAAGAAATCTATCTCGTTTGTTAGTTTCACGCGCTGGCTGCTAGGTGCCGTGACTCCATCTGCCAATACCTGAATGTTTATTCCTCTACACTCTATTTCGCGCATTTTCTGACATCTCAAGGGTAAATTCAAAACCAACTGAAAACATTCTGTTCGATTTGGATTCCAACCAAAGACCATCCTAGTAAGGGCACCTCTACATTTAACTCTTTTTAACATATACAGATATAAAACTTTTTTTAGTGGTTTCAAAAATGAGATAATTGTATTTAGTAAAAATTGTGTAACAAAATGTTTTGTCACACCAATTGCTTAAGAGATAATTTGCAAAGAGCAGGTTCAAGTTAAAATATTTTGCGGTTTTTTAGCGATAGTGGTGGGTTTTTGAAAGATTTGACTTTTCAACAATACCAATCCAAACAACAAATTAAAATTTCAGAGATTTGCTGGCTTAAGTTCAAAGTATTAACAAAATGCCAAAGGGAAAACTTTGCTGGCTTAAGTTCAAAGCATTAACAGAATGCCAAAGAGGGCGGCAAAAAATCCCAGGTACAAAATAAACATTAAAAATATTTTTTTCTTCCATAATTGTGTACCCAGCTACAACATATTTCAATTGTATCGAAATCGGTCCAAGAACAACGAAGTTGCAATTTTTTTGCAGCAGCCTAACTTAAAAATATTTTTTTCTTCCATAATTGTGTGTCAGCTAAAACATATTTCGCTTTTATCGAAATCGATCCAAGAACAACGAAGTTGCAATTTTTTTGCACCACCCTAACTTAAAAATATTTTTTTCTTCCATAATTGTGTGTCAGCTTTATTTCAATTTTATATAAATCGGTCCAAAAACAGGAATTTACCATCACATAAAACCGGCCTCACATTTTCATTTTGGCTATTCCACTCGCGTTCTAAATCACCTAACCCACTGCTATACATACAACATCATTTGTCCTGATTGTTGCCAACTCAAGCGCCGCCCGCCTAGGGAAGAAATACCATCTTGCGGGGATTAGTCGTTGCGAGGATGTGTCGTTGCGGGGATGTGTCATTTCGAAGATGTGTCCTTGCGAGGATGTGTTGTTGTGGGGATGTTGTTTTCTGAAGATGTTGCTTGCGAAGATGGGTCGTGCGACGATGTTGTTTGCAAATCAACAAAACAGAGCAAGAAGAAAAGTGTAGGAGAGGTATCTGTTTTATTTTGTGGTTTTTTTTTGTGTACGGATACTTATACATTCTTCCTTAGATTTGTATCTATCATCTGTAGGTATGTATATTTTATAATATTATGTACATATATCAAAGCGTATAGAGTAAGAGGGACATAATTGTGGCTTGTGGGAAATGTATGTTTTTTTTTTCGATCTATGAACAGGTGTGTGGCTATATCGCTATATCAAGACGATGTTTATAGTTTATGTAGTTGGTAGGTAGGTATTCAAGTCAATTAATAAGAAAATGTCAATAAAGCGGAAACACGTCCATTGTTCTAACTTTCCAAGTGCAGCTCCGAATTTTGATGACTTTTTTTTAAGTAATTAGGTATTTTGAAGGAGTTACACGTGTGTGTTTAAAGATACGAGTAGGTTTTGGTACATATGTATATGTATATTTAGATTTATTTTTATTATATATTTGGTTTCTCGGATATGGCTTCTACGATTTGGATGAAATTTTCAGAGTTTGTTTTTATAAATAATAAAAAAATTAAAAATTATTTATAATAGAATCATCCCACAACCACAGCCCATTTTCTTATTTCTTTGTTTAATGGAACAGAGTCGTTTCTAGGGATCAAGCGCTTAAGATTAAATTTTCAAAGTAGGTATGTTCTTGTGAGCAAATTAAAAATTCAGGAATTGTTTTAAAAAGTAAGTTCGGAAATGGCTGCAACGACTTCTAAAAAATTCTCAGAGTTCGTTTTAATAAGCAAAAAAACAAATAGGTACGCCCACTTTACTCTATTTTTGATTTCTCGGAAACGGGTTCTACGATTTGGATACAATTTTCAGAGTTCGTCATTTTAAACAAGGAAAATATTTCTTTTCTTATTTCTTTTTTTTTATGGAATTCACAGACGCATTTCCACGGAATCGACTTGGAGGATTTTCCCGTTTTGATCGTTTTTAAGAACAAGAAAAACAATCTAAAATTTGTTATATTTCGATTCGCCCACTGACGTACCTACCAACTTTTCGTATTTGTTTGTTTTTTGGAAGTGCGTCTTATGACTTTTGATTAAGTTAGATTTAATGGTATCTTGCAAACGGCTCTAACGATTTTGAAAAAAAGATTGTTTTCAAAACAGGGTGGTTCAAAAAAATATTATCTTTGTTGTTCTCTGAAAAATTAAATTAAAAAATGATATGCAGGTACTTTGTTATAACAACCTATGAACCTACTATTTTTTCAAAATTTTTCGTAGGTACATAATTAACTAATAATTTGGTTTTCATTATTCAATGCTCTTATCAATATTTAGTCGAATGCAAAGAAATACCTAGATGCTTTTGATGTTAAAAATACAATACACGGGGTTTTCCTTCGGCAAGTATCAGGAAAAAAAGATATGGTTCATTCTACAAATGATGCAATTTCCTATGGCCACGCTGATATTTTGAAAACGGTTTAACCAATCAATCTGATTTTTTTTACAATAGTCAATTTAGTCGATTCCCACATTGGCAAACAAAATTATCCAGATCTGATACATTTTAAGTACTCTAAAAATTCTTCAAAGTGCATACTTCTCAGTCCAATGACGTGTCCCCCGCTTATTTTACAAGCGAACAAAATAACTATTCTTCTACTGTTGGTTTCACACCAAATTGAACACAAAGTTAATAACCTTGAGCAATAGATCTTTATTATGAAGTAAACAAATTATTGTATAAACTTTTCTTACGAACAAAACAAATCATTAAACTTTGTCTCCACGCTTTCTTATCAGTCCCCTGGAAGATTGAAAGAGTTAAAAATTTCGATAACTATAATGTACCGATCGATGTTTCAGATATGGTATAGTAAAGTTTCAAGTCTCGCTAACACATAATAGTAAACGTTCATTGCGTCTGTTATGTACGTCAGTTGTGAATAACGTGGAATGTCCACTCAGTTTCTCAGTCCCCTGACAAGGATTTATGCACCAAATTTGGATAAAAGCATGCAAATTGTTAGGCCCAGTGAAACCACAGTATAAACAATTTGTTTCTTATATTAAATAAAACGTTGTTTTGTTTTTGGTGCAAAAACTATGAAAACACTCTGTACCCTGGCCTCAGTCCCCTAGCAATTTTTTATTAAAATGTTCTTAATTGAGGCTATTTTTTTAAATTTTTTATTTAACGTTCCTAAAGATAAATTATTGAACACAAAAATAATTTATTTACCACGGTTTTTACTTACTTTTTATTAGAAACAACAGAGATAAAACTGAAGTCTAAAATATAATGTTAGGTACGTACTTTACTCTGGCTACTTTTATGTATTTTTTTCTTAAGGATTTATTATGGTTTTTGTGTATACATTATATAAGTCACAATTTTAATAAGAAACATAATAATTCATAAGATAATTTGTGTAAACGTATATAAAGTTTACGTACAAAAAAACTAAGTCCCCCTGAACACTTAATTTTTAAAAAATGCCCATAAAACTGATAATTTTTAAATTTGTTGGCTGGTATGTGAAAGAACGTTCTAATGTTTCATTTAAGTTAGTTTTTTATCACTGTTTGCTTCAAAAAGTGTCGTACCGAAGTTATCATCATTTTATTCCATAGTTTGTAGAAACACCCATATTTAAAATAAAATACGGAGGGCCATATTTAAGATATGAATACAGGTTTTTTTTTTCTAAGAATTTACATACAAATATGCTAGGTAAAAATTTAAAGTAAAAAGTAAATTTTGTATTTTGTATCCCCTTTTTTTGCATAAGTCAGACGAAGATACATGTAAATCCACTAATAGAATGTCAAAATAAATTGAAGAATTTTTGCAAAGATTATGTATTCGAAAACCTTTAGGAAATCTGTTTTTTTTTTTAGATAAAATTGTTTGCTCGGGGAATTTTAGGGCTTTTGGGTAATATTTGAAACAAAATATATATATTCTGTGTATGCCAAAATTTAGTTTATTACCATCTGTGAAGGCAAGTACTGTCAAATTCCATTGTGGGATAGCTACCATGATGATGGATTGAAAAAACCTCTTAAAAATTTATTTAGAATTTGTATAGAACCATATTTGTCTCGCAACACAACACACGAGACATGAATGGTTCCGAGTTAAAAGCTTCTCTACTGGCTTCAAACTGATTTCTAAAAAGGTAAGCCAGTTGATGAGCAAAGTAAGCTAAGTTGGTAAGAAAATGTAAGTGTATTGCCACTGGCTTGCCAGTACTGGCTCGAGTGGCATCAGCACAAGAAAAAAATTAATCGATTTTCTAATCAACTTCACTCACGGAAGGATCGGATTTTCGACTGATTTTCATTACATGAGTTAAGATTTAGATTTCATAAACATAACAAATTTTGACTCGACTCTACTTTTTAGGTTGAGTGGTAATGCGATTCGGTTATCACCACTCAACGAAAGTATACAAAAGTTCGCATCAGCTTCGAGGTCCAGCTCGCTTCAATACCACACAAAGTGATCGTAGTAAATAACAAACTTAATACCTTATATTATTAGTCTCCTCATATTAAATATTATACCTAAATATGTAATGTCTTGTCTTTAAAACATTAAACTTTACCCAAATAGTCTTCTTATTTTTTAAGATTTTAATTTATACCAAACTATTTAAACTTTTAATATTTTTTTTAACCAAAATCATTTCGGGAGGGGCTTCAGCTCCTCAAGCCCCCCCTGGCTACGTGCCTGCCTATCAACCAATTGATAACCCATTTGTACCAACCAAAGATATACCAAAACATAGGTACCTGCATAGGTACTAATTTTAAACCTACCCACTTAGAAAAAATATGTCTTTTTCTTAAACATACAAAGTTTTTTTTTTTAATTTAATTCAACTTGAAGGTAGGTATGTAGGTACATTACCTACCTACCTACAATTTTGTATTTTAAAAGTTTACGTATCTCAAAAAAAACATCAAGTTGAAATGGCTAAAGTTCCCTTTTCTTGAATTCAGAAAAAAAACTAAACAGAACTTGAAAATCCAAAATCAATCAAAATTAAATTTTCATCCCGAAATTTTAATATTTTATGAACAAAAGGATTTATTCGTTATTGTCTGACCTACTTACTTTCGAAAAAAAAGAAGAAAAATATACGTGCACCTGCACATACATATTTCCACCATCCTAAAAGAAAATGTATGTATGTAGGTACTCAACAGTAGCGGATCCAGGTGGTGGCACAGCCGAAACATAAAAATATTAAAAATATAGAAAGCAATACATTACAACGTGTAGAATTTTATATTCCGTCTAAAATATTGTTAAGATATGAGATTTGATAAACAAAATAACGTGGTTGGGGTTGAACTATTTGCATACATGTTATGTAATTTTTTTTCTAAGCCCTAAGATTGGGGCTAATCTAAACTTCTTATACTAAAAACAAAGCTAATTTACCGAAAGAAACGCATTTGAGGCTTAAACTATTTCAGAACAACGGGATGTCAAGTTTAGTGTAAATGTTTAATACAACAGGAATTGTTTCTCACGGCCTTGGCAGGGCTTAGAAATTTTCGGGGCTACGTTTTCAAAATTTGAAAGGTCCAAGGAAATAATTGTACATACAAAACATTTTTGTACTAGGCAATTACAAACAAATTCTCTAGTCAAGGAGCCAAATTCCAAAAGCGTGAGTTTTCTCTGTGCGCGGTCAGAAAATCAAGCAAAAGCAAATGAATATTTGCAATCCCTCTAGACTCTAGAATGACGTGAAAATTTTTTCGACATATTTTTTTAGCATGAATAAAAAGTGTATGCAGCGTAAACACGAAAAATAATTCACGCTGGCAGAATTGGGCCACGGCTTAATTCTTAGAGCAGCTAAGTTTGTCAGTACGAACACTTAAATATAATTTTTCTGAACTTACTTTTGATGGCGCTAACAGCCCGGGATGGGCTTCGGCCTCAACTAACAAGCCCCTCCAGCCAGCTCTGTCCCTAGCTAGCCGCTTCCAGTTGCGCACACTGAGTGCTTTGATGTCGTCATTCACTTGTTTGCGCCACCTGTTACGGGTTTTTCCTCTGCTGCGTACCCCGTCGGGGTTGGATTCGAAGACTCGTCGGGCAGGTGCGTTGCTGTCCATACGCTCCACGTGCCCCAGCCATCTCAGCCGCTGTATTTTCAGCTTTTTGACCAGGTCAACGTCGCTGTATACCCCGTAAAGCTCGTCGTTGAATCTTCTCCTCCATACTCCTTAGATACGCACCGGACTGAAAATCACACGAAGAATCTTACTCTCGAAGCATCCTAGCAGATTTTTATCCGAATCTTTCAGTGTCCATCCTTCTGACCCATAAAGCAGGACCGGGGTGAGTATGGTCTTGTATAAAGTCTCCTTGGTTCTCTGAGAGAGGGCCTTACTACTTAAATGCCTTCTTCGACAATGTTGAGATTCCTCTCTCGATGACAGCATATACTTCGTCTTGTCCTCATTAACCGTCAATCCCATTCCAGCCGCCTCCGATTCAATGCTCGCAAATGCCCCTGCCACAGCTCGCTTCGTTCTGCCGACAATGTCTATGTCATCCGCATATGCAAGAAATTGAACGGACTTTTGATAGATTGTACCGCTGGTGTTGACATGTGCGTTGCGTACAATGGCTTCAAGAACGATGTTGATTAGGTTGCATGATAATGCGTCGCCTTGCCTCAATCCTTTCTCAACATCAAAGGAATCGGTGGTGTTCTTACTAATTTTGACGGAGCAGCGAGATTTCTCCATCGTCATCCTGCACAGGCGGACGAGTTTGACAGGGATGCCGAGACTCGACATGGCTCTGTATAATTCGTCTCTTTTCACGCTATCATACGCGACTTTAAAATCGATAAAAAGGTGGTGTGTATCGATCTGGATTTCCCGGGATTTTTCTAAAATCTGTCGGAGTGTGAAAATTTGATCGACGGTTGACTTGCCTGGCCTAAAACCGCACTGATAGGGGCCGATCAGATCGTTGACAAAAGGTTTTAAGCGGTCACACAGAATGGCCGACAAGATTTTATAAGCGACGTTTAGGAGATTAATTCCTCTGTAGTTCGTACATTTCAGAACATCTCCCTTTTTATGGATGGGGAACACTATACCGAGGTTCCATTCATCGGGCATACTTTCATCCGACCAAATTTTGCAGATGAGCTGGTGTATGCTCCTAGCCAATTCATCTTCCGCTGATTTAAATAGTTCGGCTTGTAAGCCATCCGCACCAGCAGCCTTGTACGGCTTTAGTTTGGATATCGCTCGCCGCACTTCGTTTAGGTCGGGTGGACGCAACTCTTGGCCATCATCTGCCTATTAGCGGCATCTTGGCTGTCTTCGCCATTAAGCAGTCTAGAGAAGTGTTCTTTCCAGATCCTTAGCACTGACTGTGTGTCTACTACCATATTCCCACTCTCGTCTCGGCAGGCTTCCGTTCTAGCCTTGAATCCTTGGGTGGATCGCTTCACCCTCTGATAAAATTTACGAACATCTCCCCTACCGCTACATCCCTGAATGGACTCTACCGCCCGCTTCTCGTGCTCTCTCTTTTTCCCCCTGAGAAGTCGGCGCTCCTCTTTTCTTTGAGAGATTAAGAGTTACGTGGTCTGCAAAAGTTCTGGCGGTCTCTTGCGATTTAAGCTTCTCGATATTGAATCTTTTCACAGCATCTGCTCTGCGTTTTCGCATCATGGATATCCGCATACGTAGTCTAGCTACCACCAAGTAGTGATCCGAGTCAATATTGGCCCCTCGGAACGTTCGGACGTCCAAGATACTGGAAGCATGTCTCGCGTCTATCGCAACGTGGTCGATTTGGTTGACGGTTAGTTGATCACGCGACCGCCAAGTCCCCTTGTGAATATTGAGGTGTGGGAAGTAGGTGCTTGAGATGATGACATTTCGCCCGGCCGCAAAGTCTGCCAGCCTGTGTCCGTTGCCGGAAGTTTCGTCGTGTAAGCTGTGTCCTCCGACTATCGAACCAAAGTTGCCCTCCTTTCCGAATCTTGCGTTGAAGTCACCAAGAATGATCTGCACGTCGTACTTCGGGCCCATATCATACGTTGTCTCCAGGAGATCGTAGAATGCTTCTTTGGTTCAGTCCTCTCTCCTTTTATGGGGGGCGTGAACACAAATCAGCGAAATGTTCTTAAATTTGCCTTTGATGCGGATTGTGACCAGGCGCTCGCTTACACTTCGGAAGCCCAAGACTTCTTGCCTAAGTCTTCCCCTTATCACAAAACCACAACCCAAGAGCCGCTGACCCTGTTCCTTCAAGCACCCGCCGTAGTAGATGTCACACGTTTTCAGTCTCCGTACGCCCTCTCCATCCCATCGCACTTCCTGGATGGCTGTTACGTCAGCCTTTAGCCTGTCCAGGTTCTCCACTAATTGTTCGGCTGCACGTGTTCTGTATAAGGACGTTCCACGTGCAGATCATTGTCCTGGTTTCGTTTGCTGGGGTCGTCAACTTTAAAATCATCCATATCCGAGGCGTGTTGTTGTTTCGGAACAACTTTTATTACTTAATTATTAATTAATTTTATTACTTAAGGTCTCAAACTGGATCTCCAAACTCCAAGCCCCCCCCCTCAGAGCCAAATCCTAGATCCGCTACTGGCACTCATGAGCTAACTCACTCTGCTAAATACCCTTGTATATGAAAACATATCCAAGGTTAATACCCGTACATGAATATCGCATAAAAAAGGTGTCTGAGTTCCACATTCCACCACATTCAGTCCACAAGGTTCCACAAATAGTCTAACTTTAGGAGCAAAATGGGTTGTGTATTGATTATCTGTGGTTCTTGTTGCATCGCCACCTAGTGTGGATGTAACACTAAACTTTCGTTAAGCTAACGTGGTTCCTCTATGTGTATAAACTCAATGATAATACCTTTGCAGAACGGATAATTTTATCTCACGAATTTGATGCGGAAAGCGCAGAAATAAACCTAATACACTGGGATAAGTCATTATTTGTGACCATACAAGGTATGTATATAAATATAAAGATTTTATATTACAATATTTGTGACTTAATTTGATTATTTCCCACCTTTACGCAAGTATTTTTAAGGGGCTGTTCATGTTAACATTTATGTGTCGCTTTAAATCAAAAGGGACCTTTATATTCAAAAGTGGATACAAAGATCAAAAACCTATAACTTCTTAACTATTGGAGATAATTATAAGAAGTTAATTTTTTTAAATCTGTTAGAATTTTTTTATTAGATAAACAATAGGGGAGAGGGGGCAAAACGGATTGATAATTAAGTGTTTGATTTGATTAAGTTATGTTGGATTAATAAAAACCATAACTAAAAAGGTTTTTTTTTTGTGTACAAAAATATTTTTAATTAATAACTCATTGTGGGGCAAGAAAGACCAGAGAAAATGGACAATGATTAATTTGCCCTATAGAAATTTTTTTACGAAATTTTCAGCTGGTATATTATTTTTTTTTTATGATAAATCCTTATACTGTTTTGGTCATAGTTTGTTTTCGTCTGTTTGTGCATTTTGTTAATTTTTGGCTTAAAACGTACCTTTTGGTACTTTTGAGTTGAATAGTACGTTAACTTTCAATAAATCAAATTTAAAACTTCGTAGAAGAAATTTATTTGTTCATTATGCTTTCAAAACAATATACATATAAATGCAAAATTTTGTTTCTTGTGATTATATATTTCTTTTGTCATTGTTAAAAATATATTGGTCTATTTTACCCCATTCAAAAGTCCATTTTACAATATTAAAAAATCTTGGAACGTCTGAAGGTTAAGTAGTCTTTCTTGCCCACCTCTCCCCTAAATGAAATACCTTTAAGAAGTCTAAGAAAGGTAGGATCTGACCGGGAATAATTTAACTCATGAAATGTTACAGCTGGTATCGACGCAACATATCCAAAGCCCCCAAAATCCCCACATTGGCTTTTATGTATACACGCATTTAAAGAGGTGGTGAGGGGGAGGAGGCGGGAGTTCTTCAAGCTGAAAAATTTGCTATAATACAATCTAATCACATGACAGATGTTTTTAGGTTTTTCTTCAGCGCTGATTCTAAACTATCTTTCCAAGACTCTTTTGATGCGTGGGAACCATGACATAATTAATATTTTTAGCAAATTTCATAAGTGCCAGAATTTGTTCATGGATGTTATGGTAATAATAACTCACTTGCATCTCTCCGTCAAAAAAATACCCTTTAACCACAGATATTTTTGGGGACTCTTTTGATTCTCTCTTGATTCTTGCCAAATGAAACATTTTAACCAAATTTCATTAATGTCCCATTATTTTAAAATGGTTTTGGGTAATATTTTACTTGTTGTACTTAAAAAAAGTAATCATTCCATAAAAAGGACATTAACTTTCTACAAGATACATGCATCTTTTCAGTTTTGGTCCCTTTAGAATCAGCGCTGAAAAAAACCATAAAAACATGCTTCATATCAACACGGAATCAGATCTCATCAAGCATGACGAGAACAGGACAACATTTTTTTACGAAAAATAATGAACCATCGAGCTGACACTTCTCTTCTTTAAAAAAAAAGAAACTATCGATTGGTTAGCCTCAGTCAAGCTTTTAATTTGCAGTTATCTACTACATTAATTCTTTTGTAAAATAAAGTGCGTATACGCCCCAGTACGTAATGATAAAAAACTTTTACTCATAATTTGAATTCTAACCAAATGGTTTTGTGAGTGGATATATCAAAATCAGAAGGTATCACCATGTTTTTGCCCATACATTTTATGAAGAGTAATTGAAAACTGCGCTGCGTGATATCTTAAAATAAAAATTCCTAGGAAATATAAACTAGGGCACCTTTTATAGTAGGGGCTTAGCGACCAATTAAACTAGATCTGGCACTGCCAGATACCTAACTAGAACTTCCTAACTTTTACCTATGTATAACGTCCTGTTTTAAAAAATATTTAAAGCCTTCTTCATTAAAGAAGAAAATAATTGAACGCAATAGTTAGATAATTTTTTTTCAGTTCGAGTATTAGATAAGATTTATGTCTTTGGCTAAGTTCCCAAATGCATCAGATGCGTATTTGATGCAATGTCATAAGTTCCAAAACTGAAACGAGAAACTGTTTACAAAGTAGCAAGTTCCTAAACGCATTCAAAACGTGGTAGATGCGCTTTAACTGGGCAAACTGCATATGGGCACTGGGCAGAGCCAAGGAGACCAAAAGCCGCATTCGTACACAAATTTTGCTCATAACATGAAAAAAAAACTAGTAGCCAAAGCCCAATTTTTTTTCTGTGCATAGGGCTGGGTCAGGTCCACATTTTCTTCCAAGAAATTTTTTTTACATCTGCTACAGTCTTCGAAGTGAGACCTTTCAAAGGTGTCTTATTACGTTACATTTACTTCCAAATTTTGTAACGTTATAAGACACCTTTGAAAGGCCGTAGTTCGGAAACTGTAGTATATATACAAAAAATTGTTTTAAAGAAAATGTGGGCCTAACGCAACCTATCATACGCACAGAAAAAATGTTATGCTTTGGCTGGTAGTTTTTCAAGTTATGAGCAAAATTTGTGTACGAATGCAGCTATTGGTATCCTTGGCCCTGACCATTATGCACATCAATAATATTTTGGATGCTTATATTTGAAATTTGTTTCAAAAGAAAAAAATCGTCTGAGCAGCAAGAATAACTTATCCAAAGTAAAATGTAAACAATGCAGGAAAGGCACGAACTTTTCTGCTTGTGATCGCATTATATCAAAATAAATAGAGGAATTATACCGCGAAGATCACAACTTTTTTTGGGGGGGTTCGACCCCCCCTCCCCCCACAAAATGTATGAATTTAACTTCTTCGCCATACAATTTCACTCTTAATTTTGAGTTTTCAGTTTAACCCCCCCCCCCGAAATTTGTTCAAACATCCCCCCATCCCATCCTGCCCCCCCTCCCCGCAGAATTTTTTTCCTGCGTTCGCGCCTGGGTGTGGTACTTCGTGGTGTATAAAAGAGGTCAGGTAACTGATCTAAAAAAGAAAAATCGACAATTCACTATCTGTTCAGAATTTAGATAGGTACATTATGTTCATATTGATATACATAGGTACCTAGAATATTTGATTAGAATATTTATGCTAGTTTGTATTTTAAATAGAAGATAATATTTATTAGGTACCTACCCACCTATACTCTTTCAGTAAAAGACTCAAAAATGAACCCAATGTCCATCAACTGGACCTAAATTTATTAAATGTACAAAAAAAATTACAATTTATTGAATTTCGTCACCATAAAAAGACTATGTCATACACACATCATAATAATGACTATCTCCGTCGCTGTCTTGCACTCGAAGTAGCACCGTATCAACCACCCCCCAGCGGGAAATATCGTCCCCAATGAATTTTATAGCTGAATTCTTCAATCAATTCACTAGCCAAATAATAAAAGGAAACGACATGTAATGATTTAGTAAGTGAAGAGTCATGCAATGTTTCCTCATTTCATAGATTTGAACCCACTTTCTGCTTTGTGTAAAAACAACCCTTTCTTTCATTGAATTAAAAATTGCTTTTGATATGGAAAATTATAAGATGAAAAAACTGTTGAAAAGTCATGTAGAAGTTCATCAGTTCATCGTCTATGTCCACTCATATGCTTTGTAAAGTGTGCACCGCCATTGTGTGTTCTGATAGAAGTTGATTTTTTTTTGTGTTCTCTGTGTTGACATTGTCTACTGACAGTAAATATTATAAGAGGACTTGTGAATTTCTATTAAAATGAGGAAATCTCGGATTGTCTCAAAGTATTAAGATGAAGTGGTGATTAACCAACAACCACTGACCTAGTGATTTCACTTTAATTAAATTTAAAGTTTTAATTCTTATTTTTTTTTTTATTTTAATTGACCAATCACAAATTCACAACACAAACACAACAGAGTATTGAATTCACTATTTATTTAATTTTCTTTACATTTTTCATATTGAATTAACTATAATTACTGAATAAACAACAACCACTAATCTTGTGATTTGATAATTGAATTTTCATTACCATTTTCATCGAAAACATTGAACTGATAAATAAACTACATACATTTATGTAGTGAATTCACAGATCATGCAACCACCATGTTTTTCATCATCTGGGTCGGTGAATAAACAACTTCCAACGAAGTAGTGATTTCGTTGGCGAATTTTCATCGGATTTTCAGCAAGTGCTTCCCGCCTAGGACATGCCCATGTTAATTTCATCAAAGGAATCAGCTGAAAAGTGGACGGTGCAGCTGCCATTCCTCAAGGAAAAAGCTGATCTTTCCTCAATGAATTTTTCAATTTTTCCCGCTGGGCCCAGTCACCACCAGAGACCACACCAATACAAAAGAACAACCTCAACGACGAAGTAACAACCACCAACTTGAGTCGGTCGCTCGTCCGTTTCATTTTTCTCATTCATCGCAATTTCGACAACAAATTTTACAATATTGAAACTTAAAATTCAGTCATGCGCTGCGTTGTATTGGCATCGCGTCACAACGTTACGTAGATAAAAATTATTTTATTTAAAAAAATTGTGCGTTATTTCATTGAATTTAGCTTAAAAAATGGTTTTCGAATTAAAATTGATTCACCTAGTCAGAGAAAAAAAATGCTTGTATCAAACAAAGTCTCGTTCAAACACAAATAATCAAGAGCGCTTAAATGAATGGCATCGATTAAGTGCTGCGTTGGGAAGACCAGGTACGTAGTAAACCAAACGAAAACGAGTCTGTTCTGTGATTTATCTTTTTGTTTCTTTGGTATGATTGTTTTAGTATATGTATATATATATACCATATGTGTGTACAATTGTACATACAACGTGACTATACTACATATACTATACCTATACTCGTATGCGTATATCTAACTGAGAATTCATAGACACTTTTTTATTTTTGTTAGTGATTGAGTGCAGACAGAGATGGCGAAGTTTGCGTGACCGTTTTGTGAGAGAGAAAAAGAAAATCGAACTCGGGGACATAACACCGAACAGTGAACAGCAATGGGAATACTACAACGAGATGAAATTTCTGATCCCTTCGGTGAAACCAAGGTATGTTTTTGTTAGTTTTTTGACAATGGGCAGGTAGCATATGACAGTTTTGTTTTTATTTTATGCACAGAAGAAACAAAAGAGAAAGAGCTGTTCAAAAAGGCGCAAAAATATATTTAAAACGTGAATTGAGCGATGGTTTTGCCGGTTTTCCCAACATAACTAATAGTCACGATGATGGCTCTACCTCAGTGGTTTATGAAAATTATTCTTTTGATGAAATGTTCGATACAGAAACTACAACACCGCAAGAATTCAATGATGAATCGAAACCAAACGACGCAACTGAAGAATTAATGTCGGATGCTGAGGACTACGAAGAGCAAAAGATATTAATAAAACAAGATGCATCTATTGCATTTCAACAAACCAAAGACGATGAGTGGATCCAAGATGATTTTGACAAATATCCAATAATTAAGATATCAAACAGTCCCAAAATAAATGAAAACCAAAATATTTTCAAAGCTATTGAAAATGAAAACATTCCACTGGCATCCAGACAATCTGAGGCAGTGTCGACAACAACAACTTCAACTGTCACAGATCCAACCGCATCTTTTGTTGAACTCATGCATTCAATCAAAACAGAGATCAATAAAGTTTTAGTTGAAGAAAAGGATGAAAACGATCTGTTTTTAGAGTGCATGGGTAAGAAAATGAAAAAATTATCAGCAAAGGCTAAATTCAAAATTCAAGCTAAACTCTTGGAAAGCATAACTGAGGAGTTGTTAAAAGAAATTCAAGAATGAGGTTAGTTTATCGTATGATAGAAGATTTAAGGAATCGAGAGGATTTGTGTTTGTTAGTTGTTACAATAAAGAAAAAAAAATTGTTTTCAAAAAGTGTGTGTTTTCTATCTATGTATGTAGATTTAACTCTTCAAATATGTAGGTACCTACCTGCCGAATTAAATATTTTGATCAATCCAATCATAAAAGTTCAATAAAGTGTGTTACGAAATACGCTTTAGTTTGAAAGTAAATCTCATTTCAATTTTCAAAAAAAATATATATGTGAGGGGCTTATTGAGAGGCTATTCAAAATATAATTAAAGTCAAACAGACTTAGTCATCTATCTGTATTTCAAAAACAAACGTAAGTATAAAACTCTTAAAAATTATCGTTTTTTTAAATAATTATATTTCTTTACATTTTCTCGAAATATCTAGCTACCTAACTTAAAGTTGTTAAGAATGAGTTCATAGGAATCATGTTATACTAAGGTCTAATTTGTTCTTAGCTAATCATCTTTATTCGATTGATTTTTAATCAATTTTTGTTTTCAAAAAATTAAAATGTTGAGTTTTTAATCATTGAAATTGCTAAAGGCGAATGTAGTTAGGGCGTTGAGGGAGCCAACCTTGCACTTCATTCTGACGGGATAAACTTTGGTAATCTAAAAGATCCACATCCTAAATTTACTTTTAAGAAGTGTTGCCACGGTGGCAACACTGGCAGACCGGAGATATAAGGGTTGCCTTCTGACCATGTTTTAACACGAAATTTCACGTAAATTAGCCTATAAATCTGGAACCGTGGAAACACTTCTTAAAAGTAAACTTAGTATGTGTACTATTAGTGCACCAAAGCTCATCACGTCAGAATGAAGTGCAAGGTTTGACCTTAAATATGGCCTTAACGCCCTAATTAATGAGCTCATTGAAAATGAAACTAGAGTAGTACGACTAATTAAGAACTGAAAATTCCGAAATGGGTGAGCGCGCACACTTATGGTGTGTGGTACATTAAAATTTCACAAAAAATGTATTAAAAATGATATTTGATTAACATTTTTCAGATTCTGGCTGTTTTTTTTTTTACTTTTCAGAAATTTTAAATTATTTTAAAGTACACTGTGTATACTGGGCTCATGGGAGCGCCTGTTTTTGGTGTATATTTACTTTTGTGGAACATTGTGATTGTCAAAACATGATTTTCTTTTTATAAAAATACTAATTTCTCTTTTTCTCTCGGCTTACATTTAAACATGGTTTAATGAGCTTAAAATTAAGAAGAAAAAAATGTAGTGTCATACCTGCTTAACAAGCCGATAACGGTTGTTTACTGCGCTACTATTATATAACCTCTTGATGACTACTTTCACAGTTCACACTGATTTGAAAATAAATGATTTTCCATTTTAACTATTGGGAAAACAAAAAAAAATAATTATCCAAAAAAAAAAAAAAAACAATGTCTCATCGTTATTTACATTAAAAAACTGCGAATGTAGATATAGTATTTTCTTCAAGGCTTTCCCAGCCCAAATCGGAGTGAAACTTTCGATGAAAAAAATCGATTGAAAAACAATGCTTAAACCAGTCGGCAGGTTTTTTTTTACAAAAACACCGCTCACATTCTATGATTAAAAATGGTATATGGCATATGGGTATAATCGGCGCAGCTATATAAGCTATATTGTGTGTCAGTCGCCATTTTGAAAAACGCGTTTTAATTAATATCTTGAGAACAATTTTTTTTAACATACATACAAATAGAAAACAAAATTATCTTCATTTTCTTTATGTAGGTACAAAGTTTTTTGTATGATTTAAACTTTCAGAGTTAAAGTGTCGAAAAGTATGGTTTTTCAGTTATTTTTGTTCATAATTAACAAGGGTTAAGGAGTCGAAAGTCAACAACTGGAAAAGCGTAAATTTTCGGCACTTTTAAGTCTCTCCCATACCAACGCGAAAGCGGCGCGAAACATTCGCCGCTGCATAGCGAATGTTCCGCGTTGGTTTGGGAGAGCCTTAACTCTGAGATTATAAATTTTAAAAGCAAAATTTGTATGGAGAAAAGAAAGGTAATTGTATTTTCTATATTTATTTATGCAAACAATAATCTTACGATTAATTTTTCTCGAGATATTAGTTAAACCAAGTTTTTTCGTAATGGTGGCTGAAGCACAATACCTACTAACAGCCGCGCCGATTGTTTTTATACTCATAGATAACCGACTGGTTTATAACAAATAAAAACTGTCATCAGCGAAAGTTTCGCATTGGTTTGGTAGAACCGTTAACATTCATAACTTTGACTACGTGAATGAAACATTGTTGATTTTCCAAAATTATTTATTGTGCTTGTTGGCACACCCCAATTCAAAAGCTTGAAGCCACATTAAAAAAAAAAAAAAAAAACAGTTTTTTCATAATTTTTACTTTCCATTTTGTACTTGAGTGTATAAGTATATATATGATCTATGTAGATATTTTGATCAAACTTTATTTTACGATATGGCTGCCATGCCATGGCAGTGTGACCGAACCTAGGACAAGAGTAAAACAAATCCAGGATTTTAGAGGGTAAGAACCAGCTCAAAAATTAGGTACAGGAAAATAAATGAAACTAATATACATACATACGTAGATACCTGCATATATATAATTATGTTTCCCTATGGCCCTTTTTCACATTGGGTTAAAGCTGTACTTTAAGTACCTGTCATTATTATTCTGTGCAGTAGCGTACACAGGATTTTGTCTGGGGGCGGATTTTTTTTAAGGTATCGCAAAATAGAAAATAAAATTAAGGGCTCGCGACAGTAAGAAAATGTCAATATGTTCGTCATCCAAATCATAATGATGTTTATTTACAATTAAATTTAGTTGTGTGTGTCATCAAAATGGACCGCTTACAACCTCGCACCTCGAGACCTGGTGTAGGGGGCATTTTTGAAACATGCAAAAAAAATCATATATGTTCGTCCTTGTTCTTTCGTAGCCGTATTTATTAAAACCAGACAATGTCACAAAAATACCGCTTACAAGCGCCCAAAGGTGCAAACATTGTTCGGAATTAGAACAATTATAGCCGAGGCAAATTGTTCTTATTCTGCCAAAAAAAAGTCCAAATGAAGATTTTAAACGCAATTGTCTTTATTTTGGCATTAGAAATACTGTGGTGTGACAAAACTCCATTACCAGATCGTGTCGGCGTCAAAAGTTATTCAAAGTGGAATTTCGAAAATATCAGTTTTTCGCATAAAACTCCGAAATCGTTAATGCTATAGAAAAGTATTTTATAGAAAACTTGTAGGTCTTGCCATCCGCGCAACGATTTTTTTCCCTGCGTATCACATTTAAAAAGATATCGACATTATAATAAACATAAAATGTCGAAAATGATTTTTTTTTCTTGCGTTTTACTATTAAATGACGAACATGTCGAAAAAAAAACTTTCGCTCAATTTGTAGACTATCATATTCTATACAAATAAATTATCACCATTTTTCCATATACATAAGTCACATGATATTGCTATTTCAATAGCGCCAAATGTTGAAAATACAAAACATTTCATTATAAAAAACCATGACACTGTAAAATTTTCCAATGCAAACTTCGTAATGGCCTCAATCAAGTGACGCATGAATATCAAGATATTTCAAATAAAAATTGGGTCTGTAAAAACGTTTACAGGAGCAGAAAGGCAAAATCAGAAGCTTTTAAACAATCAGTTAATCGGACATTGAAAGAAATTAAAGCTTGGCATTTTTCAGAAGACATAGCAACTGACCTGCAGTGCTTGCTGCATTATGTATTATGTTTATAATAATGATTTAATTTCACATTAAGAATTAAAGTTACAATGCCGGTTGCCGGTCTCTGTTAATATAAACTGTAAGCAAAGATAATACTTGCTATATTGGGCCCTATTGCGGTTGTCGATCAGCTATCGCACCTTCAACGATCATCACCATCGACATCGACTGATTTCTCAATCGGTATTGCGTAACTTGATCGACTAGTATATGAGTTATTGTGAATGAAAAAGTATACATTGTGAATGAAAAAGTATAAATTGTGAATTCATACCTTGACGTTTAACAGATAGATTTTTTCAGGCTGGATTGTTTATTTATTTATTTCGTTTCGTGAAGTTTGCAATAAAATAGTTTATTTTAATAAAAATATAACTTAAAATAAAAAATGAATACAATCAAAGCGTGGTTAAGTGAAAAAGATTCAGAAGAAGAAACAAGAAATAGAACTTAAAAGGACATCAGAAAACGGCGCAATATAAGAGATTCATCTAACCCCTTGAAGTTAGATAATAAATTGTAAGGATTTACTTGATTCTTTAGTTTTGTTTCTTTTCATTTATTAGTCTTTTGTAGCTTTGTTAACTATTTTTGATTACCCAAGCCAGCCTTTATGGATTGTGTACCGCGTTACGACTCTGTGCCCAAGCATCAATTCAATTAAGTGTGGGAAATGATTCTTTTATTCGATTGGCTCAATCTACTGTATCCTTAATCTTAATGTATGTCCAAAATAAACGAAAGTAAAATACGCCAAACAAAAATGTATTCCCAGGAGTTATTGGGTGCATTGATGGCACACTCACATTTTGATCCCTACACAATGTTCAACTTGTTGAATAGACCCCGTCGATCACAAAAACGGGTCGACAACGAGCAATCGGATTTTCGATTATAATTGTCGAAGGCAATCGACAACCACAATACCGATTTCTCAATTTGTCGATCATTGATCGCTCGTTAGCGATTATCGATCGACAACCACAATTGGGCCCATTATCTTTGCTGTTACCGATAATTTTCAAAATGTTTATACCTATTAGTTATCTATTCAAATTAAAAGTAAATTAAAAGTATAGACGTTTGTTGGCTTTCACACTTGAAAAGGATACAACTGAAATTTGGTTTGATATTCGGTTTGCGAGAGTTGCCGAACGATTTAAACAATCGGAATCGCGGCATGGGGCGGCATTTTGGATTCTTGCACGGGGGCCCACAAACTCTCAACGGCGGCTCTGTTAGGAATAGATACGTTATAGGAAAGATAATATAACAAGAAAAGATGTCGCACGTTGAACATAATTTTGTGCTAGAAAATTTCTTGGACCGTGGGTCCACCAACATGTATCTAAGCAAACAAATGCTAAGCAACATGCGAAAGTAGCTGATATTTGTTTTCTCACCCTGTCTATTACTATTGTCTTGTCATTCTCGTGCTCTTCTCTTGTTGCTGGATCGTGGACCTAGAATAAAAAACATAATGGGGCGTATTCATAGTAATTTTAGAGTTAAACATAGCTTAAGTTGAATTTTCGGACGTTGATTCTATTTTTTTAAGTTTATCATTTCAAAATATTTAAATCTCTTTGTGTAGTATACCAATTTAATTATCTGATAAAAATATAAAACCAACTGTAATTTAGTTAATACTGGGTCTATCTGCGACTATGAATATGCCCCATTGCATTTCGTATTGAAGTTGGGCTTCTGGCAGTAGGAAGAAAAGAGATGCATCAATGTGTGTGTTTTTTTTTGTTTATGTGTGAATGTATCTGGCAGTGGTATGGTAGATCGAAAAAAAGGGTTGCGACTTGCGAGAGAAGAATAATAATTATTGCCCGTGTTTTTTTTTTTGAGGGATTTGGAATTATTTTCGTGGTTCGGCACTCTTGGGTTATTTTATTACGCCTTGATCGTGGCAAGTGCAAAAAAAAGGAATTCAAATTGAGGTAGGTATCTGCATCGATTTAATTTTATTTTGTTGGGTCTAGGAAGTGGGAACCCGACTAATCTTCGCAAACAACATCGTCGCACGACCCATCTTCGCAAGCAACATCTTCACAAAACAACAATTATGGAAGAAAAAAATAATTTTAAGTTAGGGTGGTGCAAACAAATTGTAACTTCGTTGTTCTTGGACCGATTTCAATAAAATTAAAATATGTTATAGCTGACACGCAATTATGGAAGAAAAAACTATTTTTAACTTAGGGTGGTGCAAAAAAATTGTAACTTCGTTGTTCTTGGACCGATTTCAATAAAATTAAAATATGTTATAGCTGACACGCAATTATGGAAGAAAAAACTATTTTTAACTTAGGGTGGTGCAAAAAAATTGTAACTTCGTTGTTCTTGGACCGATTTCAATAAAATTGAAATATGTTATAGCTGACACACAATTATGGAAGAAAAAAATATATTTAAGTTAGGGTGGTGCAAATAAATTGTAACTTCGTTGTTCTTCGATCGATTTCGATAAAATTGAAATATGTTATAGCTGACACACAATTATGGTTATTCTACAACTTTTTAAATTGTTTCCTAAATTTTAAAAGAGAATTAGAAGTGTCATTAAAGGTGAAAAAATATTTATGTGCACAATCAAGTCTTAGCAAACGTAAATTAAAAAAAATCCTAAAGTAAATTTCTTATAATGCGTACTTTTTTGTTCTTGAAAATAATATTTGTGCAAAGAAGAGATGCGAGTTTCTTTTATACGACCCATTTTAAAGAGAATTTAAAGTATGCGTTTCTTATAAGCGAATTCTTCTTATATAAGTGTTTCATATATCCTTAAAATACTGTACCTAAAACCAACAAATTTTATTGATTATTTGCAATTTTACAATTTGGCCACAATAAGATGCACCATGGGTATAATGATATTTATTTTAGATATTATGACATTTGAATTCAAAATCGGCGTTTAGTCTTATCGCACACTGTTATAACGGCCAAATAAATATTACGACTGGATCGCACGAATTTGCTCTTAAAAACTAAGCTAGACATTGACGTATTGATGATGTAGTTATGTAATTGCTTCAAATTTAATATTATAGTAAGCGAGAAAATGCTTTAAAAAAAATATCTTTTAAGATTTAATACAAAATGTTGTGTACAGGTTTTAGGTATAAAAATACATGGTAAATAAAAAAAAATGTTAAAAGTAAGAAAATAATAAACTAATTTTTTTGATTGCTTAAATTTGTTAGCTTTAGTATTCGGGCCAACCAAAAAACTGTCAATGTTTGAACTAATATGAATTTTTGAAAAAAAAAAATTAAATCGTTGAAATCAATTTTTACTAGGTACGTAAGTTTTTTAAATCATTTTTAGGAAAAAAAATTGCTTTAGGTAGGTACGCTTATTTGAAGTATGTAACTAGTATCACCCATAATTAAATTATTTGCTAAAAGTTTAAATATATTTGATTAAATGTTAATTTGACCAATTGTTTGAATGTTAAATTTAGTTGATTTCCAATCGGGCTTTTTTGGTCACTTTTTTCTTTATGCAAATAATAACTTTATTTCATAATTTTATCCTACGTTTCGTCGGATTTTCCCGACTTCTTCAGGGGTAGTTTTATTAAATCTGTTGAGTTATTAAAATTGTTTACATTGTGTATAGGTACTATTTTTAGTTAAATTACATGAATAAACTTTTTTGTTACATTTGAGCTGAAAATAATGAATGTTTGGTATATAATTTGACTCTTATTGATTGATTACAACTGTAAAAATAAATAAATAAATAAATAAATACAGTAAAACAAAAACAAGCTCTATTGAACAAAAAAATAAATTAAAACAAACTTTTAACAAAAATTATCACAGTGTATTCCGTTTATAAGCCAGAGAGTAACTTGCAATCGTATTGTCCCTATCCTCTTTGAAAAATTGAAAACTGTTTATTATTTCAATAAGTGATTGCACGAGTGAATCTTCCTCACATTTTGCATTTGAAATAAAGAGCTACTGACTAAGCCAATCACAACAGAGTGATGAATTCACTGAGAATTTTCTTCACATTTTTCATTTTAAATTAAAGTGCTGAATAAGCAACTGCCACTAATCTTGCGATTTCACAATTGAATTTTCATAAGATTTTTCATCTAAAATATTGTACTGATGAAAAAGCAACATACATTTATAAAATGAATTCACTGATTATGAAACCACCATGTTTTTCATCACCTGGGTCGGTGAATAAACAACTTCCAAAGAAGTAGTGATTTCGTTGGCGAATTTTCATCAAATTTTCAGCATGTGCTTCCCGCCTAGGACATGCCCATGTTAATTTCATCAAAGGAATCAGCTGAAAAGTGGACGGTGCAGCTGCCATTCCTCAAGGAAAAAGCTGATTTTTCCTCAATGAATTTTTGAATTTTTCCCGCTGGGTGGGTATTCATTGTTTTGTCTATGTTCTTTTGTATACGTACACTTTCAAGTGTATATCTGTTGTTTGCTCATTTCTCTTTGTCCATGATTATACTCAGGGCTGCCGTTATAAAATTTCGGAGGGGAGTATTCTAGAGGATTGGAGGGGAGTATTTTAGGCTTGTGGGGAGTAGCAAGAAAAAACATAGGTCTTTAATATTTTGGCCTTGTGGAAATTTGATTTATAAATTACGTACAAATTATCACCTCGTTAGAGCCAAAATTATCATCGAATAACATTAAACACGATTTTCAATTCACAAACGAGCTAGAAATATTACTTTATTAAACCATTTTTAATAATTTATACTTCATTCATACCAGTCATTTATGGTGGATTTACATATATCTTCGTCTGACTTCTGCAAAAAAAAGGTGTTGCAGAATTTAAATTTACATTTGTTGGGTAGAGACCGAACCAAAATGCAGAAGATCTTCGTACATGCAGATTATATGAAGTTCCATAATGCAGATATGAAGACGAACATGTCTATCTTCTTGATGGTTCTCTTTCACACGCTCGGATTTTTGGCATACATCTGTCCCGCTCTACTTTTCTTCATATTTTCAGACGAAGATACATGTAAATCCAGCATTAAGGGTGGAAAGAAGAAGAGAACTGATCAATTTTTGCATAGTAGCTTAAACCACAACGAAATTATTGGCATTAGAAACTTAAATTACCATACAAAATTTATGTTTTTTTTAATTAAGACTTTCGGATCTAACACATTTTTTCAAAAATGTGATGTCATTATTTTTCTCCATCTTGAAGACGACCATGTACGAATACTCCCTTAGTACTCACTTCGGCAGCCCTGATTATACTATTTTCAAAGTTTGCAGAGTGTCCGGTTTCAAGCATGTGTTGTGATCAGGGTTGTCAGATTGTGCGATTTATCGCCAAATGTGCGATTTGAAATTTCATTTGGCGACACGAAAATCGGTTTGGCGATGTACACCAAAAAAGGCGATATATTTAGTTTTTGGCGATTTTAATTTTTTGAATCGAAATTCTTATTTCTCAAATGTTCACTTTAACCTTACATCTTTTTCATCGCTATTTGCGCTGAACGCACCCCAAAACTGAAATTTTATTCCTAAAATAAATGACGTATGTATGTCAAAACAAACAACTTTGTAAGTTAACCAAATCAAAGAAAGATGGATTAGCACATTGCAAAATTTGCCACTGCGATATACGTTCGCTAAAAATTGATTTAGAACGGCCGGCATCCTGTAATTTCTTGCCATGTTGCAAAGGCTACAAAAGGATCCCATTGATAAAATACTATGGATACATAATGTACGTACATCGAATATATTGAAGAGGACTGAGGGCCAGTTTGTTCATAGTTGGTTAAATTTAGTATGTGACTTTCATATAGGCTGTACTTAAACAACGCTAATCAACCAAAATTGGCTGATTAGTGAAATCCATGATTAGCAACTCATACCTTGAATTAAAAAAAAAAAATTGACTAACGAACACATTTGAGGATTTCCCAGCTCCACTTATTATTGATTAAAGATGATTAGCTGTGAACAAACTGGCCCGAAGTACAAAAGAGTATTTTTTTTTTAATTTTAAGTTTTTATGTAGAATTTTTATTTGGTTTTGTTTTCTTTATTTTTTTTTTTTTTTAAATGATTTGTTTTGATATTAAAACTACAAATTGCGGATTTTTTTTTTTTTCATTTTTAAATTTGGTGATTTTTTGGGTTCAAAATGTGGAAATTTGGCAATTTTTTGGCGATTTAAATTTAAATTTTGGCGATTTCGTTCTTTAAAACCTGACAACCCTGGTTGTGATAAACCAGTAGATTCTCTTTTATTCCGAATGTCAGCTTTATGCTCCGTCAATCTCGTCTCAAGTGATCTCTTAGTCCCGGTCTACATTGAACGATATTTTCAGTGCCGACAAAAAATTGTTGTTGTAATCGTGTGCGATTGAGAGGTACAGCCGACATGATCCTTCCAGTTTCGGCCGATTTTTCCATTCAGCACGGGAAAAATCGTTCAATGTAGACCGGGACTTAGTTGTTCCGATGTAGATCATATTACACGATTCTCCCTCCTTACCACTGCATTCAATTTTTTAAACGATGTCGTGCTGTTTATGTTTTTCTATTTTTGTTTTTGTGTTGGTGAATAGTTGTCTTATTGTTGTATTCGGCTTATGAGCACATGTAACGTTTTCTTTATTTATTATTTTGTTTAGGTTTCTCTTATCGGTTAAGTTTGGAATATATGCAATGCCATAATATCTAACATTGTTGCCGATTTCTAGATTTTGTTGAGATTTTTTGTTTTTATTTGGTTTATTTGGTTTATTTTTATTTTTGTTTATTAAGTTATTTATTAACTATGTTTGCTCTAAGTTTAAATTGAAACCTATTTGCGCTTAGGATAAACCTATTTGCTAATAGTTTAATTAAATGTGCGAATGCTATATAAAAACCAGAGTGCAATTAAAGAAAAAAGGCCTACGATTGTTTGAAGGACCTTCTTATTTAAAATTAAATTCAAATGTTTCTAACTTTGTTTTGCTATCAAGAAATCGTTATTTATTTAGTAGTTCAAAATATGGTTGTAAATTACATGGATAAATGCAGCACACATACAAGAAGATATTTCACAGAATGTAAAGAAGAAATTGGACAGATTGGGACTTGGTTATGAAGGAATCATTTCTAATTTTGTTGAGAAACATTACTTCACGGTGTAACATAGCCTCAAAAACAGTAAAATATGAGTCAAGGCTAACATTTAATTCAGGTTTTATCGAAGATTAAAAAATATAATACAAAAAATGAAAGATTAAAACTAAATTTTTCAACAAAAAAAAAGATAAGTAAGTAGTTTAAACTTTTCGTATTTTTGGATATAACATTTAAATTCAAAGAGCATCTAGATCTCTTGAGAAGTAAAATTTTGCAAATTTTTGCTGCTGAATAAAACTGACTCTTGTGTTAATTGTATTTGAGAGGTTTATTCTCAAAAAAAAAAACATAAATATTTGTAGGTATAAAACTACATTAATGACTGGACGGAAATTGTTTTTTACTATTTTGAGCAGGTAGTCAAGGGGATGTTTTCAGCTTGAAATCCAAATTGCAAAATGAGGTGAATACGAAACGAAAGCAGCATACGGCGATGCTTCAAGGAATATGACACGTTTTTAGAACTGTGCGTTTGTGGAAAGTGTTACCTGAATGTTTATTCCTCTACACTCTATTTCGCGCATTTTTTGACATCTCAAGACTAAATTCAAAACCAACTGAAAACGTTCTGTTCGATTTGGATTCCAACCAAAGACCATCCTCGTAAGGGAAACTCTACATTTAACTCTTTTTAACATTTGCAGGTACCTATACAATTTGTTTATTGTGTAACAAAGTTTTTCGTCACACCAAAAGCTTCCGAGATAATTTGCAAACACCAGGGTCAAGTTAAAATATTTTGCAGTTTTTCAAGATAGTGGTGGGACTTTGGAAGATTTTATTAACTACACGACTTCACAGCACAACAAACGACACAGATGTGGATCAGGCTTTATACCCATTCATTAAAGGTTAGGCTGCACTAGACGGAACTGCACTGCAGCGGAACTGCGATTCAAAATAAAGCCTGATCCACATATGTGTCGTGTGTTGTGTTGTGGAGTCGTGTGTCGCTATCGCTACAATGTAATTCATATGCGTAGAACCATATTTGTCTCGTGTGTTGCGTTGCAGTGTGCCGCATAAAATATATGGAATGACAGTGACATGGACTCCACAACACAACATACGACACAGATGTGGATCAGGCTTATCGCTTAGTGCGATATACATACTGCCGTCCTAAGTAAAAAGGGCACATCTCCATTGTTGTAGTTTTGAGATAAATGCGTTTTAATGTTTTTGGTTTCTTTGAAAACCATACGAAAATGGATTTATGCCCATTTTCAATCCTGATTTTGAGCCATTTGCAGTTGAAAATATGATTTTTTTGTTCACACGAGAATAAGACACTGTTTAAGGATTCCAAATATACCTCAAACTCGATTTTTGATTTTTGGTGCTTAGGCCCATTTTACTTAGGACGGCATCAGCATAGCTCATATAATTTCATACAAATAATGTTTTGCCGCGTCGTGAAGTGTAGTTCCGCTGCAGTTATTGTGTGCGGTCTAACCTAAATCGAATAAAAAAAGTAGAATTTGTATACTGTTAAGGTTAGACCACACACAACTGCAGCGGAACTACACTTCACGACGCGGCAAAACATTATTCTTATGAGCTATATCGCACTTAAGCGGCAACTGAACTTCATACAATTTCATACAAATTATTTTGAATCGCAGTTCCGCCTAGTGCGGTCTGACCTTTAACCGAATTTTTCGCCAACCATGATGTTATTCGCTAAAATTGGCCATTGGAATAAAAGTTCATTTATTGTAGGGTCCATTCAGTTCATCCAAAGTGACCAATACTGTCATTTCAATGGAACACCATTGCAATTAATGTTTGCTCTAATTGCAATCTTTGTTGCCATAATACTGCATAAAGCCTGATCCACATCTGTGTCGTGTTGTTGTGTTGTGGAGTCGTGTGTCGCTATCGATACAATGTATTTTATATGCGTGGAACCATATTTGTCTAGTGTGTTGCAGTGTGGCGCATAAAATATATGGAATGACAGCGACACACGACTCGACAACACAGCACACGACACAGATGTGGATACGGCTTAAGCCCTATGGTTTACAGCTTAGCGTCCATACAAATGATGTGCTAGGGCTAAGCTTTTCAACGATATATATATCATTCGTGGGCAATAGGTATACCAAACTGCCCATTCTCCTTTTGTTGAAGCTGTTGAGTGTTTGATGTGAAACAGGGTTTGTCAAACAGTTTTGATAATGTGTACCCCGCTTAAAGTATACCCCGCATTAACCAGAACGCATCCAACAAAAATCCAAACAATATTCGAGCCTCGAAGCAAGCAGACGTCAAAAAACAAAAATGCTTTTGACAAGTTATTTATTAAAAATAAAAATAATTATTTGTGATCTCCTCTCCTTTCTGTATGATTTTGTATTAAAATAGTTTTAAAATGGAAGTCGAGCTAAGTATTCAATGCAGAATATGCTTGGAACCTGCCGACCCTATGATAGACCTATTTGAAGATTCGAAAACCCTTTATAAGCTGGAACTCTGTTGTGGCGTGGAGGTAGGCACATAAATAAGTGCATACAAATTCACTTCTAGCACAATTGAATGAACATTTTTTTTTGTTTATAGATCCCAAACATTCCCTCTCTGCCATCAAAGATCTGCAAAAAATGTTCGGACATCCTAAATGTTGCCTATGGATTTCGAGTTCTATGTCAACGATCGCAAGAGTACCTAAATGACCCACAAAATACAATAGACACTGTTGACGAACGAACAATTCTGTCGGAGGGAAAGACTATCCCTACTTTACCTAAGTTAGAGGTCGATATAGAATTTGCCCACAAAGAAGAGGATTTCATTGAAGATGAAGAAGATGAAGAAAATTACGAATCACTCGTAGAAGACCAGTGCGAAGAAGACAACAAAGAAGAAGGAGTCAAAGGTGAAGGGAACGAAGACGACAACAAACCACTGATAAAATTGTTCACAGCCAGAGCTGCCAGAAAGCCCAAGCCACCTATAACTCTCATGTGCAATATATGCGGCAATTTGTTTAGGAACAAAGCTACATTTGGCTATCACATGAAACTACATAGAAACGATAAAAAATACGAGTGCGAGTAAGTTGAACACTTTTAAATAAGATTCGATCAACCCGATTTAAACGATTCATGCTCTAGAATTTGTTCAAAACGTTTCATGCAAACGTGTGAGCTGCGTGCGCACATGCGAGTGCACACAGGAGAAAAGCCATACGCTTGCTCTTACTGCGATCGCAAATTCCGTGATCGAAGTGGTGTCACACGCCACGAAAGGTAAGTTTGATTCTAACAGCGACAGATAACATATTTTAAATTTGCTAATTTTTAGAACTCATACAAACGAAAGACCTTATGGTTGCACAATATGTGGAGCTCACTTTTCCTATACAGCCACCTTAAAAAAACATGAACGTGTGCATACGGGAGAAAAACCTTTCAGATGCTTGATTTGTGACAAAGGTTTCTCAGAGGCACATCAAATGAAAGCCCATTTTGGTACAATAAGACACGCTGAAATGGCAAAAGAAAGAAGTAAAGTTGAAATTTTAGAATAAAGAAAAGATTTTTTTTATTTAATAGTTAATCGATTCAATCCGAAGATAGAGAGATGAAAAATGGTATTCCAACCAAAGAAACAACAGGTAAAACTTGAATTTGGACTTCGAAGCTCGTTAGAATGTTTTACCTTGCGCCTCAAGGTCGATTCTTATGTGAAATTATGGATCATACAGTAGTAAGAGTTCAGGTTTCTGGGATCAGAGATTTCCGTTATGAAATACCATTTATGTTGGTTTTCAATGTGATATCTCCTTTTTGACTCGCTGAGTTATAGAATTCGAGACGAATAAAATCGAAAACTAAGTTTTTACGGTTGTCATGTCACTAAAACGTTACTGGAGGTGGCAATTGATATTTTATTAAAAACTAATTTTGTCATAATAATGAGATGGTTGGAGAGAATGTCGAAGATTTGGGTTTATTTAAACGCCAACTGTTGCCTCTAGAGCCTTGTCGTTTTAGTGAAACGACAATCGTAATAGGGGTGAATTACATATTTTGAAATTAAAAGCCGATATTTTAAATGTATTTGTTGTATAGATATTTTTGATCTGCAGAAGAACTCTTGATTTTAGCCGAGGACAACAGCGTTCTTAAGAGTGTTTTTTTCTTCGATCTAGTGATTATAAGCTCCAAAGAACTGCAATGTCGCCGGCATCAAGTATTGAGCAGTAGAAAAATCGTCAAGGAGTCCATTATCAACCAAATATGCACATCCACCAACTTTTGATCAATTTCAAGTCCGCTTATCACAGATTCTAATGAGGCGAGCTTTATATAGCCATGTCTGTTTTTGGCGTCCTTGCTAATCTCGTCCGTTTATAAAGGTTAACCACGGAGGCACGATGATCGACCTTGATGTTCACCCAACTAAATGCGGAAGAGAAATTGATATTTGAGATTTATCTACGCTGAGAAATCTCACAGGGTTTTCCCTGACGTTTTATATAGAAACAACAAGAAAATTGAAAATAAAAAATACTTATTGTTTGCCTAAGAAATAAAAATTTAAGTGAATAAGCCACACTTTTGAAGGAAACACAGCTATTGGGACTTCTTTGACTTTTTATTAGTATTGTTCAGTAAAGAAAATATCAGAACAGAACAGCACAGATTCGTGAAAAACGTCACACCTAGTTAGAACCGACAACATCTTCTAAGTTTTCCTACCTAAAAATCAAGTACAGAAAATCCTGTTCTATTCTAAACTGTTCGGAACAAACTCTTTTCGTTGTCAATGAAAACCAAAAAATTGTACTTTTCTATTCCAAACTGTTCGAACAGCGTCGTTGAACGATGATGAAAGCCTAAACGCGACATTCTAAAAACTTAAGAAAAGGAAGTACATAAAAGTATGTATATTAAGGTGGTTCTTATAAAGGCCACTTTCTTATTTGAATGACGCACCCCTAATAAATTTAAATAAATAAATTTATTTATTATAATTTAATTTAAAAAAAAAAAACTTAAATTGTAGCTCATTATATTAACGTTAACTTGGCGCCCAAGATGCACAGTGGATCTTTTCTTACATGCTAGACGGAAAAAAGTCAAGTCCTATTTTTCTTTTGTGGGTGCATTTCTTAAATGTTATAATACACCACTGACCATAAAAGAACAAGTAATTTATATTTAACGTCTATAATTTGGTAGTTATCGGTCATAAAAGAGCAAACATTTTTTTTTAAATTTTTAACCTCATGAAATTGTCATTATAATTTTAAAGTAAGCATGAAATTATAGCAGTCTCCAGGACGTCCGTAACAGAAGAGGTGCTGACATGGGAATGGCCCGGGACCACCATCTGATGGTTGCTACCGTAAGATTGCGTACAGCTGCAGTTCGTAGATCCCAAGGAAACACTCGAATGCCCAAGTTTAATACAGATAGACTAAAGGATCCCGCAGTGCGCCAACAACTAGGGGACCACCTTTCACAAGGATTGAACGCAATCAGCAGCACGGAAACCACATCCATCGAAAATCATTGGTGTGCTGTGAAAAATGTGTTCATATCCGGTGCTGAAAGTATAGTCGGCCGGGCGCAAGGAAGAAATAGTGCTTGGCTTTCCGACGAAACTTGGGCAAGGATCGAAGAAAGGAAACACCTTAAAGCTCGCATCGCAGCTACCCCAGCAGCAGGGAGAAACGAGCTTGAGTCTACGTACCGCATGAAGATGAGGGAAGTTCACCGTAGTGTGCGACGTGATAAGCGTAACTTCATCAACGCACTGGCCACAGAAGCAGAAGAAGCCGCTAGTAGGTGTGACAGTAGGACCGTCTACAGAATTACCAAAGAGCTCACTGGTGTCCAGAGCTCTAAACAACACCTGGTTAAAGACACAAACGGATCCCTGCTAATTTCGGATGAGGACCAGCTCATAAGGTGGAGGGAACACTTTTCTGCGGTTTTAAACCGCGTTTTCACAAGTGAAGTGAACCCTATTCCCACTGAGCTACCCGAAGTAACAATTTCCCGAATACGCACCGTACCCCCCAGTAAAGAAGAAATTATCACCGCCATCAAAGCACTGAAGAACAACAAAGCGGTTGGACTTGACGGTATTCCTGCAGAGCTCTTAGGAGCAGCCCCAACGACATCGAGCGAGCTACTGCACCCACTTATTAAGAGAGCTTGGGAAACAGAGAGCTTTCCTGAAGAGTGGAAAAAAGGAATGATTGTCAAGCTCCCAAAGAAAGGAGATCTCACACAGTGCGAAAACTGGAGAGGAATATGCGTTCTGCCTGCAGAAGCCAAGATAATAGCAAGGATAGTATTGGACCGAATTAAAGACCACCTCGAGGACACACTCGACGCCGAACAAGCAGGTTTCCGCACTGGATCTTCCTGTGTGGATCACATCAACACCTTGCGGATCATCATCGAACAGTGCGTTGAATATCGATCACCACTTCACCTGCTGTTCATCGATTTTGAAAAGGCGTTCGACAGTGTCAATAGAGAATTTATTTGGCTTGCTTTGCGCAGGAGGGGCATCCCAGAAAAATTGATTGCTATTATCAAGGCTACATATGATGGATCCAAGTGTCACGTTTTGCACAAAGGTAGGCTGTCAGAGGAGTTTGAAATCCAAAGTGGAGTTAGGCAAGGCTGTATACTGTCACCAATACTGTTCCTGTTGGTGATAAGTGACGTACTGCACGCAGCTTTGTCAAATGGAAATGGAGGAATTCAGTGGACTCTGCAATCTCACCTCAAACATCTGGACTACGCGGACGACGTATGCTTACTCTCTCATAGGATCATGGATCTCCATCAAATGACAACAAGGGTGGAGAGAGAAGCAGAAATCGTAGGGCTTAAGATCAACTCGGCAAAAACTAAAAGGATCAGCCTTGGAACTTCCTCATCAATCCAAGTAAATATTTCTGGACAACCGGTAGAGATGGTAGAGGATTTCCAATATCTTGGGAGTATTGTCTCTACGGGTGGCGGAACTGAACTGGACGTAAACAGCCGAATCAGAAAAGCAAAGGCTGCGTTCGGAATGCTGTCCAAAATATGGAGAAACAACTCTTTTAGCTTTAAGACCAAGCTACGACTGTTCCGCTCCAATGTTGAATCCGTTCTGCTTTACGGCTGCAGCACTTGGAAAGTCACTGAAATTGTCACTAGAAAGCTGCAAACCTTCGTTAATAGATGTCTACGAAACATCTTGAGGATTTTCTGGCCCAACCGTATCTCCAATGCCGAACTTCATGCGAGAACGGGTCAGGAGCCCATAGACTCCATTATACGAAGAAGAAAGTGGCAGTGGATTGGCCATACGCTTCGAAAAGGCGATCGGTGCATTGCATCTCAAGCAATGCAGTGGAACCCGCTCACACAGGAGGGAAGACAAGTGGGCCGGCCTAGAAGTACATGGCGAAGAACGGTCGAACAGGAATCGGCACGACTGGGGAAAAGTTGGAGAGAGCTGAAATATATTTCAAGAAATCGTACACGATGGCGCGTAGGTGTAGTGGAGGCCCTATGTCCCGTAAGGGAAACATCACGGACGTAATAGGTCCGAGGACCTAAGTAAGTAAGTATGAAATTATATTAAACAAAGAGGACAATTGTTTTACAATGTATGTAGTTTATTATTCATTTATTTTGAAACCCGTGTCATATTCAACCAAGCGAAAACAATACATTAAAAAGTCAGGTAACTGATTTTCAACTATTTTGGAAAATCTAAATATGAGTATATCATTATGTCATCATATATGATTCTGGAAAGCTTTTGATGTTCACTTGAAGAAACCATCGTCGTTTTATTTCGCACGAATTTGCATGATATATTTTTGCCCTTTATGTGATACTATGTCTACTTTCTCGATAAGAGTATATTGAATTTAAGTATTTTCAATTTTAATACTATTTTTGAAGATTTAAACACAAATGTATGCCCCAAAAAGATCAAAAACAAATATTTTCGATTTTTATCAAACAATTCAAGTCTGCAAAACATCGCGATTTTCTTCATATTAAAGTCAAGTTATTAAACAAAATATAAGTATAATAAGTACAAATGTTAGCTATCTATAGCATTCCATTAAAAAGATTATAAAAGGTTAACTCAAAAAACTCATTTCAAAATGTTTGAAAACTCAAATATCTACTGAAAGGTGCTTAAAAAAATACAAAATTTTACAAAAAATGGCAAATCACTTCCTAAGACTTAAATTGCTTAATTCCACCTCTTAAATAGATACAAAATATATTCCTTTCAAAAATGACATACAAAACACAATTCTTTAAAAATTCCCCACGCCCAAAATACTAACCCGATTAAAAATTTCTGGCACTTGATTAATGTATTTTTAACTTTTTTCCCAATGCTAAAAGATTCATCCCTATACAACATTCTCCTGATTTACTCACGATTATTTAGTTAAATGAGATTATATAGAACTTGAGCACCAATAGTATCTGTTTTCTGAAAAAAAAAAATATATATATATGATTTTAATGTTTTCATGCTATATTTAACTAAAAATATCCATTCGAAACAAAATTGGACTTTTCCGCCAAGCATGTATAAAACAGTCCACTGTGAGACGTCTGAAGTTTTATATAAGAAATCCCATGTATTTTTGTAAATCCAACTTTGAAAATTCTTAATTTTGGATATTTTTGATAAAAAAAATTTTGGAACACATGTAGTAACTTTTGTCATATTTATAAAAACGCATCAGAAAAAAAATTACAACAGTTACTGCCCTACTTATAGACATTTAAACAAAAATATTTTTTTTACGTACCTACTTAATTTTAATAACTGTTGTCAATTTTTTCCTGATACATTTTATATGTTATTTTGAACAGCACTGTCTATATAACACCTGTTAAAGCCCGTAGCGTAATGGTTAGTGCGTTGAACTGTCAAGCTGGAGGTCTGGGTTCAATTATCATATCAGCCTCGTCCATCTTAAAACTTAAAAAGTTTTTTAGGGCTACTGCCTTTTGTGGGGAATTGACATACAATTGTAGTTCCCCTCCATTCCTGTCGACACGCCCACACAGTAATGGTTGCGAGCTGTAAGTCACTAGGCCCTGGTTCTTCCAATCTATGTATTTATTTATATCACATCTATCTTTCAATAAAATAATAAATATTAAATTAAAAAACAAAACATATTTTTAAAACCATATTTTACACACATTTAATTGTGTGTAATATTATTAAATAAAACATTTTTTTTTATTTTCTAACATTAATTACTCATATACAATTATTATAAACTAAATTTCTGCTATAATACGATGCATATTTGTCTGCAGATGAGCCTTTAATTGATGTGGTAGTGTAAAGGCTTTCGAACAAGGTTCACATCTAGAAAATAAGTAAACAGTTCTTAAGTTAATAAAATTTATTTTTTTTTTATTAAAAGGAAAAAATTGCTATTTCATACTTATAAGGTCTTTCTCCTGTGTGCATTTTTTCGTGAGCTTTAAGTGATGTTGTAAGAGAAAACGCCTTGCCACACGTTGTACAATTATACGGTTTCTCGTTGGTATGTATTCTAATATAATAAATATGAGCATGAATATTTTTTGTATTCAAGAAAATTATGAGATAGAAGATGAAAATTAAAATACCTTTCATGTTTTATTTGCGTGCTGCGATCTGCAAATTTTCTGTCACAATACTGACAATGGAAAGGTTTTTCTCCCGTATGAACTCGAATGTGTGCTCTCAGATTACATGGCGAATTAAAGCGCTTGCTGCATATTCTGAAATAACAAATAAAAACCAACACGGCACGTAATTGTAGACTATGATTCAAGTCTTAAGGACATTTATTTTGTTTCCTGTCAATGAATACACAACTTTAACACTCACTAAATAATCAAAAAGAAACGGACATTTACCGTAAGCTTTTAGTCTTTCTTTTTAAAAACTAAAATGAATGTGGCAAGCTGCTCATATATTGTGTGCTTAGAACAGGGGTTATAGTAAAATCATACTTTGCAAAAAAAAACATTAACTTCGTAAAAATGTTGCACCTTACTATGAAAATGAAGAAGCAAGAGTACATAAATCGTGGGAAAAAGAAGTTTCGATATTAGATGAGATAGTGGCGGAAGAATATTTTTTTTTTAGAAAAGTATGAAAAATTTGGGCTTTGAGAACTGAAAAATGTATCTGTCCACAACGAGCTAGTCGGAGAGGGAAAACACAAACGTCGAGGTGCAGTTTCGTGTTATATCAAAAATTCATTCCTTTCCTTCTTTTCCTTCTAACTAGTGCCGTGCATTGCGTTTAAAAGACCTGAGGTCTTACAGGCATATACTTGAAATAATAAAAAAAAAAAAAAATATTTTTCTTGCATTAGGTTCGCTAGAAGATCGTATTGTTAGTGATTGTTTTTTTGTTTTTCGTTTACTTATGTCATGGAAACGTAAATTCAAGCGAATAGTTCAAAAAATTAGTTCTTTTTTAAATCTTTATTACTTCACTCGAAACTCGTTTCATAACTCACTCCTTCCTCGCGTACAAATTCTCATTTTTCCAGGTTATTCTGGTTCAAAATAAATTCAGTGTGTGATGACTAAGAACAAATTTGGTATGAGGTTCATTTGTAAAGGGTTGGCCATAGTGGTTTCTTTTTAAAGCATAGGCTACTTTGACACTGACAGCTGTTTCCCGCTGGAAATCATGACAGAAAGTCAGTATCATACCTCCGCTTGAACAACGTTGGGAAATATTGAAAACTTATTTCCAAAGAATTGGACATTTTCATCTCGGCGGCTACCTTAACAAACAAAATTGCCGCATCTTGGCCGACCGTAACTGTTGAGAAGCCAATGGGTACACAGACCGTGACAGTTTGGTGCGGATTGTGGAATGTTGGCATCATTGGGCCACTTTTCTTCGAAAATGAGGCTGGGAATAACTTTCCGATCAGATGGCGTTACAGAGCCATGTTAACCGATTTATTTTTGTTGAGATTTGGACGACCTCTGGTTCATGCAGGATGGTGCGCCATGCCACAATCGATCTTTTGCGCACCAAATTCCCAAACGTGTTATCAGCCCTCTTGGCGATGTCAATTGGCGAATTCGGAGCTGCAATTTGACCTTTTTTGTGGGGAACCGAGTAGGAACGATGTTATGCCAACAATCCGGAAACGATTCAAGCACTTAAAGCCAATAACATCCAAGCAATCCGTGAGCTACAGCCCGAAACCATTAACAAGGTTTTGGAAAATTGGTGTGACAGAATGCGCTGCTGAGAAGCGGAGGCAGCCACTTGAAAGACGTTGTGTAAAAAATAAAATAAAATGGGATAAAATAAATAAATGGGAATGGTGTTCTTACCAATAAAGTCGTAGACATGAAAAAAAAATGTTGTTCATTTTATTGCAATTTTAAAAAGAAACATATATTTGGTCCACCCTGTATTAGGAGTGGAATACTAGATCTTATACAACTTAAACCAAGTCCTTTTATGACCGTTAAGAAATTTGATATCTCCAGTTATGATGATTTTTGCGCTCGTGTATCCCAGCACTAAGTTTATGAATATGGTGACTACGAGAGAAAAAAAAACAACAAAACAAAACAAAGCAAATTGAAATACACACACTAAAGGCTCTCCCAAACCAATGCGAAACATTCGTTGCGGCGAAGAAACATTCGTCAGTCAAAATTATTTTATATGTTTCTCCGCCGCGTTGGCGAGGGTACTCTCATATATCACCATGTAAATAAAGTTTGACATGCGAATGTTTCTTCGCCGCAACGGATGTTCCGCATTGGTTTGGGAGAGCCTTAAAAACTCGATTCTTGAATTTTTCAATCCAGGTCTACTTGTATTTTTCGATTCGATTCAGCTCGCAAAGTGGAATCGGATCGAGAAATTCTGTTTGAATCCGATCCAGAACTATATGAAAATGAATCCGACTGCAAGTCTGATTCAATTCTCCATGTAATCGGAGTAAATAATAAACAAAATAATAAATTAACTAAAAGATGTTTATTAACCGGCGACTGAGTTTGAACTGAAAAATATTTAATTAAAGTGAGACAAGAAATATTAAATGATTTTTTTTTTTCGCAATATCGCTTCTCAAATAAACGCCAACATAACATAACATTTCGAGAAATCGTTAATAAGTTTTAATGCGCCAGTTACCGTTATATAGACACAAATCAGTAAGTCGTTGAAATGGATTTTTTCTTGTCAAGTCTGTTATAGCATTGAATGAAAATCCCTATCATAGAAAAGACCACTTCTAGTCTATTTAAAAACCAACTTTTAATTTCACTTAAATATCAGTAAATAGACGATGAAAGAACCAAAAACAAACACAAACCATTTGAAGGAGAAGTATGTAATTATTTATTGGTTAAAAATAACCACAAACATGGCAAGTCTGCTTTTTTTTAATAATGAGGGAAAAGATGAATTCATATACCGCTAAGCAGTAACTTTACTCATGTTTTATAGCATCAAAAGTAAATTAAAAAAAAAAACAATATCTGCAAAACCTTATTTGGACAAACAAGAGAGCGCCCCAAATAAGGCTAAAAAAAAACACTTTTAAGGAACGTAAAGTGCAACAAAAAAGTTTCCGTTATCAAAAATGTCGCTTGATTTAGTTAAGGCTATGGATTTTTCTTAATTTTACAGGCAGTTATGAAGAGATTGAATCAATTACTTCAACTTAAACTAATTGACTTATTCTGCCGCTCACAGGTCACAATTTTTTATGATTGAGGTTTCTTATAAGTTGGTCACAATTTAGTATTCTGTGGAAGCCCTCATAAGAAAACCCCAAGAACAAGAACAACGTGAGTTGTGATCTGCCAAAGAGCAGATAATAATTTTTAAGTTTTTATGAGGCGAGTTCACCACGAATTATGAGGTTATTGTGACTGGTGAGGGCATCACTGAGGTTGCCAGAATAAGGCTATAAATTAACGTATCAATTTAAACTTACTCGCACGCATAGCTCTTTTCATTTCGATGGATTTTCATATGAAAAGTAAGATGACATTTCTTCTTAAAGTGATTGCCACATATATCACATATGAATTCGAACGGCTTATTAAATTTCGCCCTTTGAATATATTTTCGAATAGTGTGTGGCTTTATTTCCTCTTTAATTCCAGGGTCAGGTTTTGTATCTTCGTCCTCAATTAAAACATTTATCTGGTTCAGTGTTTCAATGAGGCTTTGTGATTCATCATCATCATCTTCTTCTTCTTTTGGTACTTCAACAATTTCTTGTTTTATTTCTTCTTCAGACATATATGCTACATCATATTCTTGATCGTATTGATCTGCTTCGCTACCCTTAACAGAAACATCATCAGGCGAGAAATCGTTGGTTTGACTGTTTTCATCAAAGGCTGTATCTTCTGCTGGATTTTCATCTGTTTCGCTGGTTTTAAAAGAAGGAATATTGTCTGCTGGTGAAGGAATAACTTCGACGTCCTCGACAACATATTGGACATCATTAGTTTCAATAAATTGTTCTTCATTGTCCTCGAGGAGCATTCCATCGACTTCAATAGTCTGATCTTCTTCAAGGAAATCTATATTTTCAAATGATACTTCTGCTTCGGTCGCACTCTTATTTGATTTAAATATATTTGATGCTGTTTGAGTTTTCAGGATAATATGATTTAAGTATTCGGTGGTCTTCTGACATGTTTTGCGGAATTTAGTAGCATATCTTAATATAGAAAGGCATCTTTGGCATATTTTATCTGGTAAATTGTCTGTTATTTTTAGCTGAATAGGAACAAAAGAATATCATGAAACGAAATTTAAATTTAATATAAGAATTTGCTTACTTCAATTCCCGAGCACAAAAAGATTTCATTTGGGAGCGTAGGTTCTTCAAAGATAGGACGCAACGCGACCCGTTTACTCTCTTCTTCCATGCAAATGCGACACACATTCCATTTGATACTTATTTCCATTTTTATGTTTTTTTTTTTAATTTGTATGCTTTTGTATTTATCTTATAATTATTTTAATCTGTTTAAATTGTTAAATTGTAGATAGTAAAACTTGTTTGGATTAAATTATTTTGTATGTTTACCGAAATTGAGAGCTGTGATTTTGAGTTTGACTTTTAGAAGTGACATATTCGAGTATCGATGTAAAAGCATTTCGTATCTTTACGGTGACAGCGCAATAGCCAAGTGCATGTGGCAACCAATCTCAACTCGTTCGCACTATCTCAAGAACTTAAGTATATTCACCACCTAGCTACTATTTGAAAAAAAAAAACAAAAGTTTTAAAAGGGCTTAACAACGTAGGCCTACTTTTGCCAAAAGTACAAAAGATAGAGATAAATATCTATGCAAAAGACACCTACTTGCAAAGAAACAAACAATTGAAAATGGTGGCTTATAATCTGTAATAACAATTTTCGTATGTTTTCTTGCAAGCAGGAGCAACAAAAAGTTGCTGGGGCGAGCAACTTCAAGTTTCCTAGTGGGTGGCAAGTCTAAATTCAGAACAGCTATCGAAAGTTTGTGTTTTTCTGTTCCTGATTTTATGAAAGAGTACATTTGAACAATACCTATACATTACCCAACTTACATTTCAGCTTCGGTTCGGCTTAATAGAATAGACTTTAGAAGTTCCATAAGTCATTTTTAAAGTTTACTTAAGCATAAAAAGGAGCATGTTATAGAAGCTAATACAGCTTGCATACGTGATATCGGAAAATCTTCTTATAAACTTATTCGCAGATCTTTTAAAAGTAGCAGATAGTATAAAAGCCTAAAGAATTCGATACGAAGTTTTAACGAGCGATATTGGAAATTTGAATGACACTCTAAAATTGACAGACAGCTTCGGACATGGTTATATAAAAGTAAAAAACAAGTCTTATAGAAGGTGAACAAAAATAAAAAAAAAAAGAAATTTAAATTTTTATTTTTTAATGTGATTTTTACTGCATTTTATCTGAAATCAAGTATCAAATTCAATTATTTATTAATTATAGTATTGGAAACAATTATAAAACATAAATTATATTTTTACCTCACTAGGGATCGAACACGGGAACTCCTACGTGACAGGCCATCACTCTAACCACTCAGCCATCTTAGATAAAATTTGGAAGATGCAAAAACTTAATCAGCCTTTTCCTTTTTTAAAACTTTAAATTTTCCTTTAAGCTGGCTATACACGATCGAACCAACGAGCCGATCCGGCCGGAGCCGAACTAAAATTGCCCTTGAGTGGGAAAACTCAGATAGCTTCGTTTGGTTCGGTCGAACAATTTGTATTTTCAGCCAGTCCAAAATCCACGAACACGAATCTCCGAACCAATGTTCGGCTCTATCGTGTGTGAGGAATCAACAAGCCAAGCAGTTCAGTTTGCTTCCAATTTTCCAGTCGCTCCACCATCTCTCAATAATAAATCCGAATTTCTCACTCTATCTCATTAAATTGTAGGATACAATTTCCACCAAAAACATCTTACTGTCTCATTCTCTTTTTTGTCAAGTTTTCTCATGTTTAAAGGCTCTCCCAAACCAATGCGAAACATTCGTTGCGGCGAAAAAACATTCGTCAGTCAAAATAAATTCATATTTTTCTCCGCCGCGTTGGTGTGGGCGAATGTTTCTTCGCCGCAACGAATGTTTCGCATTGGCTTGGGAGAGCCTTAAGCCTCAACTACATAGGCCTACTTTTGTACAAATGTACAAAAGTACAAAAGTGAGAAATTAAAATGCTCGCCAAAGAAGCATGCTTGCAAAAAAACATATGGAAATTGTTTTGACATATAAATTAAACCACCACGCACCATTCTCCATTGTTTTTTTACAAGCAGGTGTATTCAGAATAGATATTTATTTCTCACTTTTGTACTTTTGTACAAGAGACGGCCTATGTAGTTAAGCCTTTAAAACAAAACTCAAAATTCAGATTTTTTGAATTTTCTTGGTTTCTGATTGGGCTACTGCCATAAGAAGTTCAGTTCAGTCGACTTGTCGGTTCTGCATTGAACGGCCCGCTGACGTTTTTTGTTTGGACTGCCAAAATTGGTTCGGCTCGGCCGTGTATGGCACCCAAATTTGGACCGTGGCCAAATAGACCGGAGCCAAATGACTCCGAGCTGTTCGGCTCGGTTGTGTATGGCCAGCTTTAAATAAATCCGAGCTTCTAAAAAAATTTTTACACATGAACATGAAATGTAAACAATTTGTTTAGCAGTTCCCTTGCTCCATTTTCATTTCAATAGTCTTAAAATTAATTTTAATAGTCTTAAAATAAACTAAGTAATAATGCATATTTTTAATAATTTCAAGCCGAATAAATTCAGGGCAAATACAATTGTGACGTCACAATTGTCTGCTTATGTTTGGAGAAAAGAAAAATAATCTTACTTTATTTGATTGTTATTATAAATGTTTCTATTTTTAAACTGCTTATTAAGAATTTAAAAACAATTTATTAAAATACTTAAATTTGTAATTATGGTCTTCACTTTAAGTTGAACAAAAACATAAAAGCTGACCGTGGTGGCAAATAAATACCCAGATATATGAAAATGCCGAATGCTATGTTTATCTAATGAGCATAAACCTTGTTTCTGTTTATCCTGCATTGAAGCTTATGTCTTAACGCATGCGCAATGCATGCGTAACGCAAGAGTAACGCATGCGTAACGGATACGTAACGTATGCGAAACGCATGCGTAATGCATGCGTAACGGATGCGTAACGCATGCGTAACACATGCACAATGCATGCGTAACGCATGCGTAACGGATACGTAACACATGCACAATGCATGCGTAACACAAGAATTTTTTTTTTTTTTGAAAATTAAATATCTTGAAAACGGGTAAATGATGTTTTTTTTAGATTTTGTGAAGAAATGTATTTTGTTAAATATTATTTTTATATATACAAAATTATTTAAAAAAAGGCTCTAACAATTTGTGATTTTTTTTTTAAATTCATATTTATCAAATAAATCAGATAGCATACTTGTTTTTAAGCTCTATCTATTTAAGCTATTAAACAAAATGTATTTTAATTTATAGTAATATTTTATATTTTAAATTGTTTTTAAAACTTTTTTTAATGATATCATAAAGTTATAAAACCACTTTATATGCACATTGTCAATTTTAAGCTACGTTAAGGTTAGACCGCACTAGGCGGAACTGCACTGCAGCGGAACTGCGATTCAAAATAATTTGTATGAAATTTAATGAAGTTCAGTTGCCGCTTAGTGCGATATAGCTCATACAGTTTCATACAAATACAGCCGAATCTATAATGAAATTTTAAAGGCAGCTTAACCTTAAAATACCTCTAAATAGCTCTTAAGTGTGAAATCGGTATCTATAATCAATTTTCACATTTAAGCAGAGTTGCTTAAATGCTTCTTAACTTAAACGCCATCTAACGCGTTTAAAGGTCGCTTAAAGCCATTTTAAAATTTATTTTGACACATAAATTGTCATCTTTAGTTTTGAAGTCTCAAAAAATTAATTTGTTGATTTCTAAATTATAAAATTTATTTTCTAATTTGTAAAATTAAAATGGATTCCAATTTAATTTCATTTATAAATGATTTGAATTTCGTAAATGCATTAGGCTCTAATAGAAGAAGAGCACCCAAAATTTACAAACCCCGTTTCAATCCCATGGATCTGGAAGAAACATTTTTTCGACGTAAGTACAGGTTTTCGAAAGACAACATGAAAAAAGTTATAGACCTTGTGCGATGTGATCTTGAAGGAACACCTAGGGGTGGTCACATCTCAGTTGACATCCAAGTTATGGCTGCAATTAGATACTGGGGCCGGAATGAGGTAATATATTGGTATTATGATCTCATTACAGCAAAAATTCAAACATCATTGTTATTTACATAATACATATATGTATGTAGATGCAAGATGATGGGGCAGACATACATGGATTTAGTCAATCCACACTATGCATGATCTGCCAAAGAGTTGCCGTGGCATTTGCTTCAAGGAGACCGAAGTTCATAAAAATGCCATCAACAGTATCCAAGCAAATACAGGAAATTGATAGATTCAGGCAAATACGTGGTTTCCCACACGTCATCGGCGCAATTGACTGTACCCATATAAAGATACCCAAAGTAGGAGGTCCAGCTGGTCAATACTACATTAACCGAAAAGGGCATTATTCTATTAATACTCAGGTTGTTTGTGATTCCACACTTAAAATCCGAGACATCGTTTGTCACTGGCGAGGGAGCACGCACGTCGTGTGTCGCTGTCATTCCATATATTTTATGCGCCACACTGCAACACACTAGACAAATATGGTTCCACGCATATAAAATACATTGTATCGATAGCGACACACGACTCCACAACACAACAACACGACACAGATGTGGATCAGGCTTTATGCAGTATTATGGCAACAAAGATTGCAATTAGAGCAAACTTTAATTGCAATGGTGTTCCATTGAAATGACAGTATTGGTCACTTTGGATGAACTGAATGGACCCTACAATAAATGAACTTTTATTCCAATGGCCAATTTTAGCGAATAACATCATGGTTGGCGAAAAATTCGGTTAAAGGTCAGACCGCACTAGGCGGAACTGCACTGCAGCGGAACTGCGATTCAAAATAATTTGTATGAAATTGTATGAAGTTCAGTTGCCGCTTAAGTGCGATATAGCTCATAAGAATAATGTTTTGCCGCGTCGTGAAGTGTAGTTCCGCTGCAGTTGTGTGCGGTCTAACCTTTAAAGTTGTTAGCTACGCGAGCAAGTTTCATTGTTTGCCCATTTTTTTCTTACCATATCTCAAGCTTCTATAGGGAAGAGATGGATAAACTTCGATAGTCTATCGATAGCACCTATCGATAATTGTGTTCCATCGAAACTATAGTCGAAAACTATCAATACTATCAAACAAATATTTCTTAAACATTTTGTTGAGAAATAAATCAGACTCCATTTTCTTTCTTTTCTCTCTAAGCCTTTATTGGGTTACGAAATGAAAAATATCATAAAAAAAATTACATGACCAAACTATAAAGGAAATATTTCATCGTGCGGTACGCGTTCGACCAGCGAAATTGACGACTATACCAGATTGTTTTGAGAAGTCTCCATTCCCTTTTTGCACAAGCCTAGTACGCCGCTGATGCGAAACGAAATTTTCCTGTGGTCTCCAAAAACACAACGAAATGCTTGCGACAGCGGAAAATATTCATGGAGAGTTTCACAAATTGTCAATAAATAAAACAAAATTTAACGAAAAAATCAAAAAAAAAAAAAAAAACACCTTGCTGTAGTGGAAGAAACAAAAAATAAAAACACGAACAAACCGAAATGCCATTTTTCTGCACACAATTAATGGTTTTGGGCAATTAATTCTGTGCGAAAAGAGAGTGGAGACTTGTCAAAACAATCTGGTATAATCATCAATTTCGCTGGTCGAATAGCGTACCGCAGAACGAAAAGCACGACGAAATTTTTCGTTTATGATTTCGTTATGTTATTTTTATATGGGACTTTTCGTTTCATATCAGCAACGTACTAGGGTACAAAATAAATTTCCCTGACCATTATTTGTGTGCAGAAAAATGACATTTCAGTTTGTTCGTGTTTTTTTTGATTTGTTTCTTCAATTACAGCATAGCTTTTTAAAGGCCTTCCACACTAGCCCACTGTGTTTTAATACATGTCAAAAAAGTGGGAAACAAATCATGTAGAATAGTGTGGAAACAAAATATGAAAGCCCAGCCTACACAACCCGACATTCTATCCCACACGATTTGACATGTGTTAATACATGAATAATTTTAGGAATGGTTCTAATTCTATCCCACATTGTATCACACTTTTTTTTAAGGTTAAGGTAATGTATTAATACAAGCAAGTGTGGAAGCAAAATATGAAAAGTCATTTCTTTCCCACAAATTTGGCAGTCGCGTGGAATTCTTTCTCACTTTCAATTTGGCATGTATTAATACACAGTGGGCTAGTGTGGAAGGGCTATATGTAGTTAGACCTTAATTCCTCCATGTCAGCCCTGCAACATCCTCTAGACTCACTCGTTTTTTGTTATCGTCACTCGTTACTTATTTGTCTTTACTCTTTACTAGTGAAGTGACAGATTTTTATTTGTTGTTAACAAGAAGAAAGAAAAATTATTTCTCTATTAAAAAGTTTTGCAATTTTCTAAACCAAGCCCCAAACCAAATCAGTGATTGAAAATAAAAAACAATGTACACTTAAACATTCACATTTTTTACAAATATTTACTTAGTATAAGTTTCCCACGGCGAATTTTCTTTAACGCGGAAACAAAAAACTTCGCACAACTTAAAAGTGAGCCACCAACCAGCCCACCAAATAAGTAATGAGTAATTATCGTCACGGCTACTGTGGAATTGAAGTACGCGATATGCATCCGAGAATCTCCCATAACTTCACCTATGTTAGTTCGTGTGTCAAATATATGATATTCATGTTGAATTTTATATTTTGGCTATTCGGGGGGCTCCTCATGGGCATTGGTCTGTACGCTTTCAAAGAGAAATGGGAATCCACGGGGTGGGTGCGTTTGGAGAGTTTCTACGATGTTGTTCTAAATATTTCTCTTGTGATGATGATTGCTGGCATTGTCATATTTGTTGTTAGCTTTGCTGGCTGCCTCGGTGCTCTGCGGGAGAACACTTGCTTGCTAAAATTCTATTCCATGTGTTTGCTTCTGTTTTTCCTCTTCGAGATGGCAATTGCCATCATGGGCTTTGTCTTCCCGCACAACATGAATTCTTTTCTTGAAGATTCCTTTACCGATAAGATAATACACACTTATCGTGACGATCCAGACCTGCAGAATCTTATTGACTTCGCTCAGCAGGAATTCAAGTGTTGTGGCTTGAGCAATGCAGGCTACCAAGACTGGAGCAAGAACGAATACTTCAATTGCTCATCGCCCAGTGTTGAAAAATGTGGCGTGCCGTACAGTTGCTGCATCAATGCTACCGATATAAGCTCGGGCCTGGTCAACATAATGTGTGGCTATGACGTGCAAGGTCAATCGGTTGCAGCTGCTAGCAAACGGATCTGGACAAGTGGATGCATTGAAATAGTTCGGGTCTGGGCCGAAAGGAATCTCTATACAATTGCTGGAGTCGCTCTAGGTATCGCCCTCATTCAGCTGTTTGTCATCTACCTGGCGAAGACTCTCGAGGGACAAATCGACCTGCAGAAGTCCCGCTGGGCGGCGTGAGTAAAAACCTAGCAATATATCGCACACACTGGTGACAAATAATGAACGAGCTCGGCAAATCCAAATAAAAAGTCCCATACACAACTTGACTGGCTCCAACTCTAACGTGCTGATAAAGGGCTGTTGTTCTTTTTCTTTTCTTTTTTCTAATTTATGTTTTGTTAACTCGAAATTTCATTTCTTTTATATTGAATTTTTATTTACATTTGTTTACAATTCAAATTAAGACTAGAAAATATAATTAAAACGACAAAACAAACATTGCCATTTACAATGAGATAAATAACAGCTACAACAAAATTGTGTTGTTAGAATTTTTTCGAATTTATGGTGTGAGCGAATTAGTTTGAAATTTTTATTTTTGAGTGCTATAGACACTAAAAATTCTCTTCTTTATTATTATATTATGTATTTACTCTATACCACTATTTATATCTATAATCAAAATATTAAGACAAAAATGCTACAAAAACATTACTCAAAAATAGTAGATATTTTTTGTGATTTTATACACAATTATTGTACTCATGTATGTGTACGCATTTACATATATAATGAACAAAAAACATAATGCATACATAGAATAAAAAAAATACATATACGTATAACCATTTAATAAATAAGACCATTATAGTTGAAAAAATACAAAAATCTCCACAACTTTATATATAAAAAATAATTAGAAATGTATCATCCTATCAAAAAAAAAAAAAAACAAAAATAATAAAATATAAAATATTTAGGTCCCAAATTTGACGAGATTTGTTTTATTTTTCACTGCAACTGTAAGCATACATATATTTAGGGAAACAAAAGTCAGTTTGCATAGTAGAAGATAACTAAACTCGTCAGATACCAAAAATATCGCAGCGTTTTCCAACTTTCTTGACTACGAAACCCTTTTAAAGCACTAATAATTTACGAAGCCCTTACTATGAATATCTTGATTTATGTTGTTTGTCATTGTTGAAAGGACAACAATAAATTAAAAAAAGTAGTAAAATCAAATGGACAGTATTTGTTTTCAGAAATGCAAAGCTAATCTGCAGTGCTACTTTGTACATGAATCTCTCAAAAATTAAGCAATTTTCTCAAAAAATTGAAATGTACGAATTTCAATCAAAATTATTAAATTTAAAAAATTCAAAATATTTGTATGGCAGCTACCCGTTTTAGTAGAGCTAAAACAATAAATCGAATTTTCCTTTGGTTGTGAATCACCAGTGCTATGTATCAAATTTTAAGCAAGTGCATTTATACGTCAAAATGACATTTAGATACTGAAACTTCTTTACTCTGGCTTTAAACCTCCTATGAACCAGTATCTATTCCTGGTATATATTTTTTTAAATAAGCTTTCCAGGTTTAGAGGTAGTCAGAGTAACTTTACGCTGCCGCTGAACCGAGTTAATAAATAACGCTGTTAGGACTTAGGTTAGGATGTAAACCTTTTTGAGTTAACAAATCAAAACGTTAACAAAAATCTACCAATTTAAAAAAAATAATAATTTTCGTGGATTTTTGTTGACGTTTTCTTTTATGTAAACAAAAAAGTTGGAGGAGTAAGTCGAATGTGAGCACCGTCTAAGTGAGCTATAAAAAAACAAAACAATCGAACAGTCACGTTTTGTTTGGGGAATTAATTCATTTACAAATATTTTGGCCATGGCTCTCTTTTATATTCGCCATTTATGAATTTAAATTTATTGAAAAATACAATAATGCCTGTTGTGTCTTCTTTGGAGTCTGGTAACCATTTTTTTAAAATAATACTTGGAAGGGTGTTTGCGTTTATTAAAAGAGGAGCAGATTTGTTTTCCTGCGCAGTAGATCTTCGTTTGGAACTAAGGGCAGTAGATCTGCTGCTAAAGGAGTAGGGTGGCAGCACTGATTGGCATCGCGACCTACGTTAGCTGACGGAACGTAATCTATAAAATGAAAAAAATGAGTGTAGTAGACTAATGTTCTTGATTGTAACACATCAAGTTCTGAACGCACCCATATGTCATTTTAATATTGAATTGAATTGAATTTATTGAGTCTTTTTCTTAAAAACTATTGCGGAGTTAACTTATTCTAACGAAAGCTAAAATTGTATAAAAGTGGCTGTAATGTATGTTCTTCTTTGTCTGTTTCTTTTTATTGAATAGCCTCGTGGCGGCGGACGGATTTTATATAATATTTTATATGGTTACTCTGCTCTTGCTCATAAGCATAATACTGTGGTGAATATGCCCAGTTATGTAAACAACGACACATTAGTACAACTTGGCGCACCATCTATGAATGAAATAAATAATTAAATCCATCACGGTTGGTGTCCAGCCTTGTTCGTACTGGAATAATTGACGAAACCTTTTTGGAAAGCACCATCTAGCAGACGCTAGACAATTCTAGAACCCTTAATTTCGGATATAAATACAGGGCCACCAGTCCGAAAGCGGCAGTTTGATTTTGAAAGCCCTTCAAGCAAGCGAGCTCGTTTTCGGTCCGCAAACGTAACAAACAACGTATGGACGACTTCGTATTCGGATCCAAATACGGATCGAAAAACTGCGTTTTGTGGCTCAAATTAGTATGGAAATTAGAATCACCACGGAGCCATTATGTGAATGTATTGTGAGAGAGAGAGTTTTTCAATTCACCATACTCGGAGAACCGAAACCAAATGGAATCTAAAACGGTTCCAAAAAAAATGAATGAATTGAGGCATACCCAACCCAAAAGTATTAAAAAAAACTTCCCATCTAGTCCAGTTTCTCCATTGCCTACAAAAATAAAACAAACTGAATTTTTTCATTTCAAGAGTTTTTTTTATTTATCATTCATAAAAGGTTTTCTAAAGACTATTTCGCACTAATAAACATGACATATTTCCACAAATATAAATTTACATTTAATAAATAGAAACTTGCATTTCTGATTGGAAATGTTTAAAAGTGTTAACAAGAAAAAAGAGATAAAAAAGCAACCGTCTTCGCCACGCTACCTACAAAACTGAACTAAAAAAAAAAGTGGTGGAAATTAAGGCAAAATGATTGTATACTTCGCCTATACTCTCTCTATTTCTCGATGCTTGAAAAAAATACTCTCGATTCTCGTTCTTTTTACATGCGTACACAGAAAATTTGTTATTGTGTGTGAGACACTCATTTTTTTTGGAGTCCCAAGTGAACCGAGAAATTTGGGTCCGTGATTTTGCTTGAAGGGAGCCCTTCAAGCAAGCGAGCTCGTTTTCGGTCCGCAAACGTATCAAACAACGTATGGACGACTTCGCATTCGGATCCAAATACGGATCGAAAAACTGCGTTTTGCGGCTCAAATTAGTATGGAAATTAGAATCACCACGGAGCCATTATGTGAATGTATTGTGAGAGAGAGAGTTTTTCAATTCACCATACTCGGAGAACCGAAACCAAATGGAAAATAAAACGGTTCCAAAAAAAATGAATGAAAAATGTATTAAAAAAAACTTCCCATCTAGCCCAGTTTCTCCATTGCCTACAAAAATAAAACAAACAGATTTTTTTTCATTTCAAGAGTTTTTTTTATTTATCATTCATAAAAGGTTTTCTAAATACTATTTCGCACTAATAAACATGACATATTTCCACAAATATAAATTAACATTTAATAAATAGAAACTTGCATTTCTGATTGAAAATTTTTCAAAGTTTTAACAAGAAAAAAGAGACAAAATAGCAACCGTCTTCGCCACGCTACCTACAAAACTGAACTAAAAAAAAAGTGGTGGAAATTAAGGCAAAATGATTGTATACTTCGCCTATACTCTCTCTCTATTTCTCGATGCTTAAAAAAAATACTCTAGATTCTCGTTCTTTTAACATGCGTACACAGAAAATTTGTTATTGTGTGTGAGACACTCATTTTTTTTGGAGTCCCAAGTGAACCGAGAAATTTGGGTCAGTGATTTTGCTTGAAGGGAGTGAATGAATAAATGTCAGTGTGAATAAAGAGTTGCATACTTGTGCTTGGTTATAATAAAAGTATTAGAAATAAAAGTATTTGAAATAAAAGCGTTTTATTTTGTGAAGTAATTGTTGTTTCAGTTTGAATAAAGGAAATAAGTTTTATTTGCGAACCCTTAGTAAAATAATACAATACATTAACGTTATCGTATACAGATATACAATATACAATATAACCAATACTAACTTACAAACTAACAAACTAAAACGAAATACATAATCAGCCCAATTCTAAATATTCCCTGGAAAAAAAACACCTCGGGAGATTTATTCTCCGAAATTTAAAATGCTCCTCACATCCAAAATATTTACATTTTCCATTTTTTGGACATTAAGAATACCAGCATCTTTCTCGTTGTATTATTTCTCATATTCGAAGTTTGCTTAAATTAATGAAAAGGGAACAAAATTCCCGGATATTTTTAGTTTAGAATAGGAGAGTAGGGAAAAGGGAAGCATTTCCCCGGGAATTTTTATTTAGAATTGGGCTGAATGAATAATGCGCTAGTGCATTGTAAATTGGATAATTATATCCTTTTATTTTTTTTATAGAGCGAGAGCGCTATAGTTTACAGTTAACATACAGTTTTATTCACAGTATACTCGTGTGTGTGAGTGTATTAATATATATATGATAATGTTACGTGTTATGAATAAGCGAGTAGAAGACTCGATGTTCATATTTTTGTGATATAGCTACAGTTGTAGTATGCATAGGTTTTTCTCTTTCTTTTTGAGCATAAGCTCTATATTTGTTATGGTTAAAATAAATTTAAATTTGAATTTTATAATCACAGTTGAGATGTATGGATGAGCAATGTGCTCTACACTTATGGTATAACAATACAAAATAATAATATAATAATATAAGGTATAATATAAGGTACGATTAGTATAGGAACATTATATAGTTACTTACATAAAATTTACATTTAAGATGGAATTTGGATTGTCGATATGTTTTAATGTGATGACCTAATAATAAATCTAAGTCTATGGGTGTAAGTACTATACTCCAATAATTGAAAAACGTGAGATGTTATTAAGGTTTCATTCAATTTTAAAACGGATGGATTTTGATTTTTTTTTTCTGTTGAAAACTTCTGTAGTATTTTGAAAATATACAAGATAAATATTGGTGGCAGCTAAAGTAGAGTGGAATCAAAAGAAAAGTTATCGAAACTGTTTAGCCAAGGTTTTGATTCGGTGTGGCAGTAAGAAAAACTGTGGGGGTCTCATATCGGGAGATTCAAGATCCCCTGAGGAAATTCCGATAGGCGATAGATAGTTGACATTGTCCCAAGAGGACCCAGCCTGAGAAACAATGATTTAATGATGTCTTTTTCATAAGAAGAAGAGCATATCTTAAAAACGGAATGGTGTTGGTTTCGTTATGTAGGTGTGAATTAGAAAATCTCTTCGTCCGATGTTCGAAGTTAATACTGGCACAGTGCCTCAAAATCTTTCTCTCAAGCAGTTCCAATTCAAGGGCGGCCGAAGGTGAAATAGAGAACCAAATAGGAAATGCGTACGACGTTATTGGTCTAATCAGTGTCTTGTAGAAAAGTTATTTGGATTTTTTGTTCAGGGCTCTGTGTTTTAAGTAAGGCATTAACATATGAGTAATTTTTCTGGATTTTTCAAGATTGGATCTAGCGTGATTGTTGAACTTAAATAAGTTATTGAAATTGATCCCGAGGTACTTAATTCCGTTTTAAGGTTTAATGGTGTTGCCGTTGAGTCTTATGGAGATGTTTTTACTTTCTCTGACTACCCTTAAACATATCATCTCTGTTTTTGGCACGTTAAGTTTAATACCCCAGGTGTTATAGTAATCATTGATGACTTTAAGGTGTTTTTCTAGTTGAAGGGAAGCCACTATTGGGTAATCATGGCACGAATACGCTATGGTATCATCCGCATGAAGCAGTCCATCAGTTGAAGGAAAATTGTTCTCCGAATAGTAATGGGGAAGTCGTGTAAAAAGATGTTGAATAGCTGCGGCGCTAGGATCGAACCTTGTGGCACGCCGCTGTCACACTACCAATTAGGATTTAGTGCCCTGTATTTGAACATAAAAAGTCCTATCAGCAAGAAAGCTTTCCAATATGTTAATGATATGACGTGGGAAGTTAAGAGACACTATTTTAGAGAGGAGACCGTCCCTCAATACGCGATCGAATGCTTTTTCTACGTCGAGGGAACAAGCCACTGTACAAAGTTTGTTTCTGAGGTTCAAAACCACATCATTTTGAGCTTGAGAAGCGCGTGGAGGGTCGAGTGTCCTCTCCGGAAGCCAAATTGGTAATCTGAGATTGGGTCAACGGGGTTCTCTAAGGGAGAGTTCAATTTATCCAGGATAATTCGTTCCAAGATCTTAGCCAGGTTTGATAGCAGGGATATAGGTCTGAATTTGTTTATATCACAAATATTCTGTTTTTTGATAATGGGCAGTATTCTCGCCTCCTTCCAAATTTTAGGATTGAAATCAAGCTTTCTTTCACAGTACACTTGTTTAAAGTGATTTTCGAAGGCTGAAACTATGTCCGATTCATTGGTAAACAGTATGTTATTTACTGAGACCTTATTACACATGAATTTTTTTTTTGTTCCCAACTAGCTTGAAAACTTCTTTAAAAGCCTGGGGCCCGGATTGATCTTGAATAGTCTGTCACTTAACTGTTTATTTAGCCAAAGTTTTACTTTGTCCCTAATGATGATGCTTAGGAGTGAAATTCTAGAAGAGAGTTCTTTATAAGCCAGATAAATCCTATTATAGGAATTTTGAAATTGAGTTGAGTTGCCGTTGCCATTGATGTTTGACTTTGAAGAGATTCTCAATGTCACTTGGAAGGTTTCAGTATTTTTTGAAAGAAGCAACGTTTAAGGTGGAGTTGTTATTGAGACAGTCAATTAATGTTGAGTTGAAATTTGTGATGTGGCTATTGATTTCCGAGTTGGATAAACAGGATTGTTGAGGAGGGAAGATGTCCCGAAGGGAGGAGTCTAGGTCTTCTTTAAAAAGGTTCCAATTGGTATCTTTAAATGATCTACTGAGAAGAGGGTCCTTTATACAGATGTTGGCTTCGGCAATACTAATTTTTAATAAGACCGAACAGTGTTCAGTGAAAGTATGGAGAGCTTCACCAGAAAAATTGGCATCAATGACATTGATAAGGTGACTAGAGACAGTAAAATGGTCCAGAAACGATGGGCCCCTCGGGAACGTTGGGGTGGGTGAAGTGATGTTTATTAAAGACGGAGTGTGTGCTTAGAAATAGCTGATTAGCGTGCTACCGTTAAGGTTTTGCCAGGAGTCACCCCACCTGGGGCTTCTGACATTTAAGTCACCACCTTTAATTGTTCCGTCAAAGGAAGATGCTAACACTTCGATCCTGTTGAGTTCAGAAGTAAGTTGAATTGGCGAACTACTCGTAGGGAAGTATACTGAACCCAGGAAGAATTTTTTGGTGTTATTGTTGACTGCGAGTTTAATGGATACAAAAAATGTTGGAAAAAGTGAAGAATGAAAGTTAACCGCTTCGTACATTATGTTTTTATTAATAAATAGGGCGACCTCTTGGAACTCATCGTTTCTAAGGATGTTAAAATCATCGATGAACATTTTATGTTTATAATTTAAGTGGGTTTCTTGGATGAAGCCCACTGAGCAATCGTTAGTTTGGAGAGTTCTATTCTCCTAGCCTGACTTATTGAGGACGTAATGTTGAAGGTCAATAGTTTTAGCATCATTATGTCGAACTTATTAGGAGCTGGTTAACCAGATCCAGATATGCTAGCCTTTTGCTAGTAATTGACTCAAATCGTCCTAAGTTGGACATTAAACGTTCGAGCTTTGAGATGAGTTGGGTCATCTCCATCCCAAAAAAGATCATTAGAGAGACTCATAAATTCACTGATGGCGTTAGTACCAGAACTATTATTGGCCTTCCTTGGAGGGAGGTTACTGAGAGAGTTTTGATTGTGAGGCAGTTGGGAGCCGCCGAAGTGGCTAGCATAGGATACCCCAGGGGCAACAAGGTTTCCACTTGCAATCGCTTTGGAGATGTTCTTTGCATTACTTTTTTTTTCGTTGGCAGCACGGACTTTTTGCTTTCTATTAGCTTCGTATTGCTTATAGGATACGCAGCCTTTGTTGTTTGGCGGGTGTGTGTCACCACAATTGACGCAAACTGCCTTGCTGCCATCGTTTTTGGAGACGGTGCAGCGACCCGGATCATGTGTGTTTGTGCATTTGACACATTTATAATTGTTGGCACAATTTTTTGCCAAATGTCCGAATTGCTGACACCGCCTGCACTGTAGTGAGCGCGTGTTAAACAAATAGCGGATTTTTAAGAGTTCATCGGGGCTCGAACCGGGGAGTAAGCGAACTAAGAATAGATTGTATCGGATTTTCTCCGCTTTATATTTTAATGTTTGCGGTTCGGTCTTCCTTCAGAGTGAAGGAGTGGGCCTGTACATTGTCGGTTTTTCTCAGAAGCTCCATGAGTTCCCGGTGAACCCCACAGTCATTAATTTTTCTAGTATCTACGTTTTTCAAAAATATAGTATAGTATAGTACTTACCCCTCGAGCTCATTGTTCAGGATCTTTTTCAGAAAACCAAATTTTTTTTCGGTATAGAAAACTAAGATGGAGTGTTTAGGTGATGATCCATATAGTTATTTTTAAAATTCCAATGGACTCCGAAATATTTAACAATTCTTTTTAACAATTTCCCTATGCTACTACTGAAAAACTAAAAAATGAACCTAAGATAATGTAGGCTTTTGGTTCAAGTCAAACGCCAATTTTCTGATATACGAGTAGGTAGGTACTTATTGGCCACCTCACGAATCACGACCTCCTTTACTCTATCAGGTCTCATGTTCAAACTGTTATAACAATGTATGTACATATATTCAAGCGCATAATGTATTCATGTACTTTTGTAAAAATAATAAAACATCTTTAAAATAAATATTACAAGAACACATTATATTTTTATTTATAAAAACTGATAAATAAAACTATTATTTGTTTAACCTAATGCAAAGTAATATGATGCTTGATTTAGGTTAGCAAATTGATATAACTATTCGTATTTTACCGCAAACATTTTATAATTCTTCGTGATGTGAAGGGAACTTCTTTAAAATTGCATTATATAAGTTGTAAAATGCATAAACAGATACTGTAACAATAACTAGCAGAGCACCTCCGAATGCTACACTCAAAAAATTACCATCAATTATTCCAGTCGAAGTTCGACGAGTTCTGGACCAAATTTCTTCGGTGCTCGCTGGCGAGGATTGTTGACTATTTCGTTCTGCCATTAGTCGTTTCATAGAACTAAGGCGTTCACGTAGGACTTCTACTGATTCTGAATTAATATCTTCTAGATTAAAAGAATTTCTTAATATTTTCTGTTATTATGGAAAAGAAAGCTAATAAATAATCCTAATGATGCTCACCTGCAGATTCAGACATTATTTTCTTAAGTTTTTTTTTTCTATAGGATGCAAAAATTCCAATTGCAGAACTAAACTTTCTTTAATATGATACATCAAGTTTATATGGCAGTAGGGAGTATATGCAACATCAACATCCATTGCGCAGGAATTGAATCAATAATTTTGGGAGCTACTCACAATTTGACAAGTGGTTTCCAATTCACAATGCCAGATAGAGAGATTATGTTATTTTTCTGTTTATGTATCTCATCATAATTTAGTTTTTAAATAAACTCATGAAAGTACATTTTATTGTCTAAGATATAATTTTAATAAAAATTGCCGAAAATTGCAAACACTTTTAAACCAAGATAAAGAAATAAAGAAAAAGAAATTTAAATATTAAAATATTAAAACTACTTTGGTTTTAAGTGGAGTGAATGAATATAATTCAAATGAAAAGTACAAGTGACCTCAACTCCAGAAATTATTGTGTTTCGACCAAGGTACAACAGTGGGCTCTTCAGTCAGTCTGTGATTTTTTTAAGAGTCGGTAAACATCGACCAAAATTTGTGTCTTAGTAGGGTATAACAGACTGACTGAAGAGCCCACTGTTATACCTTGGGCGAAACACAATAATTTCTGGAGTTGAGGTCACTTGTACTTTTTATTTGAATTCAAGATAAAGAAAGCCTAATTCATTAAAAGTAGAAGTGACCTTAACTCGAAAAATGCTTTAAAAAAATGTATTATCCTAGCGCATTTATGCTTATTAGCCTATCTACTTAAGCCTAGCCTACTACGCTGCTAATGCGAAACGAAAAACTACAGAGCTAAATCATAAACGAAAAATTTCGTTGTGCTTTTGATACTCCCAGTACGCTACTCAACCAATAAAATTGATAATGATTATACCAGATTGTTTTGAGAAGTCTCCACTCTCTTTTCGCACAAAATATTAATTCCCCGGACCTTTAAGCCTAGTACGCTGCTGATGCGAAACAAAATTTTCCTATGATCTTACGAAACTATGAGCTTACGAAAACACAGCGGAAAAATATTCATGGAGAGTATCACAAATTGCAAATAAATAAATCAAAATTTAACGAAAAAATCAAACAAAAATAGTGCTGTAATGAAAGAAATAACAAATAAAAACACGAACAAAGCCATATGTCATTTTTCCGCACACAATTAATTGTCCGGGCAATTAATTCATCAATTTCGGTGGTCGGAGCGAAAAGCACAACGAAATTTTTCGTTTATCATTTCGGCATGGCATTTTTGTATGGGATTTTTCGTTTCACATCAGAAGCGTACTAGGCTTTAATTGTATTATACACATACCACGCTTATGTGACTCTTGTGTGTAGCGCACGTTAGTTTTAATAGGCAACCGCACACAAGGCGTAATCTTCACCTATACGTTGCAGCACAAAAGCTGCAAATCGCCGACCGTACAGCAGGGTTGGGAGCCAGTACACTTTCATGTATTTATTGAACATTTTGGTTAAGTGTCAGATGAATTTCAAAAATTGTATCTGAATTATGATGATAGGCGTTGATGAATCGTTGCTGCATGACGAATCTTGATAAAAGTTCATGGATTAATATAATAATTGAAACAAAAGAATTCGTGTTTTCAGTTGAACGATTTGGAAAAGAATAATATTTATTTGAAAACACAATTCAAAGCTAATAATTTTATAAGTAAATAAAATTTTATTTTAAAGTATAAAAGAACAAAGTGTTTCTTTTAACACCCCCACTGAATTAGATTTTTCCAAAGCGTAATCCGAGTGCAGTAACACAAGCGTTGTGCTTCGGGGCTGATAGAGCCTTGGTCATCACATCAGCTGCCATATCTTTGGTACTAAAGTGTTTTAAAATTATTTTGCCTTCATCGATTTTTTCTCTTATAAAATGGTGTTTGATATCAATGTGTTTGGTTCTTCCATGATAAGTACTGGTAAGAGCCAAACTTATAGCACTTTGATTGTCACATCTGATTATTGTAGAGGCTGGTGAATTTGGAATGAACTCTTTCTGCAACATTTTCAACCAAGCTGCTTCTTGAGCTGCAGCTGCTAGTGCCATATATTCTGCTTCGGTGGTTGAGATAGCAACAGTTGGTTGTTTCTTCGAATTCCAAGAAATAACACCATAAGCAAGAAAGTATAGCCGGTTACAGAACGTCTTTCATCAGTATCACTTGCCAGTCAGCATCGCAAAACGCAGATACATTGTAATCACCACTGGTATAAACTAGTTTCATGTCAGCTGTTCCCTTAAGATACCTTAGAATATGTTTAACTGGCGTCCAGTGTGGTTTCCCAGGATTTTGATTGTATCGGCTGACCTTACTCACAGCAAAGTAGATATAGGGACGAGAAACTTGAGCCGCAAACATTATACTACCAACAGCTTGTTGGTAAGGCACATCAGTCATTTCATCGCGTTCAGTTTCGCTTTGCGGACACATCTCTTTCGTCAGTTTTTGATTGTAATCTAAGGGCATCTTCACTGGATTACAATCCATCATATTGAAACGATGGAGAATTTCATTAATGTATAGTTCTTGATCTAATGAAATCATTCCTTTCTTGCGATCTCTTTTGATTTGAATGCCCAAAACAAAACGTGCTTTACCAATGTCCTTCATTTTGAAATTCGATTTTAAGTTGTTCTTTAATTCTAACTTTTGATTTTCGTCATTTGATAAAATTAGGAGATCATCTACGTAAACTGCTACGTATAACATTTTATCTCCAGATATTTTATAATATACGCAAGGATCAACTTTCGATTTTGACAGACCGAACTTCAGAAGTGCTGCATCCAATTTGTTGTTCCAGATGCGACTAGCTTGCTTGAGACCATACAAGGATTTTTTAAGCTTGCACATCTTTGAACTATTGTCACGAAATCCCTCTCGTTGCAACATAAAAATCTCTTCGCACAGTTCGCCTTGAAGAAATGCACTCACTGCGTCAATCTGATCGATATCCAGGTTATATTTTTCGGCCATTGCAAGTAAAAAACGGATTGAGGTATATCGCACCACAGGGGAGCAAGTTTCCTCATAATCGATACCATGTTTTTGCACACAACCTTTAATAACAAATCGAGCTTTGAAATCTTGCCTGTAGCATCCTGCTTGGTTTTGAAAACCCACTTGCAATCGATTGGCCTCTTCTTGAGCGGAATGGCGGTCAACACCCAAGTCTGATTTTCAATCAATGAGTCATATTCTTCTTTCATTGCTGCTTTCCAAAATTTCGCATCGCTTCGGTTCAACGCCTCTTGAACTGTTAATGGATCGTAAAGCTCAGTTGTCTTAGCCTTACAAGCAAAATTATCCATTCGGAAAGGCTTCGGTGTACGTTGAGAGCGTCTTGGTTCAGCAACACGGACTTCGGAAATTGGTATCGATGGAGTGTAACTGACATCACTCCCTGAACTTTCATCGATTTCTTCTTCTTCAGAGTAGAATGTTTCAGTTGTTGTATCGCAGGCATCTGAATTGGTACCTGAGATTATTATGGTTTGTTCGATGATGTTGTAATTCTCAACGTTAGTGAAATCTTCGACATGAGTTTCGTTCGCATCAAGTCCACCATCATCAACAGCTAATTCGCTAGCATCAACATTTAGTTCGCCAACATTCACATCTAGTTCACCAATATTCCCATCTAATTCAACAACATTCCCCACTGAATTCGATTCATCTGGGAATATATTAATATATAGAAGTAATGAGTATTATTTGCATAGTTTACCTTCATTTTGTCCAGTCGACAAGTCTTAAAAAAATGTCACATCTCGACTAATGACAATTTCATTTTTATCGGGTTGATATAAACCATAGCCTTTGGTATCTTCGCAGTAACCCAAGAATACGCAACATTTTGACTTCGGATCGAACTTTTTGCGACAATGTTTCGGAACGTGTACCATTGCCTTAGAGCCAAAAACACGAAGGCGACTCAGATCAGGAACTTTTCCAGAAAAGGTATGTTCGGGAGTCTAACCAGATGCTGATTGACAAGGTGACCTGTTGATGACATACACAGCAGTAGATACAGCTTCCGCCCAAAATTTCTTGTCAAGTCCAGCGTCAAACAACATGCAGCGTGCTCTCTCGATGATCGTTGGATTGGTTCTCTCTGCCAAGCCATTCGTTTGATGTCGAATTCCATTTTGCTTCATCAACTTGTCAAAGGATCTGTTACAAAATTTGGTGCCGTTGTCGGTTCGCAGGATCTTCATTTTCTTGTTGACTTGTCTTTCGGTCAAATTCTTGAATTCGACAAATCTTTGAAAAGCTTCAGACTTTGCTTTCAAAAAATAGACAAACACTTTTCTGCTGAAGTCAACCACAAGAACCATTATATACCGTGCACCACCACGAGAAACGACATCAATAGGACCACAGAGATCACCATGAATTATTTCAAGCACTTCTGTCGCTCGAGTTCTTTTTTCCTTGAATGGCATTCTGGTTTGCTTGCCTTTAACGCAAATCTCACAGATCTCTTTATTGGTTTTCTTCAAATCAAATCCAGGAACACAATCTCTTATTATACAGGCTTTCGAAATTAAGATGGCCCATGTGACGATGCCACAAGTTGCTGTCCACTGCCTTGGATTTCTTGACATTGACGTTCGCCATCATACTCACGCTTACATTCGGTCGATTCAGCTTAAACATATCACCAACATGTGAGGCTGTAGCTATCACTTGCTTATCGTTGCTAAAAATTTGTCGAAAAAAACGGAGTTTCCTTTCTTGACCATTTGGCTGACTGACAGAAGATTGACGCACAAGTCAGGAATATACAGAACATTGTTGATGGAAATATCTTGGACATCCTTCTGAACAGTGACTTGTAACTTCATATCACCAACGCCCTTTACAGATAAACGAGAATTGTTGGCACGGACTATTTCGCTTCTAACTAGTTGATTCAAACTTGTGAGACAGTCCCGCTTCATAGACATGTGAGCGGAGGTACCTGAATCAATATATCAGTCATCATTGCCAGCATTGGTTGTAAAGGCAGTGAATAAGCCATGCGTCTAGGATTTGAAATCATTGTTTTTTGTGTTCTTCTTTGGACAATTCCTAGAAATATGTCCGAAATCTCTGCATTCGAAACATCTTGGACTACGGGATTTCTTTGTTGGTTTTCGTTTACCAAAGAACACAGCGGATCCAGCTTGATCGTCTTTGACATCTTGCAGCAGTTTTGTCTTGATAGCATCTGCAGTGAACGGTGTTCCTGAGCTTTCGAGCCCCATTATCATCGGACGATACTCGTCAGATAACCCAGTAAGCAACAAAGTGCCTACCCATTCATCGCTAACATCTATAGCCACAGATCTCAATTTTTGGACAGTGTTAACTATCTTCGTGACGTATGACTCAACGGAATCAATATCCTCCAAGCGTGTATTTATCTCGACGTGTTAGTCCTGAATCTTCAAAAGCTCGTTCTAGATTGTTCCATGCTTCTTTCGCAGTTTTAGCAGCCTGCACATGACAAAATTAATCGGCTCGATCAATAAGATTATTTTTGCTCGGGCTTTCGTCACTTTCTTGGCATCCGGTACTGCATTAGCTTCATATTCAATGCAATCCCAAAGGTCTTCCAGTTCGAGGTACGTCTTAACCGCAAACTTCTAGGAATCCCAAGTTGCACAGCCTTTAGGTTTTTCAATGGACGGGAGAACGTTCTGAGACATCTTGAAATTTTTCTTAAATTTCCAATATTCCAATTATGTAATGCAAAAAAGCCGTTAACTGAAATCTTTTTCTTTAATTCTTCTATTTAACCATATACATATATTAAGCATGGACTGGGCCCATAACCTGATAAAAGTTCATGGATTAATATAATAATTGAAACAAAAGAATTCGTGTTTTCAGTTGAACGATTTGGAAAAGAATAATATTTATTTGAAAACACAATTCAAAGCTAATAATTTTATAAGTAAACAAAATTTAATTCTAAAGTATAAAAGAACAAAGTGTTTCTTTTAACAAATCTTAAACGTGTCTATGATGAGATGCTTGGTGTGCAGAAGGCCTTGTTTTATATTTGAAAAGAAACTTTATTTGGATCATTGCTTTTGATTAGATTTAGAGATATGAGTGTGTAAGAATTGATTAAATTGGCGATCATAATCTTAAAGTATCCCACAGTCTGTTTTATTGGATATTGTTCAATTGTGAAGATTTGTGTCCGAGTACTCTTCTTTCATAAACTAAAGAGCAATCGATAATTACTACCCTTAAGTATAGTAGTGCGACAAAGTGATGCGATGCGAGAAGCGATTCGAGAAGACGTAGTGCGCACAGTAAAAGCGATTTAGTGCGGCTGTGTTGCTCGTTTGTTTAGTGTCAATAATATGGATTCATCATCAGAAGATGCATTTTTAAATGAAAGTTTAAATTTATTATTAAAGCACTGAAATATTAATATTTTACTCTTTTGATTTGTTTTTTTTTAAACAAACAATATGAGCCTACTCGCGAAAACTCACTTGAAAAAGTGGTCAGAAGAGTTTGTGAGCGAGACGCTTGCGATAGGTATGCGAAAAACTCGCATCAAATATCGCTTCACTGTGCGCACACATATAAGAATAAATGTAAATATTTTTCTCGCACGCAAACGTTTCTCGCATCGCAGCGCTTTGTCGCACCACTGTAGGCGCAGCCTTATACTATTGTAAGTTCTGTAAAATAATGAATATACATACTCGTACTCCGGTACATATAACATATTTCAAAATATATTTCAGTTAAATCAAATAAATGTTCTCTTTTCTTTAAAAAAAAAAAGTTAATTATAAAAATAATTACTGATCGCGAATTGGTCAAAAAAAATAGGCAGTTCAAAAATTTTCACAATCACTTTTCCAGTAGGTAAGTATTTTTGTTTAATTTAAACATAACATATCCAATTTCATTACTGCCTTTCGCATTAGCAAGCGAATCTTAAATCTAAATAATCGGAAGATACAAAATTTCCCAAAGTGAAATTATGTACTTTTTTTTATTGTTCGCCCACACATTACGGTTGGTGGTAGTTTTAAGAAGCTTTTGCAATTTTTTTTAAATCGCATACTTTATTTTTATCAAAAACTTCCATCAGAGAATATTTCCTTAAAAACACTTAAATCATCATTTGTTTTTGATGCCAACGAAGAAACATTTATGTCGCCGAAAGTTTCAAAGACTTCATTGGGATGTTTTCTTTGGTGTTTATTTTTTTGTGAAGAAGAATTTAGTTGGCAAATCCATTGCAAGAAGTCTTCGGTTGTATTTGAATCTGTAAGTGTATTTTTTTTATAAATGATATTTGTTACTTGCTTTTAAAAAATATCCAAGACTCACCTGAAGTGCCCAGTGAAGGTTTCTCAATTGCATTACTTCTTGTTACTGTGTCATTTAAACAAGTTATTTCAAAATCTTTTGAAAAAGTTTTAACTGCAGGCTTAGTTGAAAGTGGTGCTTTGAAAATCTAATAATACAAAGGAACATACAAAGAAATTCGAAAAAAAAACAAATATTGATTTACTTTGTTTTGTTGTTTGCCACCATGAGCTGTTCTTTTAAGAAGTTTTTTAAATTCTTCTTCGAATTGACTATCTTTAGGTTTAGAATCGTGGGAATGACGCCGACAGCTACTATTTTTCTTTTTTTCCAAGATTTTTTCGTAGAAATCCTTATGATTCTGAATTTTTCTAATTTTTGAATACGAGTTTTTGGCATTTGTTGGTTTCGAAAAAAACGGTGATTTAGAAACCTAGTATAAGATATTAATAAAACTCAGTAAAAGTTTTACTCGGAAAACACAAACAAAATTCTCTATAATAATTTGTTTTGTTTTTGTTTTGCGTGTACAAATTTTGCTGAGTTTCTAGTCACTCTCTCAAAAAACACGGCTAATGTTAATTTTGTATAATTAAGTAAGACATTTATATTTTAAGAACAGAGTTGTTAGCATAAGATGCGACAAAAAAACTGTAATTTTTATGTAAGCTTACTAGAACGGGTAGCTGCCCTGTTCAAGATGAGCTAGAATACAAAATCGAATTTTACCTCTAAGGTCTATGCAGCCAGCTGCTTTCTTGTTTATGAATGTTAACATAGACAAGAATTAGAAACAAAACTCGTTACAGTTTAGAATTGAGTGTGTGTATGTGGATGTAATGCATTTTCCTGATTTAAAGACAAATAATTTTGAATGGATACCTACCCGTTCAACATTAATGTCAGAGGACTATCACATATGATGCAGGAAGGTGGAATATTCTCGAAAAATTATGTAACATAAGGCTTGTTTACACTTTTGTGATATCAGAACAAGTCTTGAAATACATTTTGCAACTCATCTTTGGTATTTTGAAAATTCTTACAAAGGACCATGGGGTTTTTTCGATTATTGTACAATAGTGATGAAACACATGTCATATAAAAGGTCATAGAGTGTACTTTATTTCATTATATGGCAGCTCAGTTCAAATCCAGCGCGAAAATTGTGTTTTGTTACATTTTACAAAATAAATTTAAAAATGAAAAAAAAGTGGCAGCACTTACAGAAAAGAATTTTACCTTTTTTGAAAGCCTGTTTTTTTGTTTTAAGTTAACCGTTTCCAAGAAAATCATAACAAATTTTTGAAATTTGTTGATTTTATACAAATTAAGTCGCACGTATACTAGGGTGGATCGTTTTAAGCATTTTTTGCCAAATCAATGTGCGCAACTGACAGTAGGTAGGTAGGTAGAGATGGCGCTGCAACTGACAGTATATTCTCAATGGTTTTCTAAACTTATCCTCATCATTTATTTTGAGTCGCCCTTGAGAAAAACAAAATCGGGAAGCCATTGAAAATTTGTAGTTTTTCTCAAAAAATGATATATTATATGAATTTTGGGAATAATTGGCGACAAAAAAACAACCGATTCTTTTAGAGGGACTAAATACAAGTATTTTTCATCATGGGGGGGGGGTCTATCTCTTTCAGTATAGGCAGGAGGTCAATTTTAGAAACAAAATCGTTGAATACAATTAGTATTTTTCGGGATTTTTATTATCTAAAAAAATAGAAGATATAAAGTCATTTGGTTTTCAGAATTAATAAAAGCACTTATTCACTGAGGAATTTAAGCCAATTTCTAACCAAAGTCCACATTTTTTAAATAAAAAATCAGTTCATATATTTTTTTTAATTTTTTCAAGTTTGAGTTTGAAAATATTTTTTTCAAAAACTATTAAGAGAAATAACTTGATTCAAAAAGTCAACAAAAGAACACACTTCTAGTTTTCAAAAAATGTATCATTCATCATCAGTGTTTCGGTTCTTTTTCAAAAATTTTTTAAACTATTTATTTTCATTTTTAAGTATTTTTTAAAAAGTTCCCCTCCCACCTATACGGAAAATACTTGTATTAAGTCCCTGTACAAAAATTCATTATTATTTTGTGCCAACTATTCGCGTCCTTAATTCTTAATGTGTAGGTATATAATTTTTTTGTGGAAAACGACCAATTTTCGATGGCTTCCCGATTTCGTTTTTCCCAAGGGCGACTCAAATTAAATGATGAGGATATTTTCAAAAAACCATTAAGCATAAACTATGAGTTGCACATAGTAATTTGGCAAAAATGTTGAAAACGATCCACGCTAACGTATACCTACTCGTTCAAGTAGCTTATGTTAAATATCAAAAATTCATTATTTTCAAAACCTAAGCTTTATGAGTTTGAGACAATCAAAACCATGGAATTAGATTTCTTGATCAAAATGAATTTATGCAACAAAAAAAAAAATCATTGTAGCGATTTAAAAATGAAAAAATTTGAAAACATTTTTAGAAACAAAACTTGTAACCCTAATTTTAAGTATTCATTAAAGTGCAGCCGTTATTGAAAAATCGTATTTTCAAAAAAAAAATTGTAAATTTTCTAAATTATACAGCAAAAAAAAAACGAAGTGCCATGTTTGAAAACAATACATCGTGCCATTTGTCACATCTTATACTACTACGAATACCCCTGGTTTATAACTAAAACTTTAATTAACAGAAAATTAATTATAGGATTGTTCAGTGAGGTCTTTTCAGATTAGAACAGAACAGAGTAGAACAGAAACGTCAGACAAGATAGAACAGGCAGCTGTCTGACAGATGTAATTGTCAAAAAAAAAAAAAATCGAGTTTGGTGAATAAGCAAGAAATACTTTTTATTAAAAACAATTAGAAATAGTATTTATTTAACTACACAATTTAATTTAATTTAATTTATGTGGTTTTTTAAATATTTATTTGTTTGTTTCTGAAGTAAAAGCACAAAGAGCCACGAAATTTGTTAAAAATATCAACTTGCAAGTGACAGCAGCTGATTTTGACAGTTGTCACAAACCTGTTCTAAGTTGTTCTACCTAAAAAGTAAGAACAGAAAATCCTGTTCTATTCTGTTCCAAACTGTTCGGAACAGCCTCACTGAACAGCAAATCAGAACAGTTTAGAACAGAAAATTCTCATTGAACAGCAAACCCTTGTACTTTTCTGTTCTAAACTGTTCCAAACTGTTCGGAACAACGTCACTGAACAAAGCTTATGAAACATTAATTTTTAAATCATACAAAAATAGTATATAATATACAATATCTACATTCTACATAGACCCCATTGTATTTATGTATGCAGGTAAAAAGTTTATTTTTGTATATACAGGGTGATTCACCTAAGGTGTGACAAAAAGATAGAGTGTGTAGGTTAGGTCGAGACAGGAAAAAAAAAATCGTAAGCGAAGGGGGTCTATTACCCTCCGTTTAGGTGGGAGTGGAAATTAAAAATTGACTTAAATCAGAAAAAATAAATATTAAAACACAACGATAACACTTACAAAGCCATTGTTATACCTTTTTGTAGGGTCTGAAATACCTTCTTTTATTTTCTTTTTAAATAAATCTATTTTAATTTGAGTGAACAGTTTTCGAAAAATGTATTATCAAACTCAAAATTTTGAAAATTTTAAATTGTACTTAATTAGGCGTGTTCAAGAAAGGGAGATATCGTGGGGCCTCAGCAATCTCAGTTGCCTGAACAGGATTCCTCAGCAAAAATCTCAGTTTGACTGTCAAAATACTGAGGGAATCATTTTTTGGATTCGTTTGCTTAGCTTGTGACAAAATCTACGATATCTGTGTTTCGTGAACGTACCTATTAAATTCTATTTTCGTTGTCAAAATTCATTGCTCTTGTCAATTTTTAGTCAATCACCAACCTAAACGCTCTATATTTTTATCACACCTTAGGTTAATCACCCTGTATATGTAGGTATAAGACTCACCTTAAATGATGCAACATTTTTCGATTTCTTATCAAAAACTTTCTTTGTTTCGAAAGAATCAGGGAAAATTCCTTTGAAAATACTCGAATCACTTATAGTTTTAGAGATCATTGTTGGAACTTTTGAATCAACGAGGGATTTTTCAAAAATTTTAAAATTAAAAACTTCATCGAGTTGGTGGTTTTGGTGATTATTATTTTTTGAAGAATAATTAAATTCCAAAATAGAGTTCAATTTATTATCTTCTGTTCTATTAGAATCTGTAAATGTATGAAGCCTTAAAAACAAAAATTCAATTTAAAAAAATATATTTCCATGATTTACATAAGGCAATTGGTTGAGGAGTCTCATTAACAGCTGTTGTTGTTGTCATGTCATTTGTAATAAGTATTTCACAATCATTCGATGTAAGATTATCACTACAATTGAATAAAAGTGATTCTTCGGCAACCTAGTAGAAATAAAATTTTATTTGACAAAAATAATTTATACAAGTATAAATGGTTTTCTAATATTATTAATTTCATTATAATGAAAACATTACCTCCCATATTTTGAGCATATGCAGGGTGTCCCATAATCAATGGTCCAAACAGAAACTGGTGAAAGGAAAGTTCATGACCTATCAGAATTTGGTAGCTTGTCTCTATACCGGATCACAATGGTTTTGGAATAACGGCTATTTTTTTAAATTTCAAAAAACTCTACTTTTTGCTCACCTCACATTTATTTCTGTTTTTTTTTTTACAATTATTGTACTATCCAGTTTCAGTTTGGACCACTGATAATAGGACACCCTGTACAAAATTATACTGGCGTTCTTTGCTTGAAGATCTTGGAATGGGGGATTTCAGTTTTGGAACACGGGTACCAAACCCGGGGTATCCATATTTTCATAGTTTTGACTTATGAAGTTAATTTAAAACTACAAGAAATAATTGATTTTTCATAAAAAAATTGAATTCACATGAATCTCAGGGTGTCCCAAAATATCCATTTATTAAAAATCTTTACCTCGACGGTGGCGCAGTGTTGAAAATGACCGTCCGTTTGTTGCTTTTTTTGTAAATTTGAAAACGCGTTTTCATTGCAAATTTCGAGTACTTCGAGTGCATTTTTGATGTCATACCCGCAATGCATCGACACCAGATGCACGAGAATCATCATGCAGAATTACAGAGTATGGTGCCTGGTCTGTTTTACCCCACTCAGGCTTAACACTAAATAAATTTCATCAACAAAAGCAAAGGTTACACTTAAAGTGCCCATGTTATATCTTTTTGTAAAGCCAAAATCTCCTTTTTTATTTTGTAATTAGGACTTTTTGAAAAATTAATTTTTAAATTCAAAATGAAACAAAATTCAAAAAAAAATTTTTTACAAAATTTTACATAATTATGTACATAAGTACTTTTTTATTTTCAATTCTCTATTCTTAATAAACAACTGAAAACCGATTGGTTTTAGGACTTTATCTTTTCAAAATATTACAAAATAAAGGAACTAACGGCCCTATTCTGCCGTTGTGAGGTTCACAGGTCACAATTTTTAGTGAGTTTGTTTTTGTATAAGGCGGTCACAATTTCGGATTCTTTGGAAGCCCTCATAATAAACCTCACAAGAACAACATGAGTTATGATCTGCCAAGGAGCAGATCATATTTTTAAGTTTTTATGAGGCGAGTTCACCACGAGTTATGAGGTTATTGTGACTTGTGAGGTTTCAGTTGCCAGAATAAGGCTGTAAGTTCTTAATAAAAACACAAGAAAAACTATAAGCTAATTTCTGGATTCTTCGTTTCTTTTTTTTTGAAAACGTTGGATCCTTTTTTTTTATTTTGAAAAGTGAAAGTTCTAGAACTGCCTAGTTTTCCCTATGCATTTTAAAAATTATGGTGTGGGGAGTTCCCCGAGCGCATATCATTTAAGTGAAACTAAAAATTGATGAAATAAGAAAACAAAAAAGATATTGATGATGATTCTTCATTTACATAAGTGCCTTACGGATCGCATCTATTTCGATGATTCGTTGGTTTGTTTTATGAAATTAACTTAAGTGACTTCTGACTATAAATGTAAGTAAAGTACTTACGGGCCATTCACGTTCACAGAGTCGTTCAAACGGTCCAACGAACTTCAGTCGCTTGCGATTATCGACAGATCGGAAGTCCGTTGTAAACTTCTACGAACTAACGACACGACCGAAACGGTCGTATAGTGAATGGCAATTTTTGAGACAGTCTGTTCGACCGAACTACTCAGTCTACGAATAATCGTCTACTGTATGTACGTTTCGAGGAGACAAAATAAATACATAAATATGGAAGAATTTAACGAAAAAAAAATTGTTAAAAAATTTATTTTAATTTACAAAAAAACACTAATGTTTGTGGCCATCACAATGCTCGTCTTAAAACAGCATCAAGCAACTAAAAAGTGCTGCAACCTTTGAGTATATGTAATATGGAGTGCTCGTTCCTATCCCTGATGCATTTTAGACTTGAGCCTGTGATAGGGGGCGATTCAATAGGCGTTTTTCTTTTTAGTTCAGAGCAGAGCCTGAACTGTCAAACAAAAAATTGTGTTTCTTTTTTTAAATTTGTGTTTCCTTTTTCGTTCTGAACGTGTTCAGAGCGCGCTCTATGAGCGCAGAATAAAATAACTGAGCAGACCGAGTTGAATGCTGAACAAATTGAAAAAAAAGTGACAGCTTAGTGTTCAGGTATGTTTCAAAAATAATTCTGAGCGCTCAGAACTAGAACACGATTTGTTCAGAGCATACTCGATATGCTCGGACTCTGTTCAGAACTCTTTTCTGAGCTAAAAAAGAAAAACGCGTAATATAGAGAGGGTATTTTAACAGCTGGCAGCCATGACGGTGTTGTTGTAAAAACCCTCTCTATATTGAAAATTGAATAACCGCATAGATTACCGCGCCCCCTATGAATGTTACGTTTTTGGAATGTAAAAGAGCACTCCATATTACATATGTATATAATATAATCAAAGGCTGCAACTACTGAAAATTTTTCGGGTGACTGTCCCTTTAACGAATTCGCAATGTTTGTGCCAACTATCCGTCGGTCGGTCGTCGGTGCGACAGTTCAATCCACAGTCTATGCGACTGTCTCAACGTGAATGGCCCGTTTTAAACTTTAAAATATCTCACCTTTAATGATCCAAAATCAAGACCTTCCTCGCTCTCGATATTATTCGAAAATACTTCCTTACGTGTATTCCAATTATCAGCAGTTTCAGATGCTTTTATTAAAGCTTTTATTTTGACGTAATTTTCAAAATGTTGGACGTTTTCATCATGACTATGCTCATTTTTTGAATGTTCATTAAATTGAAAAATCAATTTTAAGATTTTTTCGGTAGTATTCAAATCCCTAACAGAAGTGTTTAAAATTTTTCTTAACTGCTTTTGAAAAGAATCCCATGATTCACATGAAGTACTGCGTTTAGGTTTCACATGGACAGCGATTACTTCATTTGAATTACCTAATGTTAAACTTTGCGAAATCGATTTAACAGAGTTAATTTTTTTATTCGACGATCGTGCGCTTTGATTTTGTTCAGATGGACAAGGAATCTCACCAATAAATTGTGACATTTTTAAATGAGCTGCAGGTTGTGCTGATCTCGTCACTGGTTTGTCAATAATTTTAAATGAATCTCTGGATCTCTTTGGAGTCGATGAAGATGATGGCTTGAACCCAGATGGTAGGACAGGTGCCTTGGATAAAACATCACAACACAAAATATATACAAAAATTGAATTTAAAAAAAAAAACAACATCTTACCACAGTCACGATTGGAGGATTCGAGTCATTAAGCAAGATCATTTTGAATTTATTCTCATCCATTTCATATTGTAGAAACTGCTGAGGATTTTTTTTTATGTTTAACAATCTCCGATTTGTTCGATACATTTTTTTTTTATTTTTATTTGAGAAATGGATGATTTTTTGATTGAAATTGACTTTTTTAAGATTGTTCAAGCTAGCACAACCTCGGCTTTCGGCAGAGAGTATCAACAAGAAGAGATGAAAGCTATGACGTGACGTCATACCAAAGAGGTGCAATGTGCAAAAATTATTGGAGTGTAGGTAAATAAAATGGAACCCACATATTTGTCATAATCAAAGTCCCACTTATATAGTGGTGCCAATACCGTTAGTAATGAAATTAGGTGTTTTGTGATTAGATTAGACTGCGATCCGATGGTTTGAATATACGCTGACAAAATATAATCATATGGCCAAAGGGATATAGGTAGTACATAAGTTAAAACAAAAATTCAAGGTCTAATGCTAGGTTTCCACTTGTCATTGACACCCCGACTCCACAGGCCATGACCGATGTCCATAATCCAATTTTCAATCCAATCCACAATCAGATTTGTACCTATGGATATTTCACTGCTTGGACATTGATTTTTGAGACTCCATTGGATTTTTTTCAGACATGTTCTATAGTCCGGCGATCGTGCATGGCCTGTGGAGTCGGGGTGTAAAAAGACCAAATTGAAACACTTTCCAGGACAGGGTGGCTTTTACCAACACAAAAAGCAAAGAAACTAGTAGTAGCGAGCAAGTATAACTCACCCTGTCTTGGAAAGTTTGTCAATTTGCGTCTTTTCAATGACAAGTGGAAACCTAGCAGTCAAGGATGAATGAAAATCTAAAATTACTCCCATATTAGCTCGTGGTATTAAGACATTTCCTTGGAAATAAATCCGACTTCAGATTTAACATTGATATTCTAAAAAGTATTGGTATACGAGTCGAAAACAACATTTTGCACAACTGTATTTTTGTCAGTCTCCATTTTGTTTTTAATGGTAAAAGTAGCAAAGCGCTTTGTTTAAAAAAGTACGTGTTGGTATTCGTCATATCTTTTTTTTTTTCAATAAAAAAAATGTCACAATAAAAAGTTATACAACTTTTAATTATATCTATATTTATACTACAGTTTTTTATTTGAATAACGGTTAGCGCTCTGGAGTGCATATACATACAATCTTGAAATCACTACAATTGGGAACAAATTTGGGGAAAAATTATCACCTTCGATTATTTATTATTTTGTTATTTTCATGAGATATGACTTTTAAACAATAACGGTTAGTGAAAAAAATTATTTAACATAATAAATAATAGAATTTGCTACAATTTTACTACATAGTGTTTACTTGCTCTATAAGGGATGTGTCGGTTTCATGTCAAAAAAAAGGTTTTAATCAAAACTTATATTTGTGCCTAATGGGTGAGATCTTTTATTCCATGATGGAGAAGTCCAAAAAAGTGATTTTCGATAAGACGTCTGTCGCGACGGTCTGATTATCTGCGTCCAGATGTACATATGGAGCTTGCCTAAACGGTTAAACGGATTTTCTTCAAATTTGACGTGAAGCATTTTTATGTGATTTCTTAGAGGAGAAATTCAAATTTTTGTTTTAACACATCTAGAACGAGTAGGTACAGCTACGATACAACGATTTCGATTAAACTTTGCGTACCTACATGTAAAATTTCCAGAACAGTTTGAAAATACTGTATACCAGATTCATGCTAAAAAAAATCTTATGACGGAAATAAATGTTTTGTTTTGTTTTTAGCAATTTGCCTTGTTTTATTGCAAATTTCCGAATATCTCGTCATTGGATTGGTTGATTTTGTCATTAGTTTGTAGTTCGGTACTTTTAAGTTATTCAAAAATTATTTGTACATTTTTCAAAATTGTATGAATAATTTGTTTACGAAAAATTAAAATCATTTCTTTATTTTGACTTTTTCATCGTTTTTTGTTTTGTATTAAATTAAAAAAAAAATCAAAATTGCTGCTTAACTTGTTTTTATCACTTTTTCGTTAACGATATACAAATACTATCGAACCATTACTATACATCGTAAATGTCTACCTACATTCTAGTTGTTAGCTGCAAGATCAAGTTAGTGCGATCCAGTAGTGCTTATTTTGGTATCCTCATTCCAACTGGGCTAAAATACTTACATAGATCAAAATTGGAGGGAAAAATAAACCTGAGAAAGCATTCCACATCCGTGTTGTCTTAAGGAGAAATCTTTGCATTTGACAGAACTTATGTATACGAAGTTATGCTCAACTCAAGTGTTACGGTGGCATTGATTAAAGGTTGGACAGTTCTTCATTCTTCTTATATACAAAATGGGCACGACTGGATCGCACAAACTTGCTCTCGTAGCTAACAACTTTAACGTAGCTTGAAGTTGACAATGTGCATTATGTATTGATTCCAAAACATTATGCATTTTAAAAAGTTTTCAAAAACAAAGGACCTCTTAGATACAAATAACTATAAAATTTTAATTTAAATAGATAAAATAGATAGAGCTTAAAAAGAGTATGCCATCTGATTTGTTTGATAAATATGAATTTAAGAAAAAAAATTTCAAAAATCGTTAGGGCGGTTTTCTTAAAAATTAATTTTTTATACATAAAAATTCTTGAACATTCTTCAAAATAAAATTTGGTATGCCAACTTTTAGAATTAAATAATTTACAATTTTAGACAAAATTTAAAAAAATATTCATTCACCCGTTTTCAAGATATTGAATTTTCAAAAAAAAAATTCAATATTTTTTCAAAAATCCAAAAATTATTTTTTCAAAAAATTTTATATGCAAAATTGTTAAAATTGTAAAGGACCACTTACATTAAAAATTTGGTTGAAATCGGTGTAGCTGTTAACGCGAGATTTGAAAACCAAAAAATCGGTTCTATGACAGGTACCGTTAATATCCTTTACAATTTTTTTTTTTCTACCAAAATATTTATTTTAGTAATTATAGTAGCTCGTATTTTTTTGTTTCAAAATCGTTAGAGCCGTTTTTGGAATAAATCAATTTTTGTATATCGGTTGTATGGCAGGTAACGTTATTTTTTGAGATAAAAAAGTTTCAATCTCCCCTCTAGGGAATCCCACAAGAACCTTAAGTCCAAAGTTTGAAGAAAATCGCTTCAGCGGTTAGGCTGCAGGTCGATGTACAAACAGACAGATGGACAGACAGACAGACATACAGAAGTGTGAGACCCACTTTTTTCGCTTTCTCTATCATCTTAATGTTAGGCAAAATTATTATCTCGAATTTTTTTTTTCTAGAATCCTAAACTTGCCCTAGTAAAGTAAAAATAGAATGATAAATAAAAGAAAATCGTTTTTTAGAACACTGATGTTCACCGACTGCGAAATAGCAAAAAATTCTATTGAGATAGATGATGATGAGATATTCGTAAATGCAGAATCAATTAGGTACAAAAAACTTAGAAGTTAAAAAAAAATCGTACATTTTGATACATACATTTCATCATTTAAATTAAAAGCAGTGACCTCAAGTTTTAATTGAATTGTTTTCAGACTTCAACAGAATTAGTTTTATTTCTAATTTTCTTCATATCTGCGTTATCCTACATTTTATCTTTATAATATTGAAAATATTAAATGTTGCATGTGACATTTTTGTTATTTAAAAGCCTTCTTTTTATCTGTCCTAAAACATATTCTGGCAACAATTATCATAAAATGAGACTATAATAAGGAAAAATTAATTGTTACTGTACCAATTTATTATGTAAGGGTTTTCATATTATTCTAAATTTGTATGTCAGCCCAATAAGCTCAATTTAAACTCGTACCTACCTCAATTCTACCCTAAAGACCAGCTAACCTTTTATTAATAAAAATACTTTTATACATCCTTTCTAAATATTTTTTTTATTAAAGAATTTATTTATACACCAAGACTCGAGTATAAAGGCATGAAATGTATTAAATTTTATATAATAATTGTATATAATGGCAGTACCAAATTACATGTGTATGTCAAAAACCCACTTTACAGCTCTGTATGCTGCGATGGGAATTTCTTCAAAACTGCTTGATACAAGCTGTAGAATATATAAACAGCTACACTGATAATTCCAATCAATGTAGCACCAAATGCAAAACTGAGGAAATTTCCATCAATTATTCCGGTCGATGATCGACGAGCTCTTGACCAAATTTCTTCAGTACTTGCAGATGAAGATGACTTCTGGCTATTGCGCTGTTCTGCCATTAAACGTTTCATTGAACTCAAACGTTCTCGCAGCACTTCGACAGATTCCGAGTCCAAATCTTCTATAGATAATAAATAAAATGCATTTTGTGTGTTATTAATTATTTTTAATTCAAAACTATATGTATAACTGTATTTAATTTATATTAAAATTTTAACTCACCTGATACAGGTTCGGGCATTTTTGTTAAAAAACAACTTTTTATCTGTGGATGCGAAAGCTAGAATACTTCACTCAATGATTTATCGAATCTGAAGAAAACACTATAAACAAATTTCTAGAAGTATACAATGTCTACTGCGCAGGAACGCTATTCACAATCATCGTGTATAGAAGTCCCTTTTCTACTTGCGATATATACATAGATAGGTACTATATGGCAAGATAAGGATTCGTAAAAAAAAATCGAAGTCGAGATAATAATTTTCCCTGACATTACGATGATAGAGAACGCAAAAAAAAGTGGATGTCGCAATTATGTCTGTCTGTCTGTCCTCGCCCCTGCAGCCTAAACGGCTGGAGGGATTTTCTTCAAACTTGGTACATAGTGTTTTTTGAATAATGTCCGCACTTTTTTTTAAATTTTGTTTAAGGACCAAAAATAACGGTACCTGCTATACAATTTTTTTTTTTTTTTTGGCAAAAAGGAAAATAATATTTTTCTTAAAAACGGCTACGAGGATTTTGTTAAACAAATTCAAATAAAAAACATAAAGAAATGCTACTTTTTAATATTTTTTTTTTATTTTCAACCATTTTTTGGTTTTTGATTATTTTCTCGAAAACAGTTCAGTTGAATTTTTTTTCATTTTTCTTATGGTAAATCTTCTAAAAAGTATAAACATTATTGTGAACCAAAATAATGATTTTTTTTTTTTGAAAATATAAAAAAATTCTTTTTGAAAACTAAATATGTATTTTTAAAGCTGGAGGTGTAAAATATTTTTTATTATTTTGTAGAATAATTGAGAAAACATGTTCCTTAATTCAAAAATAACGGTACCTTCCATACAAATGTTAAGAAAAAAACTTATTTTTCTCGAAAACGGCTCCAAGATTAAAGGTATGGTAAATATATTGAAAAAAAAAATTTACCAACAATGGTTATTAACGGTACCTGACATTGTCATAGACGCGATTTTTTTTTTTTTTTTTGTTTTTCAAAATTCTCGTTAACGGCTACACCGATTTCAACCAAATTTTGTTTACATAATTCAAACAATTTTGCATAATACAAATTTTCAAAAAAAAAAAAAATAATTTTTGGATTTTTAAAACAATATTCTTATTTTTGTGTAAAATTGTATTTTATTAAATACTAAAAGTTAGCATACCAGACTTCATTTTTGAAAATGGGCAAAAAATTTTATATACAAAAATTTATTTTTTTAGAAAACTGCTGCAGGTGCATTCCACGCTCACTTACGGACAAATCGTACTGAAATTTTGATCTTATTATGAAGATATTTTTATATTCCCACATTAAAAGTATTTCTTATGTATTAGAACTTTTGAAGAAATCATTATTGGATGTGACATAAATCAAAAACAAAGAGACGTCACGTACAGACGGGCAAAATCTACCAAGTAGTCATTCATTATTCAGCGAATTTATAACACTACCTGGCGTAATAGTGTTTGAAGAGTGATTGTAGGCCTATACCTAAGCTACGTCATGACTAAATTGAAAATTAAATAAAACATGTGGTTTTTTATTAACAATTTTGTTTGTGGTCGTGTCACGTACGGACAAAACGTCACAAACGTCATAAAATAAACAAACAAATCTATAAAAAAAATAACGTGTTTTTTTCTCGCAAATCCAAATTCTACTTTCATTCCACAATTTTGCCATCCATATCCATGAAGTGGAATCTAGAAATTCTTGCCACCGCTTTAACATTATCTACCTACTTTAAACGTTGTCCCTCGTAAAAACACTTCCGTATTTTCATGGAATGCACCTCCAACGATTTTTGATTTTTTTTATATAAATTCATATTTATCAAACAAATCAGATGGCATACTTTATTTTGAGTTTTTTAAGCCATTAAAATATAATGAAACCGATAAATAATGTACTTCATCAATTTCTAGCTGCGTTAAAGTTGTAAGCTACGAGAGCAAGTTTGTGATCTAGTCATGTCCATTTTTTTTATCTCACAATGACAAATTTAGGATAAATAAATATCATAAATAATCCTTGTTTGAAGTTGCAGTAGTTTTGTACTTTCTGTCAGTGCAATTAAGACTTCAGATGCACTTTTGATAAAAAAAAATAAATAAAATATTTAAATATGCATAGGTACCGACTACAGACTAAGTAAAGTATGTTTTGGATTTTTCCTGGACACAAACATAATCCCCCAATCTAGACACATTAAAAAAAAATTGCTACACAAATTTAAAATATTAAGGCTCAAGTGAAAAAAACCACAACCACTCCATTGGTACTTTTTTGTATTTTTTTTAGGGTAAGCGATGTTTGCCCAAAAGTCACGATTCCGAAACGAAAAATCCCGAACAGATAGGTATGTTCTTTAAAATAATCCCAAAAATGGGTGGGGGTCGAAATTCTACCAGAGTTAAAATTCTTTTTTTTTTTAATTCAAAATTCCGTTTTTCAAAATTATGCTTTTCAAACTTCAGTTCAACAAAATTCTGCTTCCAAAATAATTCAGTTTCAAAAATATAAAAAAAGCGCGCAGAATTTCTAACGCAAAAATCAAGCTTGAACTATTTAAATTTAACTAAAAATAAGATAAGCATGTTCGTCTTTATATTGGTTTATGGCCTATAGTCGCATTTACAAATATCTTCTATGTTGGTGCCTCTCTCTTTCGAACAAAATGTAAATTATATTTTGCATCCCCTATATAACCACCGAGCGGTACGTATCCGAGCATTTTGCAATGCGATGAAATGCGGTTTCGAGTGAAATATTGACAGCTTCAAAGAATTTTTTTCCGTTATCCTCCGACAGAAATCGTTTAAAGCGTGAGTAAAAAAAACACAAGCTCCAAATCAAGATCTTCTGGTGAACCCGGTGCAAGGAAAAGCAGTGGCCTGATTAGGGAATACGAAGCGAATCGTTTTCAATTCGATATCTCCTTCTCGACCCGCTTCGAATTCGAAGCAAGTCGTAAATTATACTTTCAAAAATTCCAGATAGTTGACCGCTGGTTTCCACGAAATTTTTTTTTATTGAATTTTATTGAATAAATTGAGTTCAACTTGTTTTGTTGTGTTTGGCTTTGAAATACACATATAAATAAAAAATTGAACTCGGAAGTGTATTTTAGTTTATTTTTGAACATAACTTTTATTGAATGGGAATTTAATTTTATTTCACTATGTGTAATTGACTTTGCTTCTATTATGCTTAGTTTCCCAAATATGGAAGAAAAACTACAAAAGGGGACGTTTACCCCCCTCACCTGTCTAAGGCTTGCGGCCCTGGGCTGGGGACTTTGAGTATGCTATACCTTAGGGTCCCCTCTACCACTATCACAGTACCTTGGGTGGAGGGCTTTGCGGGTATCATAGAAATTATTCATTCATTACCCTCAAGTTCAAAGAAACAAAGTCTTGCCGCTGCCTATTAATATTATCTTTAAAAAAATGCCTCTCCTCTCTAAAGGGGGAGAAAGAACCCCCCTCTTTGGCAAATAGTTTTGTATTATGTTCCTTTAGAAAAAACGTTATCATTTTTTGGCGCCATATGAAAACAACTCTTGCTATTTAAATTTTGCCTAATTTAGTATACATAAACTTTTGCGAATAGTTTCAGATATATAGAAAAAAAAAGGAATTGATGACTCCACTCTCAGCCTCATTACATGACAAAATAACAATGAATGAATGTGTATTTACCTTATTTGTTTTTTCCAAGTAAATTGGTCAGAAAACATTCAATATCTAAGACAATAACAGGTTTTTTGCAGATTTGGGGACTTTTCTACCCCCCGAATCTTCCTTATTATTAACCCTTTCGAAAATATGAACATAACTTTTTTTATAGACAATTTATTTGTCTCTAATTATGTAGTATAGACTTTTGCGCCAACATGCTAGGTTGTGCCAATATTCACGAAAATGTAAAAAGGGGAACCTTTAACCCCCCTTCCTGAGTTTAGCTCGCGGCCCTGGGCTGGGGACTTTGGGTATGTTATACCTGGGGGTATCCCCTACCATATAAAAAAATAATCCAGAGAGCACTATTTTTTGCTAGCAAAATTCATTCGTTGACTGTGCTATTGAATATCTTTGTATCTTGATTTGTTATGATAAAAAAAAGGTTCGTACTTACTTTCAGCTTCGGCGAACTTTTCCGAAATCATCACATTTTTGTTGTTTATTTTGAATCGATCATTACCAGCTTTATATAAATTTTATATAATACAATATCTTACCTCTTTAGCTCGCATTGCTAATCTAAATATTCAAATATAAATTTGAAAAAAGAAAACAGTACATACATTTCATATTTTATTTTATTTTTATCACTTATGTTAGGACAGTGTAGGAAAGAAGAACAAAAATATCTATCAACTTACCTATACTTATATTAGTTTGTGTATGCTCCTAAGACTTTTAATTTTAATATAATAATAATAAATATAACAAATAAAAGCAAACAAATAATAACAAAATAATATTGAATGTGATCAAGTATTTTTTTTTTCAATTCATAAACCCATTGACGTTTTAACATCTTGCTTAAGAAAATAAGTGTTAAACTCTTTATCATGGTATAACTTCATAATCGGTACATTTAAGTATAAAATATCGGTATATTTAAGTTTAGCAAACATTTGAGGATACATTAGTATTTCTATTTATTTAATTTAATTTAGTTTCGAACAAACAAAAAAGCAGCACTCAATTCAGTTCAAATATTAATGCATTCATAAAAAAAATGTACAATGAGAATCCAGGAATACAGATAATAATTTATTACGACATACAAAACACATCATACGACTTAACCTAAGGTTTTCACATTGTAAATTAGCGCTTTATTTATAATAATAATAAGTATATATAATAAGTAGATTAAAGATTGAAAGAAATATTAATTGTTTTTTAAATTTATCAAAAGCTACTTTCAATTCTGATAAGCACGTTCTTATCGCAACGTCCTTCTGGAGTGCACTTTTCTCTTCCCTTATCATCATCTTTCTTCTTTCATTTAAATTTCTCGATATAAAAATATATTATATTATACTTTTGTAGAAAATATTTTATATAAATGTATAAATTGTTTATCAAAAAGAAAAAAGTTTAAGCTTCCATGTACTAGTAAAAAGAAAAAAAAAAAACCTAAGGCATTGGTATGTTTTCGGGTATGTATTCAAGAAAATTCGCGGGGAATTGTCCCTGCCTTCCGTCAGGGGTCTCGCCAAAGAGCCAGTCTTCGTTTATTCTATATAAAACAGTTATGTAATCGTTTTCCTGTAATAATAAAACATTGATTTGTACAAGAACTTTTTAAAAGAAAGATTTTTTTTTTAATTTTACTTGAAGTACTAAATCACCAGGTTCGCCAGCATCGAAGGTATAGAGACACCGTATTCGATTTGTGTTATTGTTTGCATTTGTTAATGGCGCTCTAACACTGCTGCTAAAGCTATCTTTTACTTCAAGATTATAACTATGAGTATATGTTGAGGAACTGCTTATAGTGACAGCAGATGATAGAGAAGATGTGGTTGTCCTTGAAATGTCAGTATGACCTTTAAGAGGTACTTTGATTTCAATGTAATTGGTTGGAAATATTCCTTCACATCCGCTTCGGTTACGACCTCTCAACCATTCGTCGTTGAGTTTTTCCAAAATGTAGACTTTTTCGTTTTCCTGTTAAATAAAATGAAATAAATTAATTCAAAAGCCTTAATTTGTTATGATTTAATGATGGAAAATTCATTTATTGAATATTATAACAGTTCATCGTTAAGATCAGTGCATAAGACATGAAATAAAAAACTTCTTCTACATTGCCTGGTTGCTTAGGTGAAAAGTAATATACGAAAAAAAATACAAATCACTTACCCTAAAACTAAGATCACCTTCGACTGCACCATCAAATTCATAAAGAGCAATGCCGTATGCTTGTTCGTCTGCACTCTGATCATAATAAGCGCCCAAACTCAATGCATCTGCTCCACCTTTGATTACATCCAAAATACTAACTCCACCTGGTGGGGGTGGTGGTGGTGGACAATTTGGCATTGGTGGTGAAGGGGGCGTACTAGGATCCCCATTTAATGACTGTTTTGCACCTACGGCTAGATTGTACCGTAGCTGTTCCAACGTTGGTGGTGGTTTTGGTGCTTTAGGTTTTTGAGAGATTTTCGGTTTGATAATAGTAGGCATGTGAAGTGCCGAAGGTGGCGGAAGCAAACTCTTCCCATTGCACAATTGATTGTCTGTGTTTTGTTGTATTCTATTAGTGGCCACACTGAAGTTTCGAACTGGTGCACTGCCTAGTGTGGAATGCGAACTAAAATCACTACTGCCACCACTGAAGGCATCCCATGGGTCAAGGGGACTTGTTGTGGCACGACTGCTGCTAAAATCATCCTCGAATCCAGACTCCGGTTGCGATACACTTCCATTGTTTGGGGAACTGAAGTTTGAATCCGAACTAAAACTGTCAACAGAAACACAATCACTATTAGACTTTTGTGTGAATGTTGGAGAACTGGGAGGTGAATCAAAACTGATCAATTGTACGTTGTTCTCAGAAGATGGTGGTGGAAATGAATACAAAGAATTTGAATGCGATTGTCCTGAGCTCATACCGTAATAAGAACTAGAATGCGAGGAAGTGACAACACCTGATGGTCTCTGAGATGGCCGTTTTGGTGCTTTGGTTGACTTTTTACGCCCAAATATATTCGATAAAATGTTCACCGATTGAGTTGGTGGCGTCGAATGACCATTGTTAATTTTAGGTGGTGGTGGCCGTTTAGGCGGTGGCGGCCTCGGTGGAGGTGCCTTTTTTCCATTGACCATCGGTTCAAATGGTGATCCATCCCAGTTTGTTGTGGGTGCATATCGAACATTGGCCACAGGAAATTTCCTCGTAATTGCCGATGAGCTTGTTGTGCCATTAGACGTTAGGGAATTGTTACTATTGCTCCGATATATTAAAGAGTTTGAGGCGTAATTCTGGATACCACCTTTGACGCCGACGCCTTTTGTAGGCGGAGGTGGGAGTTTTATTGTTAACTTAGGTACAACGCCCCCATTTTGCTGTTGTCGTTGGTATTGTGATAAATTATTATTGTTATTGCTAACTGTAGCTGGTGGAGGAGGTGCGGGACGTGATGGAATTGTCATGCTATGGGGTTCCCTGCAAACAAAAAAAAATAATAATTGTAATACATATAAAATAACACTCGGAAAAAAAATTTGCAAGAGCAAAACATTTTCTTTTTTTTTTACTTTTTGCAGTAGCTGCATTATCAAAGGCGTTCTTATCGCTAGTTGATATTTTGAATGCATTTTGATTGTAGTTCAAATCTATAACAACAAGGCTTGTTATAACTCCCAATGCTTAAATGGTTTTCATTTGGAAGTTGTATTGATTTTAACGTATTTTATATCTATCCTCACTTTGTAGTAAGAAAGAACTATCAAAGTAAACCAGAATTGTTTTGTCCCTAATTTTTTTTTGAAATTAAAATGTTATAGACCGAGGAGAGCCCACAGCAATTTTTGGGTGTGAACGATAGCAAAAATTCCTTTTGTTTTAAGATAGGTACATAATTACATTCATATGCAAATATAAAAGTCTGGCATAAAAAATTCGTTTTTTCTTAAAGCCCAGGTACCAAGTGTAGGAACTTCAAAATTGTATTTCCTTAAAGATAGATAAATAGATATGTAGATATGACCTTTTCTGTGGGTCCAAATATGTGCAAGACTCACTCAAAGATTGAAGCTTTCAGAGCGTCTTGCAGCCATTTGGCTCTTCGGAAAATATTTTGGACTCCATAGCCATGTCTAGGGCACTCAGTTCTTTTATTAAATATGATTTTGAAGTTCCTACACTGCATTTTCAATGCACTGCATTGAAGTATTGCATACAAAGGCCACAGCCACTACATACAAGAATTTCCTATTTGCATATGAATAGTATGGCCATATCTTAAAACAAAAAGAATTTTTACTATCGTTCACACCCAAAAAATGATGATTCGATCGATTTGACCAAGCTCACGTTGTATCATTTCAAATTTCACTAACAGGATAGTAGCCAAAAACACTATTACAAAGATGTTAAACCTCGATTGTCGTCCAGTTTGCCTAAAAGCTGAAAAACAGCTGATTTATGTGAAACACACAGAAATGACAACAATTTGATATAATCTTCAATTTCACTGGTCGAACAGCAGCGTACGACCATCTGCAGAACGAACATTGTTGTTTATGATTTCGTTATGTCAAATACATACGTACTAGGCTTAATTCAGGACTTATAAACTAAATTTGGAACATGTGAAGAATACAAAAAGTCGGAAGGTTTACAAATTTCTATTTGATTTTGCTCATCTTTTTTGAACTTCTTTGATTATTTATTCTGATTAAAACATGCGACATACAATTCGGTACAACTGGTCTTGTAACATTAAGCATCGTTTCTTTTATGCCCGAAGTAATTGGTTGAAAAAGACATCATCGGGGCTTAGTAAGAAACTGCCAATAAAAATAAGCACCGAAATTTTTTGTTGAATCAAAGTCCTTAATAACTGAGTTTGCAAGGTTCTTGTGAGACATACTATGACGGGAAATGTATCTTCCGCGTGCCAGTAGATGTTACCTAAACAATTTACACTCAAGTGCCCCATGTTGGGCTCAGTTTTTCAGTGCAGGATTAAAGTTTGGCGAGGTACATGAACCCCAAATTAAATTAAGTTTTATACTGTACTCCGAACAGTCTTCAGAGTGCAATTTAGATCCAATTTCTTGTTCTAAGTGCTTCTAAGGTAAATTTACTTTCTAACTTAAAAAGTGAGAAGTCCTCAGACCAAGAAATTGGATCCTAAATATAAGCCTAGCACGCTGCTGATGTGAAACGAAAAATCCCATACAAAAATGACATGACGAAATCATAAACGAAAAATTTCGTTGTGCTTTTCGTTCTGTGGTACGTTGTTCGACCAAAGAAATTTATGATTATACCAGATTGCTTTGACAAGTCTCTACTCTATTTTCGCACAGAATTATTTGCCCGGACCTTTAATTGTATGCGAAAAAATGACATTTGGGTTTATTCGTGTTTTTATTTGTTGTTACTTTCATTACAGCATGGCTGTTGTTTGATTTTTTCGTTAAATTTTGAATTATTTATTTGCAATTTGTGAAACTCTCAATGAATATTTTTCCGCCGTGTTTTCGTAAGCATTTCGTTGTCTTTTTGGAGACCACAGAAAAATTTGGTTTTGCATCAGCAGCGTACTAGGCTATACTCTGAAGACTGATAAAAATACAGTATAAAACTTAATTTAATTTGGGGTGCTCTCAGTTGGTATAGTTTGGTCGAGCAATCATTCTCATAAGATTTGTTTTTAATTACGATATTGATCGAAAATGTACTTTACGGATTGTCAAGCATTGGTCGGGCATAAGGTCTATCGAGAACTTGTGGGAAGACATCAAGGGAGGTTTAAAGTAAAAAATATCTGATAGGATTTTTCAAAATATTAAGAAAATCTGAGAGAATATACTGCTATCAAGATACCATGTTTTAGGCTTTGAGTATATATAATAGGGAGTGCTCGTTTACATTCCAAAAACGTAACCATTATAGGGGGCGCGCTAATCTATGCGGTAATTCAATTTTCAATAGAGAGGGTTTTTTCAACAACACCATCGTAGCTGCCAGCTGTCAAAATACCATCTCTATATTGAAATCACGCCCCTATCACAGGCTCAAGTACTGTATTAGGGATAGGAACGAGCACTCTATTTTATATATGTATATACTCAAGTGTCTTAGGCGAAAGTATGCAAGGAATTTTGTCTGAAATTATAAAGAACGAATGTTTCCCTACAATCTATATATTAATACGTAGTGACTAAATTTTGTAGTACGTTTTAAGCACACTAAAACAAATCGAATCATAGTAAAACCTATATCAATGGAAAGGTTATTTCTAGTAGATGTGCCGAATATAAGTTTTAACTTTGAACATTGCGTTTAACGCAAGTAAAACGCAATTTTAATTTAGGTACAAACGCCTATGCATTACAACGCAGTCACAATTGATTCTTTCAATTCCACATCCACACCATATATATGCATGTATTAGTGCGCGTAAAATGTATCTATACAGTGAGTAAAGTTCCACGCCGTATATATGCATGTATTGATCAGTTGGCGTTCTCCTTTGTATCTCTTCTAACAACTGACAGCCAAAGATAGTTTCTGGAAGGACCCTTTGCAATTTCGGCATGACTCTTTCTCTTTTTGCCCCCATATTTGGTTAATTCTAGGGGCCGTGAACACGATTGTAACTTTAGGGGTATTCATACAAACGCGTAAAACCCAGATAAAAATTAGAAACCATAGAATTTTATACAAAAGTTTAGTCAACATATTGTCTAATTAAGATTAATAAAAAATATATTAAAAGAAAACATTTGTTTTTAGCACAAATTTCAGGTAGATTTGATGTGAGTGAAAAAGAGAAGGGAAGATTCCATCCAAAATGCACAGATGCGCCACTTTCAATCAATATTCTCGGATTCAACAATTAACATGAAAGATTTTTTATTGTGTGAGTGAAAGATAGATGGATTTCAAGGGTGGGAGATAGGGATGGGTAGTTTGAACTGATAGGATTTACTCCTCATCATATGGACACAACGAACATATTACAACCTAAGATTAAAAATCCAGTGTGGACAGGGACTATAAGTTTTATGCGTTTGCATGAATACTCATATTGTCAATATTATGCTGCACTTACACGAATGAGCAAATTCTTTCTTTGGCAATATAATGGCAGAAATACTGACAATTTTCCAATATTGTAAATGGGGCAATAAGGCTAACCTACTTTCGCCTACTTTTTCCAAAAACTGAGAAATAAACATGAGCGATGAAGAAACATAGCAATAAAACAAACAAAAATTGTTTTGACATACACTTTTAGTCGCCATATAAAATTTTTTAAATTCGAATTTCGACCACTGGGCGATACTAAAGGGTCCGCCAAATAACTTTTTTTTTTGAAAATGCATCATCAACATTGAGTGTAGCTTCGGCTGTGTGGCACGTAGCGCCGTCCTGTTGAAACCAAATGTTGCCAATATCCTACTCTTCAATTTTTGTGAACAAAAATTCGTTCAACATGGCCCGATAACGATCGCCACTGACTGTAACGGCCACTCCTTGCTCAGTTGAAGAAAAATGGCCCAATTATGCCTCTGGACCAAAATCCGCACCAATCAGTGACTCGTTTTGGATGTATCGGCTTTTCAATGTATGCGTGCGGGTTTTCTGTGCCCCGAATGCGACAATTTTGCTTGTTTACATACCCGCCAAGATCAAAATGAGCTTCATCTGAAAAGATGATTTGTTTGGCAAAATCGGCAAAGTAATGTCGCAATATTTCCCAGCGTTGTTCAAGCGTATACACAACCATATTCGTTCAGCGGAAGGATAAAACTAATTATCTGTCAAATAAAACATGAGCTAAGTGTTACCATTCACGAAATAAGCACTAGTTAAACGTTAGATGGCGGACCCTTTAGTATATTTAAAATTGCATTATGACAATTCAAAGATTTTCAAGGTTATAAAAAAACTGTTGTTTCTGTTCCTAGTAATTATAAGGCCAGATAAAATTAGAGTAAAATTAATGTTTATTTTTTTTTTCCTACCTATATTATCCTCCATATATTTTTCAAACTTATTCAAAGTGTACCTTATTTCATGGGCCATTAATAAAACCACTTCTGAACCTCAACAGATTTCCCAAAGAAAAGTTATACATTTTAATATGTTTATAAAAATAGTGTTCATAATTATATGTCAACAACACAGTAAATGTCTTTTGAAAAAAAAAGATCTAGCATTTGAACCATCCTCTAACTATCACTTTTCAAACACACAAATATTGATTGACATCGCTCCTGTGATTTCCGGGACAAAAACAATTTTCCGCTTTAGTAATATATGTAGATTCAAAACAATTTATTGTTTCCTCTACTAAAAAGAGTCTATATTCGTGTTATCATTATATGGATTCGATAAAAATATTTAGTCCAGTTTAATGTAAATAACTAGTACATACACTAACTACATTATGTCTATAGTATGTTCCAAATTAAACTGAGTTTTTTTTTTTTTAATTTAAAAAGAAAGTTTCCTTTAATATGATTCATATAAATTGTATATCTCGGTAATATTAAATAAACGGAAAAGTTCTCTTCAGAGAAAACAATATGAATTGCATATACCTACTGCTTTTATCAATCAACAATAAATATTTTATAGCAACGAAATGAATAACAAAACACAAAGTCAACAATCGACGACACGAACATGAAGAAAAAGGAATATAATAAATAAACAACATTTGTTTGTATTTAAAATAAAAAACGAAGGTCATCAGCTGCTTACGTACGACAATATACCTATATGTATATCAAAGTAAATAGATATGCATGCCAGTTTTTGTTGGTTTTTTTTTTTTTAATAAAACGTGCTACATTTAAGATACTTCATAGAATGTATTATCGTTAGTTTGCAATATGTTACATTAGATACATAAATCTAATTGTTTCCACCTTTCATTGGCTCCAAACGCCCATTAATAGGTGCCGGTATATGACTTGAAATTGTCATATAAAAGTTCTCATTCTTTTTTTTGTTTGATTATACTTAAGTATATAAGTTCATGTACTTGAATTTTTAAAAATTATAGTACAAGAGCAGATGTAGATCTATAATAGAGTGGGGAGTTTGTTTTCCAATTTGTTTTCCAAAACAATGCGTGCAAATTATAGCTTAGGTGTAATAGTTTTCTGAACTCATCCTTGAAACTGTCTTTATACCTATAATATCAATGATTCATAATACTTTCTATTCTTTTAAAAAGGGTCTTATATCCTATAAGAATTGCTTTGACCATAAAGGGCAAACACAATGTGGCTTCAGTGGATTTGAGTAGAGCATATTTCCAAACGTACAATATTATACAAGGGATACGTATAATATTGTACAGTACGTACAGTTTGTACTAAAGTTTTGAGGCAAAACAATTAATATTACTTACAAAGAAATTTTATAATGAAATGGCCAACTTGATAATTTTTTTAATTTTTGCATTTATTATTGCTATCTATTATCGGAACGCATCACCGACGAACAAAAAGAAAAAAGCCAGACTTTCGAATGCGCCTGTAGTAGGCAAGCAAGGAGCTATAGTTGACTATGGTAATCCTGCACGGAAACTAACGGAAGATCAATGGCAATTAATAGAACTTCGGATCCTTGAGGAGGTAAATGAGGCTATCGTCAAGATCCGGCCACCACCGACTCAGAAAATAAATACCCGTGGTCTGGTCTTTTATAGATAAGAAAGATGAAAAAACCTGACCACGGGTATTTATTTTCTGGGTGCACGAATTTAAACAAATTCCCCTAGAATAATAAAATTCACAGTATCTTTTTGCTGTGATTTTTATAAGAGTCGGTAAACATCGACCAAAATTTGTGTCTTCGTAGGGTATAACAGACTGACTGAAGAGCCCACTATTATACCTTGGGCGAAACACAATTATTTCTGGAGTTGAGGTCACTTGTACTTTGTAAAGTTCTAGCTACAACTAGCAAGAGATGGAGCTCGCTCGATACCTGGTAATAACTAGAAAATAATGGCCAAATTTCAACAAACAAATGACCGAAAAGGTCATCCAACTGAGAAAAAAGTCTCTATCTCTTTCGTGAGCATTACCACTGGACACAACCAACTGGGTAACCACAAGAAAAAGATGAAGCTCAGTATGGATGATTTATGTAGAAGATGTGGCGACGAGGAGATACATGAGGACACTCCTCAGTACCTGTGTCGCTGCCCTACTTTATGTCATCTAAGAAGCAGACTCCTCGGGAGACACTTCTTCAATGACTTAGAGGAACTATCTGACATTACAAGCAGTAACATGTTAAAATATATTAACGCTACAAAATGGCTTGACAATTCTTAAATCTGACTTAACAAAAGAGTCACATGACCCAACCACTGATCTATCAAACTCATCCGCCAGACGTTGCAGGGAGCCACTGCTCCTACGGGCCTGGTGGAGAGATGATTTAACCAGTGGGGTCAAGGGGGGATCACGCCCTTAAAGGACAATAGTGCGTTTGCCCCTCCCAAACCCGGTGATTGTGCCGACGTACACTTCAGAACATGTAGGTAAACCTGACTGAACAGGGTAGGCACAGGCACCAACCACTAATCAATCAAAATCACCCACCAGACTTTGCATGGAGCCACTGCTCCTACTGGTCTGGTGGAAGGATGATCTACTCGGTGGGGGAAAGGAAAGAGATTACGCCCTCAAAATACAATGGTGCGTTAACCGCTTCTCAACCCGGTGATTATGCGATACATCTCCTACACCTTGGACCGACTTAACAAATCAGCCACATACACCAACCACGGATCTATCAAACCTACCCACCAGACGTTGAATGGAGCCACTGCTCCTACGGGCCTGGTGAAGGGATAATATACCCGGTGGGGGTAAGGGAAAGACTCACGCTCTAAAACACTACGGTGGGCTGGAATTTCCCCTACTCGGTGATTGTGCCGACGGACACCCATTCAAACACACCAACCACTGATCTATCAACCCACCCACCAGACGTTGCATGGAGCCACTGCTCCTACTGGTCTCGTGTGGGGAAGATCAATCTAGTGGGGGGAAAGGGAAAGGAACACGCCCTCAAAAGACAATGGTGCGTCAACCTCTCATCAACCCGGTGTTTATATAGCGACAGACACTCCTTCAATTATTTGAAAACAACTACGACTTTTCAGGCTACAGCTTGTTAGAATTTCAAAGACGCCCTTTACGGGCTATGTCATAAGATTCATCATAGGTTTATTTTTGTATGGGGATTAAAATTCCTTGGGTACCACAATTGATCTACACTGATCTTAGTGTGACGGTAACAAGACCAACTGTCAGCCCACTAACCTAACCTAACCTATCGGACCAATTAAGTATCTCAATTAATTTAGCTTGAATGGATTAATGAAAAAATTTCTTAAACTAAAATCAAGTAGTTGTATTTTCCTTATCAAATATATTTATTGAAATCAAAATTTTAATAGTGCAAATATTTATAAACCGAAGTCATTCCTTTTTTTGACGATTATTTTGCTCCAAGTTCGTACCCCTACTGAAACTAAGACTCAAAACACTTTCTTCAATGTGCCAAACCAAACCAAATTTCATCTTCTGAAAATTTGACTCTCACCCACTAAAAATGTCTTGGACTGTTCCACTTAAGTAATTATTGTCTTTCGAACCGTTTAGACAAAATTTAATAAATTGTATTTTTTGTAGGGGAAACGAGTACAATGTCGACCAGAGGGCCATACCGGCCACCCAATATATTTAAATGTAACGGGTGTTTTTTAGTTGATAAATTTTTGTGATGTGCATTAACAGCTCCTTATTCTCACATGCAAGTCCAGGTTTTGTTTGAAGTTATTTATTTGGTTTTATGGAAGTATTTTTGTTTTCAGTACCACTACTTAAACCTAGTTCGCTGAACGCGGCTGATGCGAAACGAAATTTTTCGCTGGTCTCCAGGAGGACAACGACTTGCTAGCGAGAACACAGCAAACAAATATTGATGGAGAGTTTCAGTAATTGCAAGATAGATTCAAATAAGATAAACGACAAAAATCAAAGAAAGAGATACTGTGAAGGAAGAAATAATAAATAAAAACAAGAACAAGTGCATTTTATGCATTTGGTGTACCGCAAGGAACTTTACTTGACCCTTTACTATTTTTGATGTACATTAATAATATTTGTAAAGTTTTTAATAAAATCCAAAAATGCCTTTGTTTGCGGATGATGCTCTCTTGTTCGTAAGTTATAACTACATCTCAGCTTGATAAACAACCCCCGCCCACCCCTCCAGCTCTTTAAATTCGTCTATACAAAAAGGCAATGCGGGGATTTTGGGGGAATTTGGATATGTTGTTGAGGATAAAATTCTGCGTCGATACCAGCAGTAAAATGTCATGAATTAATTTGTTCCCACTTGTCCACTTGTCCATATTAAATTTTCTATTTTTCGTAGACTAATATTATATTATAGGTAATATTTTTGACACTTTGTGTAAAGCCGCTTTCAGCTTTTTTTTCCATTCAGTACTGCGGCATGTCAGTAGTAGCCCGTAGCGTAATGTTTAGTGCGTTGGACTGTCACGCTGGAGGTTTGGGTTCACTTCCCAGCCTCATCCACCTAAAAACAAATAAGCTTTTTTCAGGGCCACTACCTCTTGCGAGGAATTGACAAATCTTCCAAGAGTATCACTTGTCATGAATAACTGCTTCTCGTCTAGCCCTTCGGATTCGGCATAAAATTGTAGGTCCCAGGAATGGTTGCGAGTTGTTAGTCACTAGGCCCCCGTTCTTCACGAGCCGTTGCGCCACCAATTTATTTATTTATTTTATTTATTACTGACGCATGTCAAAGTTTGAAAGAATGGGCGCATTCAATACAAAATTTGACAACTGCTGAAAATAAAGTACTTAATTTTTTTTCGTTGAACGTAAAATTATATGAAATGTCAGTTTTGTATGGAGAGCCTTTTTTTGTATAGAAAAGCTGTCAGCTGAATTTTCAATTGGGAATTTCTTGCTGAAAATTCAGATGAAACGTAACTAAACTTCACTAAACGTAACTGAATGTCAGCTAACTTTTTATGACAGCTGGCCAATTAGAAGCTCCATCTGAAAATAAAGTACTGACAATGTTGATGCGTTGAATCCGTCCAATTTTACGACTGCCAAATTTGTTTGAAGAAAATTATTTTATTAGGCGTAGAATTTCACCGACAAGATTAAAGTTAAACTGGAGTTAACTCACCATATTCGAAGGGTAAACTCCGAAACTCGGACGATCTCGCACTGATAAACTGGGCCTTACTATTTATTAATTCGATTCATCCTGTTTTATTGAATATTATAGGAAACACATGATTGAATTTCTATCTACTTCCAACGATTAAATTAGCGTTTACAGTTTGTTGTTTTATGGGGTTTCTAGCTTAAGTGGTCGACTTACCCCTTCCTTCCCTACTTTTTATTTACATTGAGACCGAACATTGATATGAATTCGATTACAGCCGGTTGTTGGCCCGACGACGACGGGACCGACTCACGCACGACGAGCTTAATGTCAAATAATAACTGTGATGTGATTGAATTTAAATAAATCCAAAGGCACGTATAAATGATGGGTATACATTTATTATATCTTTGGCATAGGCACATAAATATGATAAACGAATACTTTGGATATGTATCCAAAATATTTAAAACAAAATTTGAATTTAATGGAATACATGATAAGTTGTAAGCATTTTCACAACTCCTAGTTTTAATATTAATACACATCTATTAAGTAGAACTATTGTTGTACATCAAGAAAGCATAATAATAATTTCTGTGACCTCTTATCGTTATAAAGTGATGCTATTCTTACCAAAAAAAAAAAAAAAATAAAAAAACGATTAACTCAATACATTAATTAGCCATTTCTGAGATTTCACAGATGTTTGAATATTACTCTAAACCCGAATAGAACTTCTGAGTTAAAATTTAAAGAACTTTCTATCTTTGTTTTCTTAAAAGTTGATTTCGTAGAACAAGGAATTATTAAACATTTTTCTAGCTATTTGACAGCAAAAATGCACGTTTGTTAAGAAATAAGGTTACTTCAATGAATCTGTTCTGAACGAACAAAAAAATATAATTACAATGTCTGTTCCATGAGTCAAAACGTTGGCTTTAAGTGTTGTACTTTCTGTGAGATAATGAGATGTTGCGAACGGGAGACCCGATCTTGTAAGTCTTTCGCACTCATTTAACTTCGAAAAGATTCCATACTCAAACTTTCCAATCTTAACCTAGCTTTTGAGTTAGAGCAAGTGAGTGATAAGTTTCAAATAGTCAGATAATAATTTTGTTTGAGATGATAGTAAGCTAATGGAAGAAGATAGTAAGCTAAAGAAAAACAAATAAGTTATATACAAAAATATGAATTAATGTTATTTTTCATTTGAAAATTATTGAACTCAAATAGAAGATCATCGCGTAAGATGTATTACAACAACACTAGAATTTACTCTAATTAGATTACGTTGTGTGGCTTGGGTGAGACTGAGAAAATGTGATATTTTTACTTCGAGTGGTGGGTGGTTTTAGTCAGAGGGAAATAAATAAATAAAAACATGTCCGCTCAGAATTGGCTCCGCATTAAAGGCTCAAAAATTATATTCGGCTACGACTTGAATACACTTTAATCACACATTAACACCTTCTTACAAAAAAAAAAAACAGTTCTCAATTTTGTTCTTCATGCAATATAAATTTCATAAAAAAATCAAATATTAAATTCTACCTAATACCTTACTATACTATGTACGAGTACATACCTAGCTACAAAGGAAGCAAATAATCTCTGTAGCTAAGCTCGTTAATTTTGTATATGATTGTCATATCATTTAAATTGACTATGATCTCTTTTTGAGGTTCATTTATGAGTTTTGGCGACAATTTCTGACGGCTTTTATTCACCCTTACTTGCAAGTCGAATGCACTAATTGCTTGTGTAAGATTTACATAATATATTTTTTTTATATATTATTTTTAACACTCGCTTTTCTTTAAGAGCAAATCATTTATGACACGAGAAGGAAACGAGAAAAAGAGGAACAAATATTTTTAAAGCCTAAATGGAACATAAACATGAAATCGAGAGTAGTTACTTAAAAGAAAGTGCATGATCGTGAGGAACCCACTTTTAAGCGAAATTGCTTCCTGTTTGTAAAGAAGATTGAATAAAAAAATGTGTAACGATTATTTTCGTAGTAATACAAACACAAAATAAACTTTGGTTTTATAATGAAATTTTAGCTGCAAGTTAGTATAGTTATGTTGTGTTCTGATTTTTATAAATCAAAATAGTTTTTAATTGCTCTATAGGGCAAGTATTGGTTTCGTGGCAAAAAAAAATGTCGAGATTTTAATCAAAACTAACATTTCGATGATGCACGTACAAAAAAATGATTTTTTCAAGACATCCGTCGGTATGCACGTCCTGAACCTGGGGCCCTACTACGTAACTTTATTCTACTTTCGAATCCGTTAAAAAGTTGTTAACAATGTTGATTTAAAGTGGTAAAATGCATGAAAAAAGGATCAAATGTTAGTTACTCTCGACTCTGCCATTGAATCTCCAATAAGCCCTGTTTTATTTAATTTTTGAAGTCCATGAATTAGCCAATTGAGATTTTACAAATTCGAACTTTTTTATTGTAGAATCGAATAACATAGTTGACCTCCTGATGTACGTCGAACTAGAGCCTACAAAATTGGACGCATTTAATTCAAGCTTTCTTATGTGATTCCCTAGAGGAGAAATTCGAGTTTTTGTTTTAGTTTATCTAGTACGGATAGCGCTTTATGCTAGGTTTCCACTTGTCATTTACTAACTGACGAAAGTCCTATTTTTGCGTCTTTTAACAAAATGACATGTAGAAATAACCTAAAATTGCTTGTCTTTGAACTGGCAAACGCTGTTTGTCAATGAAAGACAACGAATTTCAAAAACAAATGGAAATAACTAAACTGAAAAAAAAAAAAAACAAAAATGTAACTTTGTCTTTGAAAGAAAGTCCTTTGTCAATTGAAGACGCTGATTTGACAAATATAAAAGTTTAATTAGAAGTGAATGTTTTTTCCAATTGGTTAATGTTTGCAATTTGACGGGTGAAAGGAAATGAATTCTGTAAAATGAGTGAATAGAGTATAAGTTATCCCATTTCAGAGGATGGTAATGTTTTGTAGACGCTAAAAAAAAATTAATTAAGGGAGTCTATTCCTGGAGTGGACAACGGAAATGACCCGATCTTTAACGTAAAAAGTCCTGCAGTTCATAAAATCAGGAGAGTGCGCTAGAAGTGTTAATTTGAAATGGTTGGAAAACAGACGAGTATAAATTTCAGGTGTCATACACTAATTTTTGATTTTGCGTAGATTTTCCGAGCAGGAATTTGTTGAAATAGAACATACATACATAGTTGAAGCCGAAACTCGAAGAGTATAATTGCATTTCAATTTCTGATTTTTGATAACAAAATAATTTTTTTAATAAGTGTAGTAGGTACTAATGAGACAGTAAGCTTTTGCAAAACTGCAAATAACTTTTTTTCTTTATGAATCTTTATGTATCATAAAAAAAACTCCTTCTGCACACATCTACACAAATTTCATCGAAGATCTCATTGACCGTGAGTGTCAGTTCGGAAAACCAATCCAAGTAGAAATACTTGTCAATGAACTGACAAAGTCATCTGTCAAAAATTCTTTGTGTATATAATATTTTTGTATTAAATCAAACCTTTTAAAAACTGCTTTTGAAGTATATTATATAACACATTGCAGGAAAATATTCTAACAATGAAAGAAATACAACTTTTAAACAAAACCGACTGGAAAATTCTACGTCACATTTATATCGGAATTTCAATAATTTTCGTTTTAATTTTATAAACGAAAATTAATAAAACTTTCTAACCGAGCTGACGGCAATGGCATAGTTCGCATATTCATTAAATTTTTAACCAGTGTATGAAACAAAAGTTTCAATAAATGAATAACTTATTTACTAACTTGAGCCGTAGAAGCGATAACAATCGCAAAAAATGCCCGATTATTTGAATACGAGTTAGCAGACTAGTAGTCTGCTCCTTTTGGAGTATAAAATGTATAAGGAGCACGTGAAGACTTAATTGAAATTGTGCCTATGAATAAAAAAAATTATATCATACTCCACAAAAGCACAATGCAATTATCAATGACAACACTTGCTTTTGGAAGCTTAGGCTTTTTGACTCAATACTAGTGCGGAAAAACCGTGTTCTATAAACGAAGCTATTAACTATCAATCAGGCGGACAGAACAATGTTCTGAGTCACAGTATCTGATATGAAAGCTAATATACTGGGGTCATTCCGTAACTCTATTATCGTTAGACGATATCTTTTGAGCGATAGCGTTACCTTTATTTGCTTCACGTATGTCTATGATCATCAAAACGATTGGCAGCCCATCGGCATATCTTGAAAATAAATTCTAGAACTAATCGGTTTTCAATGTTTTACTTAGAATTGATAAGAGCAATGAATTTTGGAAACAAAAATAGTACTAAGTATACGTACAATTTCAAAAAAAAATAAAATTGCTTGAAACACGCTCTAGCCGTTTGTCATACCTTTAGGTGAATAACACTGCATATTTTAAGCTATTTGCAGTTATATTAATTTTTAAAAACTTAACGATAAAAAAAGCTTAAATTGTGTTGAAATTACTCCGAGCGCTAGTGAACAATTACTCAAAGTGTTTTATTAAAATTTTGTGGCCATGTCGTTTGTATCAGTGCAAGTAACATGTCATCAGCCTGGCAGCGATATCTCGGCCCCAACACCACTAAAATAAAAATATTACAAAATCAATATAAAAATAAATTATCTTCTTTAAATGGTCATTATCGTTTATAACGAGGAACACTATAAAGCAGATAATTTTCGTATAATTTGAGGGGCTCTTACTTTTTCTTGGGGAATTATAAAACACAAAAAATCAACAAAACAAAGTCTCCAAAAAAACGATAAAGGTTCGCTTAAAAGACTAATGTCTTGAGTTCTATTGGTCGGATTGCCAAGATTATGACCTTAAGACTTAAAGAAAATGACAGAGCATCAGATTATATATTTTTTAAATTTATTCAAGTGGTAATACCTCTGACAAAATAAACTATAAAATCGCTATTTCAAACCTCCACCCCCGCCAAAAGCTGAAAAAGAAACCTACCAGACGGTTGGTTTTGATACCGCAATATATGCACCTACAAACCCTCATACTCATATTTTGGTTATCAATCCACTCCCAAAATTTGCTGCCGGTTCTCAGACTATAAATACGGGATCATGACGTTATGTAGAATGACAAAAATCTCGAATGGACAAAATCTAGAAAAACAAAAAAAAAAGCTCGAATGTAAAAATCTAGAATGACAAAAATCTCGAATGTACAAAAATCTCGAAACACAAAATCTAGAAAAGTCAAAATAAAATCTTGAAAAAATCTAGAATTTTGTTTTATATATGTATATATATATGTATGAATGTTCATACATACACTCCTCGTCAACTGAATACGCACAAACATTTTTGAATATATTTTATCCATTTTTTCCAAACAGTGATGGTTATTATGCCATCTGTTGATGGTAAAAATTTTCGTAACATATAAATAACAGAATTTCAAAGTTTTATCCAAAAACAACCGTGAGTTTTTCCTTCAACCACTTCCAAAGTGTAACTTATGCAAAGTAGAAGTCTTTTTTTGAGTCAACTGAATAGGTACAAAAATTAGAATTGGTATTGGAATGGAATGAAACAAGTTTTTGTTTAAGTTTAGTAGTGGGTACTTCCACCTTTATTTTTAATTACTTCGTAAATTCGATCCGGCATGGAATCGTATAGCTTTTTAATGTAATTTAACGAAATTTCGCTCCACGCTAATTTGATTGCAGAAATTAAGGTTTCTTTGTCTTCGAACTGACGACCACCCTCATAAACTTTGCGTACTAACCATCCCCAGACATTTTCTATGATGTTTAGATCAGGTGAGTACGGCGGCCATTGAAGCAACTGCACTTGTTGCTCCTCTATCCATGTTTTTATTATTATGCGCGCTGAGTGAATAGGCGCATTATCATGTTGGTAGGTCCAGTTTATGGGTCCAAAGATGTTAGAAAATTTAGGAAAATTTCTTTCCAAAATTACTTTATACCCAGCTGCTGTCATTCTTGATGTTACAACCTCGAGCTCAACTGTTCCATAATAACTGACTGCTCCCCATATCATGACACCTCCTTCACGACTATGATGGCGCTTTAAAAATCTTTTTTCTTTTCTTAAGTCGTGAAAATAGAAGTTGAACCCATCAGGGCCATCGAAACTAAACTTTTTTTCATCTGAAAAAACCACGTGATACCATTCTTTTTTCCAACTCATGTGAAGTCTTGAAAAATCTAATCGCAACATTTTCCGTCTCTCGTCAAGTGGTGGTTTTTTCTTAAGTTTCATTCGTTTAAGATGGCTTGAGTTGTTGACTACTCTTAATACTGTTGAGCAACTTGCGTTTACGGCTTTTTGTTTTATTTTTGCCACAGAATCAGAAGAATTTGATGCACATCTTAAAATTCTTCGTCTCTCAGCTGCTGTTGTTGCTGTTTTCTTACCTCCCTTCATGTTTTTGCCGTATGCATCTTTATTTTTCAAGTAAGAATAAACTACATTAAAACTTCGGCCAACTTTATCAGCTATTGCACGTCCAGTTAGGCCTTGGTCTCTAAGTAAATCGATTTTAGCTTTTTCAACACTGTAAAGACACGTAGATCTACCCATTTTTCTTAAAATTTGAAATCAAGAATTAAATTTTACTGAAAGCACTAAAATCGTTAATTTAAACTGTCAAGCACTCCAAAAAACTTATAAACAACGAAGAAAATGGCGTTGTACCTATTCAGTTGACTAAAAAAAAAACTCCTACTTTGCATATAAAACACTTTGCAAGTGGTTGAAGAAAAACTCACGGTTGTTTTTGGATAATTCTTTCGGAATTATCTGCTTAACATCTTAAGGGAATAGTAAGCATCAACAGATGGCATAATAACCATCACTGTTTGGAAAAAATGGATAAAGTATATTAAAAAATGTTTGTGCGTATTCAGTTGACGAGGAGTGTATGTACGATTTTTTTAAATATTTATTTAATAAAATGATAATTTAATCAATTAAAAAAAAAAAATAAACAACACTTCAGACGAAAAAAAAAAACAAACGTAGACAGAATTAACAGCGTACTTACATGGACTGTGCCAAGTGTTATAGTAATAATAAGAGTACACTGGCAAATAACTGTACAAAATCATAGAAATAATGATGCAAAATGTTGTTGCTAACTGACTTTAACATTCTAGGTAAAGCGTTCACTACATTTACACAAATTTTACTGGCGATGCAAAATTAATAATGTTTGTTTACTGTATGTTTCAAGTTTAAATTATATTACCTAGGCGTGATGAAAATGCTCTTCCACATACATATGTATGTATTTGAAGTTCGGAAAAAGAATAGTTGCAAGTAGGAAATGTTTTAATTTATCTTAACTGTCTTCTGTGAAACTAATTTAATAAAAGTACCCTTATTATATTTTAAAAATTACCTAATAGTGAAAGATCTCGATAAACCATCCACTTTTGAGACAATGCTTAAGATTTCCGCTAGCATTGTTACAAAAGTGAATGGTTTTTCGAGATTTTTGTCGTTCTAGATTTTGTCTTTCTAGATTCTTGTTATTCTAGATTATATGCGTTCTATATTTTGGTTTTCTAGATTTTTGTAATTCGAGATTTTGACATTCTAGATTAGACTTTCGAGATTTTGTCTTTCGAGATTTTGGTTTTCTAGATTTCGTTGTAGACATACACTACAATACTATGCTCTATCAAATATGCTATGCTATGGAATTTTTGGTATTGCTGGTTATTTTATGTAGGTACCTGTGCTGTCAATTTTTTTAAGATTAAACGCAATTCACCAAACAAAGAAACGGATCAAAAAAATATTTAAAAAAAAAGAACACTCAAGTAGGATTTTTAGTCCACTTGAAACAAATTTGAGCGCAGATAGTTTTCTTTCGTGGAACGCGGCTAATGTTATATGGTGTTTTCGATTAGTCATCTTCTACTCTTCTGATCTGAACCTCTTTAAATGAAAGTTATTCTTCTTTAAAAAAAAAGATAAAATGATTCTAGATTTAATTTCAGAATCGGAATCTGGAGATCCCGATTTTGTCAAAAAAAAAATGATCTCGGATGAGGCCCATTTTTGACGTTATTGGAGCAAACACAGTGCGCAAATGTTTTGTCCAAGCATCAATGCAGCCACAAAGATTGACTGGATGGTGCAGTATATTGCATTTCGGCATCAGCAGACCTTATTTCTTTCCAAATAAGGACATTCCTTTACCGTTTATGATCTCAGGTATAGAGCAATGTTAACGAACTTTTTGGCGCTTTAATCATCTCACGGCAAGCGTTCATCTGTTGGCCACCGCGATCATGCGACTTGACACCATTGGATCATTGTCTTTGGGGCTATGTCATGCTCTTAGTAAACGCTAGCAACCCAACCCTTTTGGATGAGCTCGGAACCAATATTCGAAACGCTATTGCCGGAATAACGCCGCACATATTAAATCGAGTCATCAAAATGTGCTTAAAGCACTTTCAACGAAGCATCAACTTGATTGTAGCTTCAAAATAAAGTAAGAATCAATTTTATATCTCACACCGTAGTTCTTTTATTTTAATTTCATTTCTTATCGTCCTTCTCTGGTAATAATACCAACTTAAAAAAAAATTGTTTTTTTTTTGTTTGTTGCTGAGTAATTAATTAATTATGTCAAATGCAAGCACTGAATTTTATCAACGATAGGTACTTCATTTAAAAATCAACAATGAATCGGTTCACTAAAGTTAACTGTACATGCAGTTGTGCGATTTGAATTAAATTTGGTAAAAGAACATAGGTACCTACGATATAAATTTGGTGAATATAAATAATAGGAGTATTCATGCAAACGTGTTAAACCCAGATAAAGCTAATAAACCATATAATTTTATCTCAGTGGAAATGAACTGTCAACATTTGTATCGCAAATATTCTGCAAAACATAATTTTATTTCATGAATCTGATGCGGAAAGTGTAGAAAAAAAACTGATAAACTGGTATAAGTCATTTCTGATGTTTAATTTGATTATTTCCCACAAGTATTCTTAAGGGGTGTTCATGTAAACATTGTGCGGAAAGTTATATTTTTCTGCAAAACGGAAAATTATCTTGTTGCAAGAATAACCCTAATAATAATAAATTTGAAGCAAATCGGCACAAATATTAATGTTCTAGCTCGATGTAAAGTGAACTTGAAAACGCAATTAACTGTTTAAGTAATAATGTTTCTACCAAAAAATATGATAAGATAAACATCTGATTAGTGTTAACAATCAACAAAGGAATTTAAAGCAATTCACGTAAAGTGAATTCTTTTTTGTTTCAAATAGGTACATATCATAGGTAATCTTAACCTTAGAAAACAGTCACTTTATTTAATACTGCTTTTGAGCAACTGTACATACATAATATCAATTGACTACTGAAACAATTTTCTTTGTTTAGGTCTCATAATACCTACCTACAACTTACATACAATACTTCAGAATTATTTCATTCTCATGGAGAATATTTTTTTCTTCAATTTTCCCATATGATCTAGTGGCGAGAATATCTTTTATTTCTATACACTTATTTAAGTACCTGTCAGATAGTTTTAATATCAACAAATAATATGAGAGGTTTCTCCGATCATAGCTCTTTTCATATGCAAAGCTACTTATTGATTAAAATGATTCATATTCAGATTCAGAGAAGATTCATTAGGTACAATTTAATAATGTTTGATATGTTTGACGTGGTCAGACACGAGGTAATTGATTTTTTGTGAGTCTGGACAAGAACTCATTGCAAAAAAGAAAACAAATCAACACCTGCTCCTGCACTTTCATGTATAACACAATAAAACATATGTGTAGATTGTGTTGTTGATGTTTTTTCCATCAAATTTTATCATCATTAACAATTAAAAAATATTTTTAAGTAAATAACCAGTTTGACCTTGTAACTCAGTTTCTTCAACTTTAAACAACAAAAATATAAAAATAAGAAATCAAAACGAGATATGTACCCAAATATTTTATTCGGTCCAGTGATCTTAGAATGAATATACAGAGACTGTGAAGAAATGTAGATTTCATTTCATTGCATTTTGGTATGTACTTGCTTGGTTTTCTAAATTTAAAATACATTTTATATGTAGATAACTATTATAAGCTTGGATTTCTTTTTATATTACTAACCTGTAAATGCTGCAAACTGCAATTGTGCAGTAATAATTATTTTAATTATTGCGTAGAATTTTTAGAAAAAGTTACGAAATAACAGGAAGTCGTGAGACAAAAAAAAAAAACTTCAATCAACGGGCCTTTTGACTCACTTATGGCGTTTTATCTTTTTTTTTATTTCCAAAAAAATCTATTCAACTGCAAGAATTTTACCCTTGCTAAACAATGGATAACTTCTACAAAATGGCAACGAATTTATTTAAATAAGACAAAGAAAGTATTCTTCTGTGGGAAGTTTATTTTCAATTTTTCACAGCAGGAGAATTAAAATATAGAAACAAAAAAACATTTTTTTTAATAGACAAACGAGCGACAGTCAACCGTCAGTGGTGCAATTTTTTGTAAAACTTGGAAAATGAAAAGCGGAACAAAATAAAAACAGATCGGAGTTCGAAGATTTCCCTTCTTGAGTACAGTAGGAAAGAAAATTATGACAGATGAATGACTCACATGCGTTCAGCGAGAAACTGTAAAATAAGGTAGTAAGTACCCTTTCACACAAGGAAACTGAGTTGCCGGCGATTCTTAGTTTGTGGGCGAGAAGGGCGTAAAAGGAAGACAAAAAATATCCCCTCACACCTTCTTGTCTACAAACTAGCTAGTTTCTGGCAACTCAGTTTCCTTGTGTGAAAGCGGTCTAAGCACGGTACACATAATAAATGTTAGGCCGAGACCAAATACATACTTGTCTGCTTTGGAAAGAAATATGGTGATACTACTTTCGTTTTCGGTTGGAGGTTCGGAGTTACTCCTTTTTGACTCCGCTTATGGTGGATTTACATGTATCTGCATTTGGTTTCTGCACAAAAAAAGGGATGCCAAATACAAAATATATATTTGTTAGATAGAGAGAAAAGATCAAAATGCAGAAGAACTTCGTTTCTGCATTATAGGAAAGTTCCATAATACAGAAATGAAGACGAACATGTTCATCTTCTTGATGGTTCTCTTTCACTCGCTCGAATTTTTTGTATACATCTGTCCTGCTCTACTTTTCTGCATTTTGCAGATGAAGAACCATGTAAATCCATCATTACTCTGCTTAATGTTTTCGGAGTTATTTTCTGTTCCGGATTTTATAAAGCAATAGACCCGGAACACACATATACAAAAACTGTGTTTTTTTGCAGATTCAGATAGAATTTGACGAAAAATACAAGGAATTTACATGTAAAGGTTAGACCGCACACAACTGCAGCGGAACTACACTTCACGACACGGCAAAATATTATTTGTATGAAATTGTATGAGCTATATCGCACTAAGCGGGAACTGAACTTCATAAAATCTCATACAAATTATTGTGAATCGCAGTTCAGCTGCAGTGCAGTTTCGCCTAGTGCGGTCTAACCTTAAAAGTCCATATGAACTTAGCTAAGTCCAGATAATTATCGGTTCTTAACTTAAGTTCAGATAGGAAAAGTACTGACAGCTGCAATTTCTATTGTTTTATCGATAGTGTGTATGAAAACGTCAAAATATCTGAGCCAACGAATAAAAATATTTTTTATACACAAACAAAATGGACGACCATTGTTTTGTAAATTATTTTTTTTTCTGATTTTTGATTTAAAATTACGTTTTTTTCACATTTGTTTTTGTTTTATTAACGATCGGAATAATTTTCTCTACGAGATTTCTTTTTATTTGAGTGTATTTTGTTTTTATTTTGCATGTTTTTTCAAATGCTGAAAGGTAGTGATGGAGATATCTCAGTTTCGTGATAGTGCTACTGGGCATTGTTGCTTCCATGACTCTGCTAAGTTCGGATGTCGTTTTTTTCGACAATTGTATCTGAACCGCTGCAAAAAACACGGCTTTAAACTCTTTCATCGGATAACTTTGTCAAATAAATTTTACTCGACTGAAAATGCAAAATATACATATCAGACAATTTACTCACACACACATAATTTTTCGCAAATTAGGCTTGGAACAAAAGATAATAATTCGATCGAAATCAAAAAGGAGTAGTACTGTTCCGAAATCCAATCGAAAACGACATTAATCACACACACATAAATATCTCGAAAATTAGGCTTGGGACACAGAAAATAATTCGATTTGAATCAAAAAAGAGTAGTACTGTTCCGAAATCCAATCGAAAATGACATAGGTTTTCATTAGAGCCGAAATGAAGAAATTTCGAAAATTACAAAAAAAAATGTTTTTTATTATCATTACTATCAAGGCTTAACTACATAGGCCTACTTTTGTACAAAAGTACAAAAGTGAGAAATAAATATCTATTGTGAAGAAACCTGGTTGCAAAAAAAGAAATGGAAAATTGTGCCTGGTGGTTTAATTTATATGTCAGAATAATTTATTTCGTATGTTTTTTTGCAAGCATGTTTCATTAGCGAGCATTTTAATTTCTCACTTTTGTACTTTTATACAAAAGTAGGTCTATGTAGTTAAGGTTTAAAATTAGCTAATTTTGTTTGAAATCTTATTTCATTTTGAATTTGGAATGGAAGTAAAACGTTTATGTTTTTTGTTTTTTCTCTCTATTAACTTGGGGTGGCGGCGTTTGTGGCTTTTGTACATCGTACTTGCCAAAAATGTCAGTACAAGTGTCCTCCTCGGACAGGTCGAATGACAGAGCGGCTACAAGTAGATGGTCATCTTGCTGTATATTCTGATCTTGCTTTATGACAGCAGCGCCTTCGGTTTACAAGAATGTCATAGAGTTCACCTTTCGAGTTGGACATGAAATAGTTTTGAATGTGATTTTGTGAGTTCTTTGAGTATGGTTGCCTGCTTCGAGGCATGCACGCATATAGACAGTAGCGGGAGCTGCTGCTGTACGCTTTTCTCGTGCATTACATCGCGGTGATATGCATGGGAGCTACTGGAGAATGATTCATTGTAGTAACGTGTTTTTTCTCTAAAGAAGTATAAATTTTTCTGTCTTTTCGCTTTGGATCATCATTATGAGTCATCAATAAAGCTCAATACTTGGTCAATTTTTGTTGCGGCACGTGCCCGGAGACCTAAAAGTTATACAAATTGTATTAATAGTTAGGCCGCACTAGGCGGAACTGCACTGCAGCGGAACTGCGATTCATGGTGGATTTACATGTATCTTCATCTGCAAAATGCAGAAAAGTAGAGCAGGACAGATGTATACAAAAAATCCGAGTGAGTGAAAGAGAACCATCAAGAATATGAACATGTTCGTCTTCATTTCAGCATTATGGCACTTTCCTATAGTGCAGCAACGAAGTTCTTCTGCATTTCGATCTTTTCTCTCTACCTAACGAATATTCATTTTGTATTGGGCATCCCTTTTTTTGTGCAGAAACCAAATGCAGATACATGTTAATCCACCATCACAATAATTTGTATGAAATTTTATGAAGTTCAGTTGCCTAAGCGGCGATATAGCTCATATAATTTCATACAAACAATGTTTTGCCGCGTCGTGAAGTGTAGTTCCGCTGCAGTTGTGTGCGGTCTAACCTTAAGATTTGTTTTTTATTATTAAAGGTTAGACCGCACACAACTGCAGCGGAACTACACTTCACGACGCGGCAAAACATTAATTGTATGAAACTGTATGTGCTATATCGCACTAAGCGGCAACTGAACTTCATTAAATTTCATACAAATTATTTTGAATTGCAGTTCCGCTGCAGTGCAGTTCCGCCTAGTGCGGTCTAACCTCAAGATTTTTGTATGTTTTTTATGTATTAGGAATTTTTTTTTTGTAATATTGATTATTTTTCTTTTGTATAATTTATGTTAGCTACAAAGTTTAATGGCAAGTTTAGCTATTTCATTTTGAAATTGAATAAACAAATTCTCTTTTAGCCGCTCTTTGAGTTCGCACACTTTAATAAACTTTAATTACCAGGTTAATAAACTTTATTCAAGTTAAAATATAAAACTTACACGATCTGATTTGATGTAATATTTTTGAACTGTCAGAATATTGACAAAACAACAAAAAAACTTACCTGACATATTTGAGCAAATTTCTCCATTTTGTTTTTTAATCCACCACTTACACGGATTCACGGATAAGAAGAAAAGAATAGATTAAGGCCCAGTTTTTTAGTGCTGAGTTAACTCCGAGTTAAACCCAGAGTTAGCTAATCCTGAATTCAGAGTTAACTCATGAACCAGTTTTTCAGTGCGGGTTTAATTTTAACTCCATGAGTGGTATTATAATTTGGTATCACTGAAAAGTTATCGATTCAGTTGTCAAAAAACTATCGAAATCGATAGATTTTTACATTTTGGTTGGCATTTGGTGGTTGTTTTTCATGCAAATAAAAAACTGTGAGCCACAGCTGTTGTTATAATTCTATTTGTTGTGTTTTTTTTTAATTATAAAAAATGAATAAAAGAAACTCGAATTTTTCCACTCAGGAAATTGAAATCTTAATTGATTGTGTGGAAAAACATAAAAATATTGTTGAATGCAAGCGAACCGACCACACAAACCAGCAACAAAAAACAAAAGCATGGACAGACATAGCAGCTGCGTTGAACAGCAGATGTGGTACAAACAGGACTCCAGATAGTCTGCGGACTAAATACAAAAATTTAAAGAAGGTGGCCAAAACAAATATAGCGGAAGAAAAAAGAAATTTTTTTTGCACGGGAGGGGGTCCAAATGTATCGACCCCCGTCACTAAAACGGATACCGATGTATTAAAAGTGTGTGAGGAGGAAGAGTTTTTCGGGCTAGAGGCCCTATGGGATGATGATGCATCCGAAGGAAACCCTGAACAACCACCTGAAGAAGAAAATGGTATAAACATGTTTAAAAATATATAATTAAACGTAGCTTATATCAAATTTCTTTGTTAGTACTTGATAATCAACAAGACGACAAATGGAATGACTATACTCCTAAAATGCTGAAGAAACCACCACACCGTCTCTTAAACCAATTCGGCGCAAAATTACCAAGGACTGTTGGGCCGATGTCGCTAATCCAAGCGCAGAAAGAAGAAAGTGAACTGAGGAAAGAAAAACTGAATCTTGAAATGCAGCAATTGAGACAGAAGCATGAAATTGAGATAAACATTTTAATGAGGGTGGAATGAGCTTGTGGTTTAGTTTATCTATAATTTTATGTAGTTTTACTTATGTAGATATTTTTGAAGTTTTATGTTTTTGTTTCGATGCATTCTTATGTATATTACTTATGAAGTTTTATGTTTTTGTTTCTATGTATTCTTATGTATAATATTTATGAAGTCTTATGTGTTATGTACATATAGGAGTGTCGAGTTTTCGTTATGTTTAGTTATGTTATTTTTGATGCTACTGTTGACCTATTGTTGTTCCTAAAATACAGAAATAATAAAAGAACTGATTTGTTTTCTATTTGAAATATGTTTTATTGATGATAATATTTATCTATATATACAATTATACATATAAAAGAGAAATGTCGTCCGTGTGTGCACGTATAACTCGAGAATGGATCGTTCGATTTTCACGATTTAGGACTTGATAAATTCGTTTTGGCCCCAGGAAGGGCATAAAGGACACTGGAGGAAAATTCTCGAAAATATTAAAAAAAACTGGTAATCCCGGAACATCGTGTCTTTTTCGTTTCGTCATTCAAATTGAATTGTATTTGCTATTGCGTTCGGTCAAGTAAAATTTAATTAAGTTTTTTTTTTGCTTATCAAGTGCGATGTGGGTAATTTGTGAATCAGTGGAAATTTTAATGATTTTTTTTAGTTAAACGCAGATATTTCGAATGTTTTCATTTTAATATGTTTTGGTATGTGATTGCAGAAAATTTTCATTTGGCTTTCTACGTGTACGCGCCTGAAAATAAAACGAAAAATGTTGTTTAAAGTTCTTTAGTAAAAAAGCGAAAGTTGGCCGAAACGCCCATCATTTTGGTCTCAAAAAAACACATCGACATTGTTAATTTAGTTATTTTTATTATATTTAATAAAACTTTAGAATAAATAATTTTAATTAAACGATTTACATGAAACCGCATTGGTGAGTACTCGGAATTTTTATTTTCTTTACATAAATGAATTTAGGCGGAACAAAGTTAACCGGATTAGAAAGTATATTTTTATTTGGCTTACGAATCTAATTAGCTGGCTGATGATTGTGTTATTAACAACTGTTTAAAGTAATCATTTACCAAATTGCGCCTGAAAACATTGTTGTCATTTGAGATTCCTCTTTGCCTATTGTTTGGAGTTGACAGAACAAAATCTATGGATTCTTGAAATTCAGGAGATATACTTGGTGCTTTATTTTCACCATTGATGCAACAAATGTTGTGCAAAACAGCAGTTGCAACGATTATGCACTGCACTTTTTCAAGCTTCAATCGTATTCCAAGTGACAAAATCGGAAACCTCCTTTTCCAAACTCCATAGCTTCTCTCTACGCAACAACGAGTTCTAACTAAAGATTCATTGTACAAATTTTCTTCCGCAGTTGTAACATTTCCAATAGGAGTCATAATATAGTTTTTGTTCTGGTATCCACTGTCAGCAACAATGAAACTTTCTCCAAAGTCACCTCTCTCCAAACGGTGATAAATCTTAGAACTCCTGAAAATATTTGAGTCGTGGGGCTGATCCTGGCCAGCGAGCAACAATGTTTGTTATCTTGAGGCTGGCATCACAAGTCGTCTGAACATTGATTGAGAAGAACCCTTTTCGATTTCGGTAGAGTTCCGCTTTATTTCCGCCTATTTTAATAAGATGAAACCAATTTTTTTTTAATGTTATGTGGCATTCTAGTTTTACAAATAAGTATACGTTATACCTGGGCTACGAATTTTGACATGGGTACAATCTAGGGCTCCTATTACTTTCGGAAATGTTGCCACATTATAGAATTCTCTTTTTTTATTTGATAAATCCTCACAGGTACTCGGAAAAACAATAAAGTGACTTCTTAACAATGCTATTTGATGTGTAACAGTTGTCACCACTTTAGAAACTGCTGAAACAGAAACTCCGTAAACATCCCCAATCGTTCTTAACATACCACCAGTTGCGTACACTCTCAAAGTGATAAGAAACATTTGCTCTTCTGTTAAAGCCATATTCCTTGAATTATGAATAAGGTATAATAAATTATTATGTTAAATATAATATTGAGCATGTAGCCGGACATATTAATTACCCGGCACACATACCTACATATTTGAAGTGAAGGGAAAAAATAGTAGGTACTTACCAATTTGTCTTATTTTTTATATGTGGTCGGATAAGCTCTAAAGTGGTTAAAGCTGATGCCTTTGAAAGGCGAAAACGATCATAAAAATCTTTTTCTCCAAATAAATTAAAATGATTTGGTCGCGATCTGATAAGTCTTTTTCTTCTCAAAACAGTTAAGCTTAAAATTTCATATAAATCCCCATCGCTCAGGTCGGAGTCTGAATATAACAAAAAATTATTCATTTTTCCACAAAAAGAAATAAAAATAACTCTACGAATGCTACTTCAGTATCTGTCAAAAACATCTGTTTAAAAACCAGAGTTAACTCACCAAATTTGAAGGGTTAACTCAGAGTTAACTACAAGATTAAAATAGACTGAAAAACATGTTTTAGGAATTAACTCGAGTTTAACTCTGAAACTAGGATGATCTCGCACTGAAAAACTGGGCCTAAGAGTTTTCTCTTATTCACCTCAAATAAATTTTGCGGGTGTTTGAGGCAAGGGAGGTACGAGTCGGGCCTCTAGGTAGTATACTTACTCTATGACTGAATTGATGTTAAAGAAAATTGCCGCACTCACGTTACTGTATTTAACAATAAAGACACCTCTTTCTTTGTGTCCTTTTCTTAGGTTTCGCTCCATTGGATATATTGAAGCCTATATATGTGCCTGCCCATATTGGATTTGTAATGCTAGGTGCATGCAGTAAGACAGGTACAGCCGTATTTATTAGATTTCACTAATACTCGGTTCAACCTCGGAATAGTTAAACCAAGTCTAAGCACTTACTCCGGGTTTACGCCACGTCAAACTAATCCATATTTATAAAATATTTTGTCAGCCGTTTTAGTTACGCCTGCCTTATGTCAAATATTCTATCAAAAAAGTCACCAATCTAAAACTCTGGTTATTATAAACGTAAACAAACCACAGCTGATTTTCATTATTATTCGTTTTAGTTGTTAAGTTATTGGTAGAGTTAATTGTAGACATATTTTGGTAAACAAAATTTACTTATACATAATACAAATAAAAGAAAACATTCTGCAAAACTGGGATAGTTGAAAAAAGATACATAAATTTGTAAATATATGTACATAATATAATTTCCAGAATAAAACATACAAAAATAAATATTTTGGTTTCTGTTCATAATGTAGATATTTCTCCGACAACTAATAATCCCTCAGTTTCATGGGATCTAAAGCAGTTTTGTACTGTTTTGGCCTTCTCCTTCTTCCAGTAATGTTAGTTAAACCGTTTAAAGAATTTAAATGATGTATTAATATAAAATAAATATCCATTCTTTCGTAGTAAAAAAACAGGACCAAATTGTTTGCACTTCTCTTTCATTTCAGACGATGTCATGTCAAAATGACATTTAGATACTAAAACGGCTTTACTCCGGCTTAAAACCTCCTATGAACCAGTCTTAGCTTACTCTGCCTCTATTCCTGGTATATATTTTTTTTAAATAAGCTTTCCAGGTTTAGAGGCGGTGTAAAGTCGGAGTAACTTTACACTGCCGCTAAACCGAGTTAATAAATAAGGCTGGTAGATTTTATATGAGTGGATACCATTTTGGAAAAAGGTGAAGTCAAAATTTATTGAGAGAAAATCATAACAAATATTTTCACAGAACCGGAAAAGTCCCCTGTCTAGATCACAGATTGAATTTTGGAAAATAACAATCCAGTTGGAAGAAATTTTGTATTGATGATGAAATAACGCACTCGTAATGCCGATTTTTAACATGAATGTCGTAGAAAACTACGATAGAGTTAAAATAAATTGCACGTGCGTGTAAAACCAAAATGTATTATTTATTTAACTGAATGCAGCCACTCCTATAGAAATTCGAAATCGAGAATTTTGAGTCTGTAAAAAACATGCCGGTCGGTATCTTTTCGTCACACGTATTTAGTTTTAATTAAAATAAAGAAATATTTAATTTTAATAATAAATTAAATCTCTATGTTTTTCAAGGAGAATTCAGAAATATATCAACTTAAAATATCATCATTAAATTACACCAACAAAAATGATTAGTTCGAACATGGCCATTCCGTGTAAGCCTTACCTTTAGCACCATCTCTTTCTTTAATTTCGAAATTCCTTGCAAAAAAAGGGAAACAACGAAAAATTGTCACTTGACTGCTAAAGCAAGCACACTGTATACTCGGCACGATGCCGCTAACCAAATTCTGTTAAAGAGAAAGAGTGCACTATATAGTATTTGTAATTATTCGCACCCTCAAACACGTTCTCACACATAAACATGAGCACGCTATATCCGCCAAACCAGCCACTACTTCTCCTGCTCACACATTTTTCGCAACTCATTTTTAAATGGCTTAAAGAATAGACGGGCCGTCGAAAAATCCGTGTGTGTATAAAATCGTGTAAATTAATTAAAATAAATTCATTTTTAGCATTTTAATAAATATAAATAATCAAACAAATTATCCATTTACCATCTACTATTGTCTTTGTAAATATATATATCAATTAAAATACGTCTCTGTGTACAGTTTTTTTAAGTATAAAATATATATTGAGAAGAAGGAAAAGAATCAAACAAAAGAGCTCTACGCCACAGCTAAGAATTGGAAGAAAAAATTGCAAGAAAAATAACGTAACGTCGGGAAAAGGAGTTAACCTCTTGGTTTTACTTGCTAAAAAACAATATTCTTCCTTTGAGAAGTCAAAACCTTCCAAAAAGATTTTTTTTCTGCGAAATTTTGATCGAGAAGGAAAAAAATTGAATATTCAATTTTTCCTTCTTTTTGTTTGTGTGCAGATTAAAAATAAATTGCGGCAGTCGTCTTCGTCTTCTACATCGTGTTATCCAACAAAAAACAGCAAGAGGAAAGCACAAAAGAAAAATACGCAAAGCGACAAGCAAAACGGTTGGAGCAAAAAGAGTCCCTGGACAGTGCTGTAAAAGAAGAACAAACGAAGAACACAGGAAGCAAACATCATTATCGTCTTCATTCAGAGTTAAAGAAGAAAAGTGAGAAGAAAACATATTTAAATTTTCGGACAAAAATCGAACCGAAAATAAAATAAAAACAGCTAAAACAAAAGGCAAACAAATTAAATAAACAAAAAAAAATCTGTGTTTTCTGCCACTCCTCAGTTCTCTGTTTTCATGACAGTTGAGGAAAAACTGAAAATTTCCTTCGAAAGAAAAACAAAATAATCCTTTTTGTCTCCTCCTTTCGGTAAATTCAGAGAAAAACGTATTCCTCTATCCGTCGTTTCATGGTTTGTTCAGTACTTTGCTCTCTAGCTAGACCACACATTTTCTTGTGTAGTTCTGCAGTTTGTTTGAAAAAGCCCGCAAAGAACGAAATTACTTTGGAACTCTTCTAACGCATAGCTGATTTCAAGTGAAAACCCCTTGCACTTATTTATTCCGAAAAATAACAACCCGCAAAGAATCAATCTTGCTTCAAAACGAAACAAAACGATAAGAGAAGGACCAACATAATTGTTTGTATAGTGTTTTATTATGTGTGCGAGGAAAACTCGCCATCGTCGTTGTCGCCGCTGAAGAAAAGAAAAACAATTTTTGCTTGCAATTGTAATCACAGTTATTTTTTGACATTTATGACTAAATTTTTGTAAATTTTTGAACCCCCGTTGTGTATAGTTGTAAATAGAAGTTTTAAAAAAAAACTACAATTTGATCGTGTAAATTATGCAAAAGCATTCTTTTAGTTTTGTTAATATACCTATAAAAAATAATAGAAATTGATTGTTATATTGAACGTTATCGTCGTCGTGTATCTAGATTTGTATTGCATGTGAAACTGAGGAAAAATCAATTTTTTCTTGTCAAAATAATATATAACAAATTCTGAAATAATTGCCGTAAGTTTTCAAATATATTGTGCATTAGTGTGTGTTGTGCGCGGTAGTTATTTCCATTTTGTACACAAAATTTAAAATATAAAAAAAAATTCTGCTGCTCAGTGCGTCGTAAAAGAAAATTTATTAGAAAAGTGCAAGTGAACCAAAAGAAAATTTATCTAAAAAGCAAACGAAATATTATTTAATTTGCCGCATATTAAATTCAAGTATAAATCCTCAATTTAAGGAGAGGGGATCTGATCAATTTATTTTGAGAGCTCAACCCCTGGTGGAGCTTGCTAAGAGAGACAACAAGATTAAAATAAAAAAATAAGGTAAGTAAAAAACGCCGTTTTGCAAAAGTGGGTCCATATAATGTATGTGTATATTAGGCCTTTCTACAAGAGGCTCAGAGCCAGAGGGAGTAAGGAGGAATAAAACAAACTATTTATTTTTAATCTTTCTATACTTTAAAATATTTCTTTTTGTATTCTCATTTTTTGTTATTGATGTAGGTACCTACCGTTTTGTTTTTTTTTTAATACCTTAATAACATAAATAAATAAACCATAAAGGATGCCTTAAGACTTTTATTTAGCATGCGTACCTATCTAGGTAGGCACTACGTAGGTATTGTATCTCGTATGATAGGTAGGTACTTTGGGGCTCTCGATAACTTAGAAATAGGCTCGATAACAAACCAACAACTTTTAGGTTTTTAAAGGCTTGACTGCTAGCATTTTTTAATGAAATAGGTAGATAGGTTAATACTTTATAAGGTAGTGAGGTAGGTAGGTGAGTTTTTACATACGAGTGTATCAGTCAGTACCCCATCACTTATCCGGTAGCTAATCAATATCAAGAAGATGTAGGTCTTGCATTGCCGTTGGAGGCAAACAATTTGAACATTTGTTATAGCTAATCTAAATAAACTTTTGATGTAATTTTTGTTGAAAAATTGAATTTTATTTAAAACTTAAACCAAAATAATAGAAATGAATCACTATCTGATAGCCCGCGGTACTCTGGGCCTGGTAGTAGGTAGTTACTTATAAATTACTGTTCTTCCCCCTTGAACTTAAACTGAGACCTAGAGTGCATACATTTTTTTTAATGAATTAAAAAGAATTATTTTAAAACCGGGTTACTTGAGAAAAACATTTTTGTTTCCGTTAATTATGGAACCATTTTGAAATGAGAATTGAACACGCCAACTCCTAAGGTAACTTGCCAAAATTTTGTAGTACATTTCTTTTACACTACAGTCCATTGAATTTGGGTCACGTAAAAATTTTGAGTACTTAGTTGGGCAAAAAAGTGATATTTTCTTTAAAACTGATGCAGGTGTATTTAAATTTTTGAATGCAGTTGTTCGCAGGGTTATTCAAGGTTCTATACCACAAACAAAAATTGAGAAAAATTAACATTTGTAATCACAGCACTTGAAAGAGCGTCACAGGGTAATCATTTTTTCGAATGCCTATAACTCACAATATGCATTGCTACGATTTTTAAAAATTATTTTTCTGATAAATGTCACCACCTACTCTATCACCCGTTTTGGTTTCGACGTTGACTTTTGGGACACCCTGTATATAAAGCTTCGATTTAAAAAAAATTGGGTGCAGGGTTTTGCAGGTTTACATGTGATTCGTGTTAGAACATGCGGTGATTTCTGCATTTTTTAGCTTTTATTTTGATGTACTTGGATCTTCTTGTTCCTGTTTTTTACCAAAAAAAAAAATCGCTTATCCTGTTAAAAAATGTTTTTGCAAAGAACAATCGAAATTCATATCGGAATATCAGATTCAAATCCAATATCCAATAAAATTTTAGAAAGTGAAACTAATGACTCAGAAGATGTAGACAGTGTAAATTCCGACGAAGAGAGCCAGTCTTGTTCAGAGTCCCTCTCAGAATAATGTAGAAAAAATGTTAAAAAAAACATAATTAAATACATTTTAAATTTTATAAAACATCTTTTCAGGTGGATATCAAACCGTTGAATACAAAAAATAATTTAGTCTCGTCTTTTCATGCTTTTACTCCATAGTGTGGGGGCTTGGAGATCCAGTTTAATACAAAAATGATATAGGTACCTATAAGAGTTTTTTCTATTATGAAATCCAACTTTGGACTTTGACAGTCCCTAGAGTTAAGACCCAAACTCTCTGTAATAAGTTAAGTTTTTAGGAAATTGGTTGTTAAACCGGGTTCTTTGTCCAATTCTTGTCAGACCTTAGTCCCTAGCTGGTTTTTTCGTAGCCCGAACTTGCTTTTTTTTCTCCAATTACCTTAAGGTTTTGGCACCAACAAAATTCTTTTGGGACTTGGAAAAACATTGCATAACATGTAAATTGTTCAGCCCTTACCTCGTTATTTTGTATCAAATCAAATTTAACAGCTTAACAATATTTGGGACAAATATAAAACTCTACACGTTGTACACGTTGTAATTTATTGCTTCTTTATTTCAATTAACTTAAGGAATCGGTTGTGGAGGGGGGGGGGCTTTAGCTCCAATATCCAGCATCTATTGCATTTTCTCTGTTTGGTGTGCTATAACATATTCCTCTGACAAGACTTTATGAAATGGTGCAGCAAAATAATAACGGACAAGCATTTTTTTGCTATGGGAGGAGGTGCAATTTTATAAAAAAAATTACTTAAATTAAAATAAAGATTTTAAAAACAACGACAAATCTTACAACACAAAAATTATAGGTTTTCTAAAAGCCGGAAACTTGTTCATTTATCATTTGTTTTAGGTAACCTAGTTATTTGTTTTGGTTACATGAAATTTGGCCCAAATGCAAAATGGCCCCAAACAAAAAATGACCCCAAATTTGGGACTTTTTTTCATAACGAAAAATTGCCCCATTTTCAAAATTTAAAATTGGCCCCAAAATTATGAAAAATGGCCCAAACACAAAATGAAAAATTGCCCCAAAATTAGTCAACAAGAGAAAAATTATAATCGTACAACACTCACTTTTCTCCAGTGCAAAATATTTAAGTGTTATTCTCGACCCCAAATGAAATTGGAAGTTGATCATTGAAGAAAGGGTCAAGAAGGCCTGCATAGCCTTCTATGCCTGTAGTAAAACCTTTGGTAAAAAGTGGGGGCTCCAGTCCAGGATGATCCTGTGGACGTACACAGCCGTGGTACGACCTATCCTCACATACGGTTCGATTGTGTGGTGGCCTGCACTCAAGAAATCATACGGCCATATGGTCACAGCAATATCACAGCCTTCATTCCAACAGAAATGTTTTCGACTCCCACTGACTACTGCACTCATACCATGAGTATCAGTAAGGGTTTTAAAGTAAAAATTCCATCCAGGAAGGATTGGAAAAACGACGTCGTGACGAAAGATTTCGACACAACTATCTTTACTGATGGCTTAAGAATGAAGTGTGGCGTTGGTGCAGGAATTTTTTCTGAGTTTCTGGCGTTGGTGCAGGAATTTTTTCTGAGTTTCTAAATGTCTCTAGGTCCTTTCGACTACCTGACTTTGCTAGTGACTTTCAAGCAAAATTATTGGCAATTAGGGAAGCCTGCAAGTTATTAAAAGAACATCCAAACCAGAACCGTAAACCAGCTATTATTACAGACAGTCAGGCGGCTGTTAAAGCCATTAATTAAGGTACTTCATTCTCCAAATTGGTCCTGCAATGCCAGGATGTGCTTGCGAGTCTCAACACTGACCTCGATTTCACTCTTATCTGGGTTCCAGGTCACAGTGGCATTGTGGGCAATGAACGGGCTGACGAGCTGCCCAGGCAAGGATCAGCCCTTCATGGCTCACTTTCGGAAAGAGTCTACATTCTGCTTGGAGTTGTAAAGGGCAATATTTTCTCAATTTTTCTTACTGAATCAAACCGTAGGTGGTATAGTCTATCAAATTGTATTATATCTAGGAAGTTTGGCCCAGTAGCGGATCTAGGATTTGTCTGTTTGGTTGCAGTTTGTACATATGAAGTTATATAATAGCCGTGTTTTTGTGCCTTTATATCCGCTCCTATTGCGCTTTAAAATATTTTCAATATAAATTACAATAACAAGAATTCGGAATTGATATTTGATAAACATGGGAATTGTTTTTAAGCGTAGCTAGAAACCAATATAAAGGCTCAGCAGGTCATGGTACCAGGTACCTAATACATAGCTGCTGATATGCTTTGAACAAAATTTAGAAACTGTTTGTAATTGGCTAGTTCAGAAAAATGATATTTAAGTGGTCTAACTGGCAAAAGCTCATATTTCCTTTGACAGTATCAGTCCTCTGAGATCTCATTTTTCTGAATTAGCCAAATCAACGAGTAGAGTCCCTACCTGTTTTGTTTAAACTGTCACTGGAAAGCACGGAAAATAAAATTTTACGGATCTGAAAAAAAATTATAAGACACAGCTGCTCTAAAAAATAACCTGTATGGCACAATTCTGCAAGTGTGAATGAATTTTCGTGTACGCTGCATACTAAACTTTCTATTCCTGTTAAAAAAATGTGTCGATAAATTTGCACTTCATTCTATAGAGTCTAGGGAATGTAAATATTTATGTTCACCTACAAGATATTTCTGAGTTCGCAGAGTTTCTCACGCTTTTGGAATTTGTTCTACAATTGTTTTAGCCTCAATTGCGTTTCATTCGTTAAATTAGCCATGTTCTTTGTGTTGTTGCTTTTATCATGTTAATGTATGTATCTTCAAGCTTTAGCCTTCGGACTTTGACATTCCTTAGACATAAGGCCAAAAAGCTCTCTGGAATAAGGTTAGTTTTAAGGGAGTTAGTTGTTTAACCCTGACTATGTTTTTTGTCCAATATTCTCAGACCTTATTAGTTCCAAGATGTTTTTTTCCAATTTTCCGGATTTTGTTTTTAGGGAAAATTGTCGTTGCAAGAAACATGTTCATTATGCATAGCCCCCACTTGGTTTTTTGTCCAATTCGCTTCCGGCTTTAGCCCAAACCTTAGGGCTTTGAAAAAAAATTGAAATTTTTTATTCATCAAATTTCACATCCTAACAAGATTTTTGACGAATATAAAAATCTACACATTGTAATGTATTGCTTTCTATATTTCAAATTATTTTAGAAATCGGCTGTGGGGGGGGGGGCTTTAGCCCCTATAGCCACCCCCCTGAATCCGCCACTGATCTGGCCCACCTATAATAAACCCCGAACAATTGATCTATTACGCAGACCCAGACAAGATATGGCTAGGGTCGTTGCAACCTGTAGCGGACACTAACCAGTAGGAGAGCATGCGACGAAGCTTGGCATACCACTCACTGTCGGAGCTGCGGGGACCAGCAGGAAAAGGAAATAGTATTTCATTTCCTCTGCAAATGCCCCGCTCTGGCCAAAGCTAGAGCACAATCATTCGGAAGGGCATTTTTTGACGACATTAACGAACTTTCGGATATAAAGATCAAAGACTTGATCTCTTTCCTCAACTCGACGAAATGGCCCTAGGACAAATTTCGGCTACTTCTGCATCGCACCTCTCGTCGTTTCCCTATGATCGCAAGATAGCGGACTGGGGTTCGGGTGGGAGGTCGTCGTGCATGGCGGCCGGTAGATCATTCGATCGGATCAGACTGCCTAGCTGGGCAATCTGTGGATGATGCGGGTGCGGGTACGGGTGGTGGTCTGGCTGAGTGAGTCATCCGCTTTCTGATGATTGTGCTTAAAGCTACTCAGTCACTCCACAAGTAACCAAATTCTTTCAATCCTTTTCTAAATTCAAAGAAAATAGACGATATCCTGAGGATATGCCCACAATCTCCCTTTCAATTCCATCCGTAGGTTCCTACGAGTTATAGTATCAAAACGGCGCACTTCAGCTAGGGTATGCTCAGTCGCCTGGCAGTCGCCTGTGTTGTCAGTCCGTCTGACATCAAAGTTTTTGTTGTAAAAGTGTTTTGGTTTAAGAATAAAAGTTTGGGGCCATTTTTCATAATGAAATTTCATCCCAAAATTAAAAATGTCATGCACTTAAAACAATGAAAAATGGCCCAATTTACAAATTTTAAACTTTTATTTTGTTTTTGTTGTTTCCCATATAAATTTTTAGAGCCATTTTTCATTTTTTGTTTAGACCAATATTTCATTGGGCCCAAATTTCGTGTAGCCCTCTTCACTAACTGACTTACTTAATTCACTCACTCACTGACAGATCATCAAAATTATGAAGCACTTTCCGACATCGTAAAATTTTGTAATTTCCTATAACAATAGCACTTGTGGTGCATACAAAGGAAAAAATAAAGAATTTTGTTAATTATATGTAGCACTTGGATTGTTGCACAATGATGAAATTTTGTAGACCGCTAGGCCTTGTCGTGAATACAAAAAAGAAAATAAAGAATTTGAGATCTTGGTCCTCCATTTAGCGGCGTGGCCACCCGCCCATTTTTACAGTATTGATATGGATATGGAGTATTTCGATTCTCGTAGAATCATGAAATTTTGTGGACCCAAGCAAAATAAAATTTTGATATCTAACATTCAGGGTGTGTCGCATCCACCCATTTTCACAGAATTTGTTTTAATTTTTGTTTCACTACTCAATTCCTCAAGATTTGAATTGAAAAAACTTGACTAAAAATTTTAATCAGAAATCATTAAATAAGAAATTTCACTTATAATTTTGAGGTTTTTCGATATTAATCTAGGTACCTAACACATTTGATATTTAACATTAATAAACTAAGAACAACGCATACTTTTAGATCTCACTTCTTTTGATGGCTCAGTTTTTAAATGAAAAAAGAAATTTGACCCTTTTTTAACATTTATGTTTTTAGTGTTATTGTTATTTCATGACCGAGCACTGAAACAATATGTACCAATAGTATACACCCTTTTCGAATACAACTTTAAGATCCTTTCCAAAAGTTTTTATACCAAAAAACCAATATGACTTAGGACCCGTTATAGGTGTCCTTGCTCCTGTTTTAGCCAATAGTCTAAGAAAGATAGAATTTGACCGGGAACAAATTAATTCATGAAACTTTACTGCTAGTATCGACGCAGAATATTATCCTCAACAACATATCCAAAGTCCCCCAAAATCCCCGTATTGGGTTTTTGTATAGGCGCATTTAAATAGGTGGCGACGGGGGGAGGTGGTAGTTTATCAATCTGAAAATTTTTGTTATAATACAATCTAATCATATGACACATGTTTTTAGGGTGCTTTTTAACGCTGATTCTAAAGAGACCAAAACTGAAAAGATACATGTACTATCCTGTAGAAAGTTAAAGTCCTTTTTATGGAATGATAACTTTTTTTAAGTACCTTACTTACTTTACTTTTGATGGCGCTCACAGCCCAGGATGGGCTTCGGCCACAAAGCCCCTCCAGCCAGCTCTGTCCCTAGCTAGCCGCTTCCAGTTGCGCACACCGAGTGCTTTGATGTCGTCATTCACTTGATTGCGCCACCTGTTACGGGATCTTCCTCTGCTACGTTCCCCATCGGGGTTGGATTCGAAGACTCGTCGGGCAGGTGCGTTGCTGTCCATAGGCTCCACGTGCCCCAGCCATCTCAGCCGCTGTATTTTCAGCTTTTTGACCAGGTCAACGTCGCTGTATAGCCCGTATAGCTCGTCGTTGAATCTTCTTCTCCATACTCTACACACCGGACCGAAAATCACACGAAGAATCTTCCTCTCAAAGCACCCTAGCAGATTTTTATCCGAATCTTTCAGCGGCCATGCTTCTGACCCAAAAAGCAGGACCGGGATGATTAGGGTCTTGTATAAAGTCTCCTTGGTTCTCTGAGAGAGGGCCTTATTACTTAAATGCCTTCTTAGACCGAAGAACCAGCGGTTGGCAAGAGTAATTCTGATGTCATTCTGCGATGTAATAGTGGAGCCCAGGTAGACAAAGTCCTTGACAACTTCGAAGTTATATCTGTCCATCGTGATATTTTGCCCGAGTCGACGATGTTGAAATTCCTCTCTCGATGACAGCATATACTTCGTCTTGTCCTCATTAACCGGAGTGTGAAAATTTGATCGACGGTTGACTTGCCTGGCCTAAAGCGCACCGATAGGGGCCGATCAGATCGTTGACAAAAGGTTTTAAGCGGTCACACAGAATGGCCGACAAGATTTTATAAGCGACGTTTAGGAGACTTATTCCTCTGTAGTTGGTACATTTCAGAACATCTCCCTTTTTATGGATGGGGCACACTATACCGAGGTTCCATTCATCGGGCATACTTACCTCCGACCAAATTTTGCAGATGAGCTGGTGTATGCTCCTAGCCAATTCATCTCCCGCTGATTTAAATAGTTCGGCTTGTAAGCCATCCGCACCAGCAGCCTTGTACGACTTAAGTTTGGATATCGCCAGCCGCACTTCGGTTAGGTCGGGTGGACGGAACTCTTGGCCATCATCGTCCAAGTTGAATGGAGCGTTCTGCCTATTAGCGGCATCTTGGCTGCCTTCGCCATTAAGCAGTCTAGAGAGGTGTTCTTTCCAGATCCTCAGCACTGACTGTGTGTCTACTACCATATTCCCACTCTCATCTCGGCAGGCTTCCGTTCTAGCCTTGAATCCTTGGGTGGATCGCTTCACCCTCTGATAACATTTTCGAACATCTCCGCTACCGCTACAACCCTCAATAGACTCTACCGCCCGCTTCTCTTGCTCTCTCTTTTTCCTCCTGAGAAGTCGGCGTTCCTCTTTTCGTGTCAGCTCCCGAGCCACTCTCTCAGCAGCTCTTGTTCGAGTCTGCAGCATTGCCTGAAAGGCCTCGTCGTTAGCTGCAAGCGCTAGCCGGCACTCTTCATCGAACCAGGGGTTCGTTTCGTTGTATTCGCCTAGTGAAACCCAGCACATCAGAGGCGGCACTTCTGATGGCTTGTTGACAGTGTTCCCACTGGTCCTCTGCACTTGATGCTGGTGGCGGACCTCCTGAGAGATTAAGAGTTACGTGGTCTGCAAAAGTTCTGGCGGTCTCTTGCGATTTAAGCTTCTCGACATCGAATCTTTTCACAGCATCTGCTCTGCATTGTCGCGTCATGAATATCCGCAAACGTAGTCTAGCTACCACCAGGTAGTGATCCGAGTCAATGTTGGCCCCTCGGAACGTTCGGACGTCCAAGATACTGGAAGCATGTCTCGCGTCTATCGCAACGTGGTCGATTTGGTTGACGGTTAGTTGATCACGCGACCGCCAAGTCCCCTTGTGTATATTGAGGTGTGGGAAGTAGGTGCTTGAGATTATGACATTTCGCCCCGCCGCAAAGTTTGCCAGGCAGGATGGCTGTTACGTCAGCCTTTTGCCTGTCCAGGTTCTCCACTAATTGCTCGGCTACACGTGTTCCGTTTAAGAACAGGACGTTCCACGTGCAGATCCGAAATTCATTGTCCTTGTTTCGTTTGCTGGGGTTGTCAACTTTAAAATCATCCATATCCGAGGCTTGTTGTTGTTTTGGAACAACTTTTTTTTTACGTGGTAGGGAAGTTACGACGCACAACCCCCGACCCGGAGGACCAGACCCTTCGTATAACTCCAAGGGTATCGTAGTAGCCCATATAAGGTGTTCACTAAGTAGTTCAACCTAACTGGAACTGTAGACGCCACCGTTGAATCCATCTAGAGAATTCGTCCGCTGCCGCCTCGATGAAAGGAGAGGTGCCTTAGTGGGAACACTCCTCCCCCCCTCTCTCATTGGCTGTCCCCAACAGCTTTCCACGGGGATTTAAACCCCGTCTCCAGCTGAGGTACTAGACACCCGATGTTCACCACTAGGAGGTGAGAGTAGGAGTTGGTAGACAGAGGTGGGTTTTGAGAAAAACCTGTGGACGCTTGTGTCCTCTTGAATGCACATAACTACTCTTTTGAACATTACGTACCTACAACAAGTAAAATACTACTCAAAACTATTTTAAAATAATGGGATATTAATGAAATTTGGTACAAATGTTTCATTTGCCATGTTTACCAAGAATCAAAAGAGTCCCCAAAAATATCTGTGGTTAAAGGGTGTTTTTTTTTTTTGACATCCATGAACAAATCCTGACACTTATGAAATTTGCTAAATTTCAATTGCAATTGGAAGAAAACTTTTCAAAATTAACATTTTTTTGGTGCCGAGAATAATCTTTATTTTTCTCTATGATTTTGAAGATTTAGACTTTAATCGATTCTAATATTACGAGAGCGGACAGCAAGCTTTAAAAGTAGATTTTATAACATACGTTTGATAATATAAATTCAAGGTACCTATGCATATGTCGTGATATCAAAAAAAAAGTCTGTCAAGTTTTTTTCCTAGCACTAAGCGTGGGTGAATAGGTATACCAATTTTCCGGGTTTTGAGAATATACAATGCTCCATCATTTCTAAAGCTTTAAACTGTCGCGCGACCTGAATTACCTGTATTTAAACAACGAAAATAATTCCGTTACCTACACTTTTTTCTCAAAAAAAAAAAAAAAAAAAAAAAAAAATTACGTTTTTACTAGTTTAGTTATTAATATTTATACCTAACTATAGCTTTTTCTTTCTTTCTACATAATCGTAAGTCAAAAAGTATAAAATGCATACGTTTAAGTTAGTTTTAAGGTTATACTCTGTTCAGTTCGTATTTTCAGTGCAGGGAAGATAGGGTGTTTGCCTCTCACTCTTACTTTTATGGATTTCAATAAGCTATCTCTTTTTTTTATAAAGCTTTTGCATTTTCCATGGTTGCCGTATCGCGCATTATAAATTGGCATATTTCTCTCTTCTCTCTCATTCAAATGTCAGTAGGGTTACCAACTGCTAATTTAGATCTCATAAACAGAAAAAATTTAGATCGTAAACTAAATCTAAAAAAAATTAATGTAAATGCAAATAAAAAAAAATCTATCTTTTTCCACACCACCAAGAGGTAAGATAAGCCTTATCTCTTTTTACGTAAAAATAAATCACAGAAAAAATAAATTGAATTAAAAAAAACATTTTATCACTCCGACGAGTAGTTGCTGCTGCTACTCTCTTCATTTCAGTTCATAACTAAATTTTCCACTGCTCTTTTCAGTAAAAACATCCATTTATCACATCTTGAGCTCAATCACCTGCTCAACGTGTTGGACACACCTTCGCCATTTTTCAGCGTCAACCTTCACAAGTCCTGTTTTTAGAAGATCTTTTACTTCTGTCAGTTTAAAAGACTTATTTTGGCTTGCCACGAATCCGTAAAGTTTTATTGCTTTGTTTGCGTTGTATATTCTTAATTTTTTATGACTTTTAAAGAAAAGGTTAGATAAGATTATAAGATTTATTTCTGGAAAAAGGATTAGTAATGCCATATTAAAATTTTTAGAAAGGAAATAAATTTTATTTCATGAACCCTTGGTAAAATATTACAATAAACACGAATCCTTATTCTTTTTATTTTTATTTTCATGAAGTAAAAAAACTATTTAGCAATTCAAATTGCAGTTAATTAATGAACCGAACTCCATCAAAAACTTTCTCAAATAGTAATTCTTCCTTAACAAAAAAAAAAATACCCAACAAATATTGTATAGCAGCATTTTAACCAGGAAAAAAAAATAAAACGAAAAGATGTAAGCAGAAAAACACGAAGTGACAACACTTAACACACATACATAAAATATAATGCTCTCAAAAGCTATTATAAAGCTATAATTCTGCAAAATAGCAAAAACCAAAGAAAAAGGTATTAGAATTTTCATCCCCCGACGTATGGGAACTCTGAATCAATGTGTTGTTTTAATAAACACATTAAGCGAGCGAGAGGCAAATTATGTGTATCTTGTTCTATCTTGTTTCAGTCTCCCTCTCCTCACGCCCACGGAGCAGACAGGTCATGATGGGATGTACGTGGGCTTATGGAATATTACAAAAACAATTTCAATAGAAGTTAGGGGTTCTGTTTTTTATTTCACAGGCAATTTCTTAAGTTGAGTGCAATGCAAACACCAGCCAGCACGTGCATGTTTGAAAAAGCTCTCCCATAAGGCCTGTACTGAAAATACCAACTGAACAGAGTACAGTTAAGAAAAATGTGAACTCCCTTTGAAATTTTACACTTAGTTAAAAGAGAAAAAGCCATTTTTATTCACATTATAAAATCTAGCGTCTAACGTTAAAACGTCTTATTTTTTGTGTTCCTCTATTTTAAATGTACCTTCCTAGGTAGATATCCATTTTATTAAATCACTTCTTTTAATAGTTTTATAAATGTACCTATTAAATTTTATATCTTACTAATCATTTGTTTTGTTTTACCATTTCAGATTCTATAAAATATCAACAGAAATTTTCAAATCAATCAATTCAAAATAATCCTGTACGATATAAAAAAAAGAAATTACTTGTAAACGTGCGATAAAATTCTCTATTGTGAGAAATTCGGTTTTTGAATTCGATTTCGCGTTTTTAAATTCGTCGAAAAGTACGTCGTGCGTCGCCGCGAATTCGTTAATACCATTTTTTTTTTAACTAAAAGTGAATCAACAGCACAAATCTAACCTAACATTGACTATAATCGTACACTGCTACATATAACAACAACAAACAAAATAAAATTAAAAAAAAAAACATCTTTAAAGTATTTCTTGTGACACGCGTTTTAAACAAAGCCGTCAAAATAGAGCTGTTAAGCAGTACCAACAATTACCCCTCGATCTCAATTTCGACCCACCATCACAATCATCCACAACAGCAACACATGAAGTTACTGGGTAGTAGTGATGACCGGATTGTACGGGATCAGCCTGTACGTTCCCAAGACGATGCTGCTGTTGGGTATGTTTTCCAGCGACAACCCCAACACGAAGCAGAATACGCTGCTCAATTTGCCCAAAAACAAGCTAGATGGGCTTGCGGCGATGAGCATTCCATTGATGTAAGTATTATTATATATTATACAAATAATATTATACTTTATGATTTGCGAATGTGATCATAATTCTAGTGAGTAACAAATCGTTTTGAGCAACTCAATTTTCAAAAAAAAAAAAATTTAAAACCTATTCTCGTCGGTTTTTACTATAAAAATAAAATAATAATAAAATGTTTTGTAAGACGCAATTGGCTTTAATTTGCAAAGAATCCATTGACATTGAGTACACTTTAGATACAGATCCACACTTTAACCTTACAAAATCATAAAAGACAAATTAACGCGTTAAGCTATTTGGGATTTATTTTTAAATCGTGCTGAATTGCGTTCAAAATGTTGGTTTATTTTATATATTTAACTTAAATTTGTCTTTGTCAAATGTTAACCTTTGTATGTGCCAATTGGATATAATGGACATTTTGTTTAACCATTTCACGCGTGATCAACTTATCTTAACCTATCTAAATAGCTGTGTGTTTGTTTAATCCCTTGCAAAAACACAGCTAGTTGAAGTTTCGGAAACGCATTGTGCGCTTCTATTAATTTTTCTTTTATAATAATATCAACTTTCATCATAAAGATAGAGATAAGTCGTTTGCCAAACGCAATGCGCTATCAATAAGTAACTTATCTAACTCATATATGTGTTGAAAAGTAACACAGCACTCTTTAATTTTTTGAAAATAAGATCGTTTTTCTAATTTAATGTGAATTATAAGTTATAATGCTAATGTATGTAAGTTATAAAATTATAAAGGGTAGCAAAGATCTTTCCACCCTCTGCGGATTATCTGATTTGTCCGTTGATTGCGCAAAAAAAATCCATCACCGATATCGGCTGAATTTCTCCAAAAATCTTGAACTCTCTTTTTGGTCCTCTGCCACGCAGGCAGAGGTCCGAAATTAATTTTTGATGAAAAATTCAAAGTCTTACCTGTTTTTGTATAATACTTATAATAATAATAATAATAATTGGGTGGCGCGAAGGCTCGTGAAGAACCAGGGCCTAGTGACTAACAACTCGCAACCATTCCTGTGTGCGCCTGTCGACAGGATTGGAAGGGACCTACAATTTTATGCCGAATCCGAACGGCTAGACGAGAAGCACTTATTCATGACAAGTGATACTCTTGGAGGATTTGTCAATTCCTCGAAAGAGGCAGTAGCCCTGAAAAAAAACTTTTTAGCTTTTTTAGGTGGACGAGGCTGGGAAGTGAACCCAGACCTCCAGCTACGGGCTACTACAATTTTTTGTATAGAAAATGTTAAAAAAAAGAGTAATAAATGCTTTCGCAAAAGTTCAAAAATAAAGGCAATTATCATTAACTTTCAGTGCATTGGCCCTATTGCGGATGTCGACCAGTGATCGCACTTTCAACGATTAGCATTGGTTGACTTTATCAACTAGAACTTGAGTTATTGGGAATAATCGTTTCAATCGTGAACTATTTATACTCTGACGTTTGACAGATTGTTTAGGCGTGTTTAGGAAAAGGAAATTTCAGAGGGCCGCAGCAATCTCAGTTGCCTGGACAAAATTTCTCAGCGAAAAATCTCAGTTTGGCTGTCAAAATACTAAGGAACACAATTTTTGGATAAGCTTTGTCAGCTTTTGATGGAGCAAAGTCTCTGTTATCTCCTTTACCTTAAAACAACAATTTGTTTAGACTTAACACAGTGTTCAATTTATGTTTTGTGAAGTTTGCAAAAAAATATTTTAAATTATTTTTTTTTGGTTTCGTTTTGTCTTTTTGTAGCTTTAACTATTTTCGTTTATTGATGCCAGACTGTGCACTTACTTTCCAAAATCGATGGAAGACTTTATAGAAAATCATCAGTTCCAAACATCATTAAATTGTGTACTGCGTTGTGTTTCTGCCACTAGGATCAATTGAGTGTGGGAAGATTTTTTGCGTATTTTTAGCTCATTCCACTGTATACTTGGTCTTAAAATAAGTCCATATCAAGGTTTTCCCACCGAAATTTTACCAGAGACTTTGTTCATTCCCTGGCGATCTTTCTATTTTTCCAATTAAATTAACGAAAGTTTGCAATTTTTTGTTTTTGTTAAAACGTGTTTTTCCCAATAATAATTAATAATTTTTTACCAACAATAATTTTTTTAAACAAAATCATTTCCATTTTGTTCCCAAAACAATTTTTCACTTGTTAAATAAACTGAGTCCATCACAAAAATGCAGTTTATATAACGAGCGATCGGATTATCGATAGTTCTCGACAGCAATCTACAATCACAATACCGGTTTTTTAATCTTTCGAGCTTTGATCGCTTGCTGCCGATTATCGATCAACATTCGACAATCGCATTAGGGTCATATACTGCCGTCCTTAGTAAAAAGGGCACATCTCCATTTTTGTAGTTCTGAGATAAATGCGTTTTAATGTTTTTGGTTTCTTTGAAAACCATACGAAAATGGATTTATGCCCATTTTCAATCGTGATTTTGAGCCATTTGCAGTTGAAAATATGATTTTTGTTCACACATAAATAAGACACTGTTTAACGATTCCAAATATACCTCAAACTCGATTTTGATTTTTGGCACTTAGGCCCTTTTTACTTACGACGGCAGTACTATCTTCCCCATTATTTGCAACTGAATTGATTATTTTGGGTGGGAGAGAAAAAGTTTTGCTTTAATTTTAATTTTAATTTTAATTGTTAAAATCGAAACATGAAAAATATGATTTTTGTACCTCTTACTTTCAAGACAACTACAAAGAATTCAATATTTTTTTCTAGTTGAATATTTTTTAGCTTACAAACCTATTCTCTTCCTAATGACCACTCGTGAATTCAAAAATGAACTAATTCTACAATCTTCTAATTGTCATATTATACATTTTTAGGTATGAAATGATAAGGGAAATAGCATACTGCAGTAATCAATTTATTTTGGTTTCAAACAGAATTTGTAAATAAAGAAGCTAAAAATTTTACGCCGACGAATTTTTATACCAGGCTTTAAGCACAACTTTTTTTCTATAATAAAATTTGTTAAAAAAAGTGAAGAAATTATGTAAATCGGTACATTGAATAAATACATAAATAAAGGATCTTATTCATAAATAAAATAAAGAAGAAAACACCAGGAACAATTTGTTTAAATATCACAAAATTGCAGTTTAATATTTTCTACGCTGAAACCCGAACTGGCAATTGTAAACTCGCAATCCACAACACCAGGACTTGCGAATAAATAATTAATTAATAATAATTGATAGTTCGCCGTTCTCAATACGTGCACTTAAGACTGTTAAGATTGGGACGATTGAGTAGGTACATACCGTACAGCAGCTTGTAGGAAAGAACAGTTTCGAAAGGCAGGAAGAAAATATAAAAACTGGACTCATCAGTTTCTTTTGTTGTTGTTTCAATGTGCAACATGTAGATGTTGTTGTTTCAATATATTTTATGGAGCTACACACACACATAAGACAACACAGCAAGATTTACCAATTCGTACTCAATCTTCCCAATCCAAACAAGGTCATGTAAACACACGCTTTCGGCTTTTTTTATCTCAGCTTTTTCGCCCAATGTTTTTTCAGACTTACTACATACTCATTGTCTTGTTTATATGTTCAATAGGTCCTTACAGGTAAAAATGCAAAATATGGGGGGAATTCAGGATTCTTTAAGCTAAGTGAGAAACCAATTTGAACTTACATAATGCTAGATGCGTATTGGAGACAAAACTTGAAAAGTGTCGTAAATCCAAGAATAAAAATGTTGTTACTATACCACAAAGTATACCACTCGGTATATTAAAGTATAAATGAGCTCCATAAATATAGGTCTTGTTTTGGTTGACCCTGTGCTAGATAAGAACCCCCAAAACAATGCGTAGATAAAATAATTTTGATTCTTTTTTATTCTTGAGTTTGCTAAAACATTAAGGTTGCGGTTGCGTGTTGATCGCTAATAGTACAAAGATATGATAAATTCTGTTTTGTTAAAGTTGTATTGGGACTTATATAATACCTATTTTGTCTTGAGAATTTAAAGCTCATCTTGAGAAATCCAGTTGTACTTGTAATACAAACTATTAAGCTGGAGCTGTTGTTTAGATTTATTTTGTTTTGCATCTTAATAAATTGCTTGCTCATATGCCCATAATACAAACAAACTCTTTCTATCAAAATAAAGATAGAAAAATGACTTAGTTTTAAATCAAAACTATTCGGGAAGTACATTTTACAACTTGCCAATACAGACAGTTGTCATGTTTTTTTTTTTTGGTTTATTAATCTATTGAATCCACTTACATCACACCCTAAAGCATAACCACAATCTCATCCAATCTACAATACCACTAAACAATAACTATTTTAACAGCCATTTCAAAAACTACATTTTAAATTTGTATACAAAATAACTTGAGGCCTTGAGGGGTTTAAAAACAAATTGACAGGTTATGTTCTTCTAGTATGTATGTACGAACACGTTCATACTTGTACGTTACTAACTTATGTACATACTCTTCGCTGGTGAAAGATGGAGCTAGTTGAAAAGAGTGCATAGCGAAAATGAAAATCAAATTTCTGGCATACTTCCAATAGAAATGCAAAAAACAACAACAAAATAGCACAGGACACGGTCAGGAGGTGCCACTACCCCCTCTTTTAGGCATAACGAAAAAAAGTGAAACTCCTGTAAAGAAAAATAGAAATACAATTCGCTTGTGAAGGGCGGGTGGAGGCTTTTGTTGGTATTAGAGAATGATGGAATACATGTTAAATTCTCTGCAGTTATTTCGTAATTTTTGTATTTTGTCTGTTATTTAATCCACATCAAACATTTAAATGTACATACCTATTAATTTTTGTTTTATTTCTTGCAGAATCCCGATAAATGGAAATACAATCCGCCAAATCCCATGAACTCGACAAATGCTGTGCCTGGTGGTGGTGGTATTGGACCAGTTGGCCCCATTGGAATGGGTGGCGGAATGGGTGGTGGTGGCAATATGGGTAATATGGGAAACATGGGCACTAACGGTGGTCTCCATCAAATGCAAAATGTTGGTGGTGGTAATAGTGGCATGAATGTTGCAATGCAACAAGCAGCTGCAGCGGCTGCTGCTAAACACCAACAAATGATGAACCAACATCAACACCAGCAGCAACAACAACAGCAACAGCAACAACAGCAGCAACAACAACCGCCGCATCCATCACATCAGCAAATGCAGAATCATTTAGGCGGCCCAAATCATCTAAATTCGAATATATTGAATCATGCTCTAAATAATCAGGCAGCAGCTGCTGCTGCAGCCGCTGCAGCAGGAATGCAATTACAGATGCCACCTGCAATGCAAGGCAATATGTATGATCATGTTCATCCCGGTGTAAATATGAATGGTGTTGGAGTGCCCAAACCACCTCAGGGTGCCGAACAATTAGTCTATTTGGGTGGACAACCACACATGGGAATGATGCCGCAAAATCAGTATATGACAGCAGCTAATCGCAATGCAGCAGCCGTAAGTTTTATTTTTGTTTAAAATTTGTTTTAATAATAAGTACGCTTTTTTAAAATCGTGGACAAATAATTCTGCTTTTACTTAAAGCAGACCATCACGTTAAGAGTATTTCACCTAAAATACTAATTTTTGGACGCTTTCGATGTTTTAGACTATACCACACACCTGGTCTTTAATAGTTTTTTTTTTGTTTGAAGAGTCTCCAACATTTGCGGGAGTCAAATAAAGATCACATCTTTTTAAGTACAAAGTAGTATAGATAGTCAATATGCCAGCAAGGGAAGGGAAGATTATGTACAAAAACATACATACATTTATTGATACATTATAATGAATTATCAAAAGAAAATTATTCAAAAAGAGAGAGATTAACATCTAGATTAAGCTTTAACTCTGCATTCATTCTAACACAATTCACACAAGACAAACAATCAGTATCACAATCGGAGCTTTTGTGTTGTCCTCCACATTTTGAGCAAACAGAACTCACACTTTTACTAAAATGTCCAAACCCTAAGCACTTTTAACATGTTTTAATATAAATAGCTTCAGTCACCTCACACTTGTCCCAGCCAACACTTATCTTACCCACTTTCATAATTTCATTATAGCTCTTAACGTCCATTTCAACCACTGCTGTGTAATAGTCAGATTCTTCTCCTTTCTTTTCCACATTGCTTTAAAATCCATTTGAGAATCTTTCAAAAAATCATTCTGTTTACGCATACACATTATCAACTCATTTCCTTCAAACTGGTCTGTTATATAACTTATTTTCACTCTCGGTTTTCTCTCAATCACATTTACACTGTAATCATTTCCAAGCTTATCCATTACATTTATAGATAATTTTTCTACCGAGTTTTCATTATCACATGAGACTATCACCGCTCCACTATTGAGTTTTTGGATTCCCTGTACCTGAATTCCGCTAGTAGATGGATTAACCCTATCTTTAATTTCTGATTTTGTTTTATCTGCACTTTGTGACATTTCTTTATGTTTTCTTAATATTTTGTTCAAAAGGATACTTGAGCCTTAGGGTATTAAAAAATAAATTAATAAATAAATAATTTAAAAAAATAATTCTAACTGGGCCACTTCTAAATTTTAAATATTTGCAGATATGTAATAAAAAAATAAATGTTTTTATGGTCCAATTGTCATTACCGTCTCGTGTCTCCTCCTTGTTTCAGCGCGGAAAATGGATTTTTTGTTTGTTTTTAAATGCATACATTTTAATTTGACTGAGTTCCAGGATTAAGAATATGTAGTCGCGTCATTTCCGTCTCCTTTATTGGGTTACGGCGATAAGAAGATGGTTACGGGAATGACTTTCGATGTCTTTTTTCTTAAAAAAATCATGAGTTTATTGCAAATAATTAAAATTTTTGTGCATGCATTTAAAACACCTTAAAGGCAATGGCAGAACGTAAATCTGAGATAGCTGGTGAAGCGAAAACGTAACAAATTATTCATTTTTACGAGCTAAATGTCATTTCCGTACCACACAATCATTTCCGTAAATCGATTTAATTTAGATTTTAACAATTTTAAATAAATTCCTGTCATACCGTAAGTCTTTTAAATGCATCCTGAAACACGCGGCCCTTGTTACAAGGAATATTTTAAAAGGAACATTTTTTACTGGTACATTATCATTTCCGTATCGAAGGCGTCATTTCCGTATCAAGCCCAAATTCTCAAAAACGCCTAAAATCAAGTCCCGCACTCTAAATCATTAATTTATGCCATAATTTTTAACAACACTTGAATGTACATAATTTTTTCTTAAATTTAGGTAGGGGACATTATGCGTGCTAAAGAGGAGCTTTAAACAGAGAATCACCCATATGTATATGTAAGAAGATTTGTTTTGCTTTCCTTCTGTTCCTTCTAACTAGTGCCGTGCATTGCATTTAAAAGACCTGAGGTCTTACAGGCATATACCTAGTTAAAATTATATTAAAAAATAAAATATTTTAATGCTTAAAACGTAGTTCCTGCAGTTTGAATTAAATACAGTACATTCTCGATTATCGCAACTTATTAAAACAAGGTTGTTGCAATAACCGAGTAAATATTTTTGTAGGCTCAATTCGAGATGCAAAGCGAAAATCAGCGCTTATATAATATATTTAATGCAGCACATTTTTATTCAATAACACATAAGTAATAAAACCTTTTCCATCTTAGGTAGTTCGCCACCTTTTTATGTAGATCCTTACCGGGTCCACATTCAGCATTAGAAACAAACTTTCTTATTGCAACCTCTTTTCGTTTTATTCTGCTGACTGTAGATTTATGAACATTATACTCACGGCTGTCTAAAATTTCACTGTCACTCAAAACTAGCGGTAAAATAACTTCCGCGATTAAATGTAACGCAACAGACAAAAATAAACCAAGAACCTGAGTAAATAAAGATATGCAAAGTTGCACTTGTCGAGTCAATTTTTTTGAAGAGTTGCGATTACTGCGTCAACAGGGATATAAATTCAGCTGTTGCGAAAATCGAGGAGTTGCGTGAATCAAGAGTTGCGTTAATCGAGAATGTACTTCCAATTTTCTTCGTTTTTTCTTAACATATTACTCAACTAAACTATTCTTAATTTTAAGCTCTAAATTAAATAATTTTATTTTTGTTTGTAAATATGCATTTAAGATCGTCGTCTATGTATGTACCATAAACACATTACAAAATATCAAATTCAAAGTCAAGTGAGACATGGCAGTATCATCTTATTCATAATGCTCTTTAAAAATGAACCACAATGCGAGCTACTTGTGCTAAGTATTCTAGTAGAGTACGTCAAACCTGCTCGATGTTATACTGCTTCTTGCAGTCTTTGCATTTTGGTTCTTCTTCATTGTGATTTGTTGTTTTATTCTTCTTCTTCTATAATTTTATGATGATTCTTGGAGTTGCTACCACACTATTCATTTCTTCTTCTTTTTTATTTTCGTTGTGCTTCTTTTTTTGTATATTATTTGTATAATTCGCTCTCAATGTCATTTTCGTGCATGAGAGCTGCGCTAAAGAGATTCTCCAGCGCCAGCCTCCACTCCAGAAGAACTAAACTACATAGAGAAACTGACAAGTTTTCCCCCATAATGATGACTATGAGTTGTGTCTGAGATTTTTATAGTATGTACCTATGTATTGTACATTGTTTTCCTATAGATATTTATCTATCTGACGATGACAGTATAAACGACCGTTGAGCGTTAATATCTGATAGCACCACAAATAGAAGTAAAATTGCCGGCAAAAATAGGAAGACACAAAGTTGAAGCAAAATTATATATAAATAACAAGAACGAGAACTTTGGTGTGGAGCTATCAAAGTAACAAAGAAAAAATATGGTTGTCCCGATGCGATGAAGAGAAGTGTCATGGTTTTCTGTAATCTTAGTTGTTGTTTTGGCCATACTACATTCTTCCTCGTTTGGTATCTACAATTTGAGATTTTTCTGCGCGTCCCTGGGTAAATTTATATTGTCTTCGTCGTTGTCATCTCATCATAGAAAAACTTCATCATAGAAATTCATCTGCCTTATCGAGTGGACAAAAAAACTTTTACTTAAGAGGGTATTGTTGCAAAAAAAAAAAAATGGAAGTAGGAAGAAAAAATGTAACAGAAAGGACTAAAATATATGTACACATCGCTGTGCTGCGGTAGATTTACTGATTATATAAAGATAATACAAACAATTCAAACATTTTTGCGATTGATTGATAGATATTAAATACATACATACCTACATACATTTATGTATATAAATAGATAGGTTGATTTAAGTTTGCTAGAAAATATTCAATATTTACGTTGCAAAACGTGCCATCTTTCATGAAGAGATCTCTTTGATCCCATAACGATTTTCCATGTAAGATTTATTTGAAGACACAAATTTAGGTGAATCAATATAACTACAAATTTGTACATAGATATACCTAACTTATGGAAATATCGAAAGAATGTTTTATTTACACAGAAGGTTGTTTTAATGGCTATAATTAAATTGATTTTTAAGGTTCAATTTCGTATCTAAAATCAATCGTTACAAATGAACTAGGTTATGAAGCTGAGTACCCTTTTAAAGTTTATAACGAATATACGATGCCAATACTTCACACATTAGTTTCTCTATACAGCGAGTTAATAATTTGTTATTGAAACTCATGCATTCATGGAATTAAGATTTCGTCGGCACAGGAAAACTTTAACAACAAAGAGCCCTACCAATAATCGAATTTAGTAATGACTTAAATATTTTAGTAAAATGGACCCTAATTGTATGGGCTCTAAATAATAAACCAACCATGGTACGACTTAAATATTTAGGTGGACCATAAATAATGAATATAACATGGTATGGACTCTAAAATATGAAACATAACATGTATGGTTCATTTTTTATAATCCATACCATTATGGTCTACTTTCTTACTAAATTTGATTATTGGTAGGGCCCAAAATGACTAATGCATGAGTAGTATCGACACAAGATTACAAAATATGAAAAAGGTATTCGCAACACTGAATAATAATCGCCCAAATCCAGGGTGTGAATGACCGAGCGTTGTCCTGCGTATGTTGGCTTGCGCGATTACACTTTCTTCCTTATCATAATTGCCTTCAAAAAACAACTTCACCAAATACATTACATTTTTAAGTTTTTTTTTTTTTTTGTTGTTCAATAAAAACTTAATAACAAAATATCTTTTGGAAACATCATTGAAAAAGTAACACACTCTTTTTTGACAAATCAAACTCGGTTCTGAACTAAAAAAGAAAAACGTCCAACGTCTCCATCTTAGATTTTCGGTGTTGTAAGGGTTATTTCTTGCGAACTAAACGTGCTGGAAAGGTTATTCAAGTGTCAAATTGAGTGGTTTCGGTTGTAAACATAAACAAACTTATCTTAGATTAACAGTGTTTTTTGTCTAGGCATGGTTATTTTCCTGACGTCGTGAGTGCTTGACCAGTGGAGGCTGCATGTCAAATGACCATTAACTTGACTCCCTGATAGATGCTTGAAAAAGCGATTTTATTTAAAATTTTCCATTCACACAAACACTCAAAAAAGACGTTTTATATATGTAGGTATGTAATTAATTAAATACTTATCACCCATTTCATTTATTAGATCAACGGAATCTCATTCAGCATTTTTGCGAGTGAAAAAAAAATCATTTATGTACGTATGTATATGTAATATACTTCAAATAAACTTATTTTACCGCTTGGCCAAAGAAGTTTTTTTTATACTTTTTGCTAAATATTCGTCAGATAAAAATTAAATTCTCATAGCTACTGCAAATGTTAGCAAGTTTTATACCATTACAAAACAAAATAGGATTAACCTAAACCTCTTAGTTAGCTGTGTGCTTTTGAATCGTCCGTTGATGCCAGCCGGGCCGTGCTGTGCCGATCCAGTGCCTCTTTGTTAGCTTATTCAGCGAATTCTTCAATTGAAGAGGATTAACTTTTAAGTTTCTTTTAATTTGGTTTTATATAAGTATGTATGTATAATTGAACATGTAACATGTAAATATCTTCTTCTTCTTTGGCCCTTTCCTAGGTATATCGACCGATAAGTTCACATCACACAATCATTTTTTGTTTTATCAAACAAGCGTCGTATTGATAAATACTGAACATTGACGGCATAACCGCAAAAGTATTCCTGATATCTAAATAATTCAAAGAACAACAAAAACAAAATACACGGAAAATAAACATTACAAAACTAAATAAAAATGCATTACGACTAAGGTATACAGCACATCCAATATTGTGATCCTGGAGTGTTGCCATATTTGTTTGGGACAGATCTCTAGCGTGGAAGCAAAAACTTCTCCTATACCTGCTACTTCTACTATTGCCATTGCTACTGCTCCTACATCATCCCCCATATTTGCACACACATTTTCATGTGTGATTGTCATCGATTTACCTTATACTGCGCCAACAACGAAGATAATAATGATGATAGCTAACACCGTACATATGTACAGCTACACATGTACATTGTATATAAAATAGTGTGTGATGAGTTGCCTGTACTATGTTCAGGTCATTGATTTGCCTGCAGCGATAGCTTCTAGTTTCATTTGATCACTGATAGACTGCATGCTGTCAGCTAGAGAGCCAGTCCCAGTCCCAGCTCCCAGTGCCGAACCGAGCGTTATACAATTTATGTTCTGCCCAAAGATGGAATATCGTTCTGATTACGAGTATGAAATAAAAAAAAAACATGAGAAGGGTAGACTAGGAGGAGGAACGCACTATAAAATAAATTAAAAAGAATCGAATAATTCGCTTTAGTTTCTATATACGCACATAATTGTTCTGATTGAAGAGCTGCCATTTTAGTAGCTATATTATATAGATATAGGTAGATGCTAGATACCAGACAGGCGACTTTTCCACAATGAGAGTACCTATAATTGAAGACAAACGGGAGCTCTACTCGTTCGTATTGTATAGTTGCTTTATATATAGGTATAGTCATTTGGTGACCACCCAGGAATTTGGTGCGTTGTTTGGCTATAATTTAATATCCTGTTATTGGGATATGGCAATTATTTAAAAGGATTTCACAGTGCTGTGAAATTCCATCAGATATTAATATGGATTGTTCACTATGTGCCTACATGTGCATTATATGTTCGTGTAATTGGATATGACATTTTTTAAACTACAATGAAATGCATCTATACTTTGTGCTTGGTTCTAGCAAAATATGAAAATGAAGGTTCTCCGTCAATTCCCAAACTATTTTTATTTAATACCTGCTTATGTCAAAACAGAAATGAATTGGTAACATAAAATTGTTCTAGGTTATTAACCCTTGCTTCTACGGACACATTAACATGAGTAAAATATTAAGATATAAGTACGATGTTAACTCATTCCTATATTTTCAAAATCCTTTTTTTAAACCAAGTATCATATTAAAAATTCTTTAACATCGTCCTCAATCCATTCAAATTTGTGCCAACAATTTTAAAAATCGAAACATGTAGGTACTTTTAGAATTTTTTTTTAATACAGTTTTAATTGAGGTCCTGTAAAGGAACGATTATACATAAAGATTGTACAAAATGAATTAGAATAGCAAGTGCTGATCGAGAGTAAAATAAATATTTGATTTTTTCCTACAAACTATGGATAAAATGTATGGATGTAATGTAATTAGCAGTAAATATATACAATTTTTTTTCAACGCTTATGTTAGGCGCCCAAATTTCTCTGAGATCAGTTAAGCCCCAAGCGTTATTGTTATTGTGCATTTAACATGTAAATTGTTTAATCCCGCAATTGTTTTATTTCATCCAAATCATTTGGGGTTTAAAAAAAAAACAGGTCGAATCCAAGTAACGTTATTTTTGTTTTATATTTAAAAATTGTACAAATTTATTTTTATTATTATATTTTTGTTGGGTTAAGGGGTACAAATTTGACAATCGATCCTTGTTTAAAATATAACCGATTTTTCATTTAAATGTTTGGTCCGTTTAATTTTTCTTTCGCTAAAGAAGTCCGCAGTGTTGTGTTTTATTTCCTATCTACTCATCTATCTTTTTACGAGTGTTTGCACGTATGTACCTATAGTTTTAAGACACCTTTCTGTTTCCTTATATATGTTACCGTTAGAGTCGGAAATTCAGTTAACGCTGACATCAACTATTTAATGTAATCATTAACTGGTTCAATCCGTTAAAGTCGGGAATTTTCTTTAAATAGCAAGTACTTTAACTACTTAGTTAATGTCGACATTACCGTATGCTTACTAGTTAATGTCGACATTGACGTACATAAAAACACAAACACATGTATGCTGTCCCGTTAAAGTGCTGAATTAAGAGAGCCTGACAGTTTCGTCAGTTTTTCTTGGCTTGTTTTATTTAGCGTAAAAGATGATCGTGTTTCGACTTGCGTGCTTGAGTTTATAACTGCTTTAATAAAACATAAAACAAACTCAAAATGAGGTACAATAAAAAAAAAGTCGAACTACATTACATTAAAAACATCTGAATTAATTAGTATTGCATTTTTAAGGCTTTTAACATTAAGATTTACATACATAAAAGGTTATTTTTAAAAGTTAACCTAAATTTATTTTTATTTATTTTAAGTACTTTAGTTACAAGTAAAGAACACAGATACAGTTGTTTTATAAACAGGACAAAAAACCAACAAAATGTACTTAAAATTACGTAGGTACACTTTAAAAACAAAATTTAGATTGTACTTCAATTTACGGAAAGTCCTACTTACAGCCTAGCCCATAGCCCAATTAGCGATTAAGTGCGCCGTTTTGATACCATAAATTGTTAGAACCTGTGGGTATTATTGAAATGGGACGTTGTGGACATATCCTCAAAATATCGTCCATTTTGGTTGGAATGCATGTTTTATAGTTTACTACAAGGCATTCCGGCATCTGGTAGGTAAAAATCTACATTTCCCAAGGTTTTTAGGCCCTAAATTATTAAAATGCGACCTAGAATTTGCTGCATATATTCAAGCTTTCAAGATGCCCGTTTTAATATTGCCAAACAAATTCGCTGTTTTTGAAATTATGTATCAATGCGATGTAATTTTTCAACAAAATATGTTGCGATTTCTGAAAGAACTTATCTCTCAAATATATCTCATAGGTATTTTAATCTCCGAGAAATTCTTAAATATTTTTGATATCTTTTTTTTTTTTTTTTGCAAAAAATGATTAATTTTTAGAACAATTTGATACACTTTTTTCTATAATTTTGATACATTTCTAAAATACGGTTTTCATCCTTTTTTGCAATTGAGAAATAAATAAGCCAAGAAAAATTTGGAAACAAAACATTGTCATGATAAATTTGTTCCAGGATGGATATTCCTAATACATACATTACTCGTACCGAAGTACTGACGCGAGCTTCAGGAAGCACACACGTTCTAAAGCTGCATTGATCTAAAATGAAATTCAACTGAATCGACTCTACTTCAGGAGCATAGTCGAGTCGAAATTTGTGCCAACAAAATCGAGGAGTTGGGTTGATAGATGATGTGGTTAAGACTAGGTGTAGGGCTGGCCACGAGACGAGACTTTTGTAAGTCTCAGTCTCGGTTTCGTACACTGAAATCATACTATACGCTCTAACTGCTTGGATGACTACCAGCCAACATCCCATAACACCTTTAGAAATGAAGTCAAATTGTCGCGTTGGCGTTGTGGCGTAATTTTTAAACTAAATTAAAAAAATTGTGCAATTGCAGCCATTGTCTCCACTGTTAACATACTAGAATAGATATAAAGAAACTTTCACAACGGAAATTCAAAATTCTAATGATAATGAAGTACCCCAATCCGGGCGGAGCACTTAAATGCCTTCCCACTGAATACCCTTCCACACCTTTAAAATACAAAATTTCAGAATTTTAATGATGCACGAATTAAACGCTGTTTAGGGGCTCATACAATACCCCAATCCGGGCGGAGCACCTAAATGCCTTCCACTGAAACCCGTGGACGACGCATCGACGTCGACGTCAACGTCAAGCTGGGTCGTCCACGGGTTTCAGTGGGAAGGTATTTAAGTGCTCCGCCCGGATTAGGGTACTAAATTAACCCCTAAAAAGCGCTTAATTCCTGCATCATTAGAATTTTGAATTTCCGTTGTGGACGACGCAGCTTGACAGACCTGAAACTTTCTAGAATCGCATGATAGTTAAAGTACAGAAAATACCGCTGGAACAATATTATTATTGTGTGAATAGAGGTATAACAGGAAAGTTACTTTGCATAATATCAAATTAAAAAAATCGATTTTACTAACGTTTTGAATGTTAAAGTAAAACAGTTTTTCTATCTACATACCCTTACCCATGTAGGTACAAATTATTTAATCGAAGGTATTCCCAATTCAAATTAACAAAATGATGATTAAACAAAGTTAAATGCAAGCACGTGTTCATATTATTTAAACCATTTGTAAAACTAAGTCATTAAATAACTTGGTTGTTGAACGTTAACGTGTTATATTTGTTTGTTTAATTGTGCGATTAGATCAATATCAGCTTGTTTTTTGTTTTTGTTTATATTTATATTTATTTTTGTATATCTTTTTCTTTCAATGTCTCCGTTTTTATATAAGTTTTTCACATACAACCAAAAAATAAAAAAGCAAACAAAAAAGGCTTCCGAAACCAAACAGTAGAGAAAACTTCGCACAAGCAATAAAGCATAACTTTTTATAGCAATAAATAAATACCTATACCATCACAATTCCTCAATAAACCAACAACAATAACACATTAGATTCACCATGGTGATGGGGCTGGCAGCTTTGCCGCCTGGTGCAGTATAAAACGACAACAAAAAACGAAGAGAACGCAGAAACAGAGAGAATCAAAACAAAAACAGACGTAAAAAGCCGGCTATTTTCTTGGATGAGTGTGGGATTCTGATTATGATTACGATTAGTCTTTAGATTTTTATATTTTTTTTTTTTGTATTTTTTTATATTTTTTTTTATTTTTTTTTTGGCTTATCTCTGTTCTTTTCTGTTTCTTCATTATATGCCTTTTCGTGGATGCCGTTTTTTGTTTGTTGTTTAAATTAATTTTGTTTATAGTAGAATACACATAATACATCTACAGATATAAGAAGGTTTGTACCATTTGTATTTGATGCGGTATGACGCTACTGCCGTATTATACATAGATAGACGGATAATGACGACAATAATGGTTTGAGTTTATTCCTTTGATTTGCTAATTTTGTCAGTATCTGAATTTGACATCAACATCAACCCAACCATCACTACATAGGTATCAAGTGAAGGTGGAAAATGTTGAATGAGATATATTTCTGTCTGTACATTTGACCATCTATGACTTTCTTCAAAATAAACACGTGGGCCGTGAAATTTCGCAATTTCCTTTTAGATTTCGTATAGGTAGTACCTAGGTACTGTCAAAAATCAATACTGAAAGTAGGTGGATACTTAATTAAATATGTAACTTTTAGTAGGCTGTAGGTCAATAATTAAATATGTTTTTATTTAATGTGCAACGTTTCGAGCATGTTTATGCTCTTCATCACAGATACAATATTGAGGTAAAGAAAAGAAAATCACTCATTACCTATACCCAACAATTTCAAGAAGCAGGAAAAAATGTCAATTTCTCTGCACAATTACCTATACTTTTTGAAAATCTCGAATGAAGCTTGCTTTAAGGGGATAGCAAATCCTTCTTTTATTATGTTTATGATTAGTTAATATCCGTCGTTTTTAGCAAAATGTCTGTACGTGAGATGTGTACTTACGTTCGAGGTGTTTTTTTTTGTACACCATATCTCGAGAACAAATACAGATATCGACCTCGGCTGAATTTTATTTTACAAATAATATTGTCATAACGTGCTGAAAACGTTTTCTAACATATTCAATTAACCGTTTTTTTTACTGCAGCAATTTAAAAAGGAACTGTAAAATTCCACTTTTTTAACAGTCGTGAGGCAATCTCTAGTTTCGAGACCCCATCAGGAATGTTTCTTGTACACCAAAAACACAAATGTTAAAAGCACCATGCAATTTCAGCATCTTACGACACTTTTTTCTCTCTTTCCTTTGTCTTCCTTTTCGTATCACACTTTACTATTTGTGTGAGACATCTGTATAGGATTGTTCAATGAGGAAAACCTGTTCCAAGTTGTTCTACCTAAAACCCGGCGGGAAACAATGTAAATTTCTGCCTAGTTTGGGCAAGGCCCTAGTAAGTTTTCGGCGGGCAAAATCTAGACGAGAAAAACTTGTCAGATACTTGGCAAGCCCTTTCTGGATTTCAGTACCAAAAATTTAGACAAGAGAAACTTTTCAAAAAGTCGTTAAGGCCTCTATAGTAAGCACCATGCAATTTCAATATCATACTACACTTTTTTCTCTCTTTCCTGTGTCTTTTTTTTCATAACACACTATTTCCTATGGATGTGAGACATACATTATAGGATTGTTCAGTGAAGAAAAAGTCAGATCAGAACAGCAGAGATTTGTGAGGATCGTCAGACAAGTTAGAAAAGAAAACCTGTTCTAAGTTATCCTACCTAAAAAGCAAGTACAAAAAATGCTGTTCTATTCTGCACGTATTTGCTATGGAATTTGGTATGAAACATCAGAGTATGAAACTTATTCACTTTCGACATTGAATTTTTGTATAGCGAGTTATTCCAGTGGGTAGCGCATTGTACTGAAAAGCAGTAGATCGCATAATCAAGTCCCACATAAGCCAATTATTTGCCTGATGAGGCAAAAGGGTTCATAATCGCCAAGGTCCGTGTTCTAGCCTTTGCTAAATCTTGCTAGTGCTTTGCAAGAATCTATTTAAAACTCTCTAGTGCCTTGTCGGAAACTAGATTGTTTTTTTGCGCGGAAATTAGTCTGAAATTTGGTTCAAGAATTTGTACGAAATTCTTTCTGAAACTCGGTCTGAATATCGAACCGAAACCTTCGTCTGAAACTCAATTGGAAACTCGGTCGACCTGCAATTAGACATAGACATCGGTCAAAAACTCGTTCGGAAACTCAGTCGGTAAATGTACGGTATTCGGTCAGAAACTCGGTCAAAAAACTGGGTTCAAATCTAGGTCCGAAACTGGTTGCAATATTTGTTCGAATCTCGATTCGAAACTCGATCCAAAACTTGGGCCGAAACTAGGAAAACACTGAAACTTCGTCCGAAATTCTGTTCCAAGCTTGGCCCGCAAGTTGGTCCTAAACTAGTCGGGAACGCGTTCTAATATTCAGCTCTGCCGGACTCTCGGGCAAAAAATTAGTCCAAGACTCGTTTCGAAACTTGGTCCAAAACTTGGTCGGAAAATAAACTCACTTGTAAAGGGCTTAGTCCAGAACCTTTAAAGAGTCCTGCGGATCTTAACCTAATTTAAAGAGTTTAGTCCTTTAAACGTAAATGGGACCGAATATTTTGTGCAGAAATGTTCGCACAAAACAAACAAAAGACTCCTGTCGTGTAAATAACGAGATTTCCTGACCAGGACTTAATAATTATTGTGTTGCATTTAATAATTTGTGAAAAATGGCAACGCTCTATTTTAAAATTTGAATGCATTGTCTTAATCTCAACTTACGTCGTCGTTGTCGTCGGTGTATCGTTATTTAATCACATCCATTACTTATTTCACTGCCATGCCATGATAGATATATTCCTCTGGATCTTCTTCTATCTAAACTTTATAACATAATCTCTAACTTTTTCTCTTGTATTATTGCTGTTTTTTTTTGTTGTTGTTGTGGTTTTCTTATTCATTTTCTTTTGTATCATTTTTTGTTGCAGCACAATCGTGACAGTTGTTGTAGCTCTGTTGATGTTATAGAAGCTCACCTCTTTAATCGACCGGTTCGCTTCGCTAGTATATCTCTCTCTTGCTTGTACTTAGTTTGTACTCACTCACAATTCAGTCCTGTGCTGTGTTCTCTAAGTCAAGTCAATAGCAAAAGAGTGAAATAGTATTGTCGGCTTTGGTATATAGGCGGATTGTTGTCAACTCAAAAAAAAAAAAAAAAAAAAAAAAAAAAAAAAAAAATTGCCAAGTTGTGTCCTTTTTGTGGTTTCTATATCCAATTTAAAGTGCTTCCATATTGTAATTATCACAGTGGAACAAAAAAATCTGTAGTACCACCATACGCGACCTATAACAAAACCCAACACGACCTCAATCAGCTGTTCTGCGAACAAGTTTTTTTGTGTCATTCGTCCTTCGTCATAAATCAGCTGCTCAGTGATCAATTGAAGGGCAACTATAGGAAAGGACTTTTATTGCGAGTGTTTAAGTTGTCAAGTGAAAATGTTTTAAAGTATTTTTTAAGAAAAATAAATTTAAAAAATCGCATGATGAAACTCCTTCAGGAATTTATATTTTCGTCCACGAGGAATGTTGATGAAATTGCTCTTACACAGGAAATGGTAAAACTTAAATGATTCCTAAAATTATTTGTGTGTGTTAAGGAAAACGACCGACAACGACGACACGAGACACGACACCTGAAAGAGGATGAATTTTGTTTTTTTTTGTTGTTGTTGTTTGTTTTATTTAGTTCCAGTCCTTGTTTATACACATAATCCTTAATAAATCACATGTTGTAAACGCATGACTTTTTGCACTTGGGTGTTTAGATCACATGTGGGTCCTTTTTATTATATTTTATTTCATAGAATTATTATTTTTTAAATCAACTACGACTGGAAACCTACGAGATTTGCGATTAAAATTCTTTGAAACTGAGGGTTTTTTGTGATGTGGTAGTTGTTATGCAATTTGTGACTTTTTTTGTCTTGGTTTCAATAATAACGTGTTAATTCTTGAGTGTGTGTGTCTGTGTGTAGGAGTGTGTGGAAAGTGTTGGATTGAAAAGTTGTCTAGCGGAGCAGATACGTATTTAAGATTGGTTTAAAGCTTCAAAAATATATGTTTCGAACAGAGTTATAGAATACAATCGTTGCATTTGCTAATATGTAACTTATGGCCTTGTAATGACTCGCGAGTCGAATTTTTAAATCTTAATTCGAAAATGTTTAAACATTTTAGCCGACTATAGTTACGTAAGCCGTAAACGGTTATACCAAAATTCAGATGGGCAAAATATTTCTTTCGATATTGCGACTCGCAAGCCATAATAAATACTTTAAGTTCTAGTTAATCTGGTCTTGAAAGTTAAGGTCATAAAATGAAGTAAAAAGTTTTTATTTAAATCAAATTCATTCCCGCGCAGAAAAACAATCTACTTTTCGACAAGGCACTTGCGAGTTTTACATAGATTCGTACAAGGCACTAGCAAGATTAAGCACAGGCTAACACACGGGCCTTGGCGATTATGAACCCTTTTGCCTAGTCAGGCAAACAAAAAAATAGCTTACTTAAGTGGGACTTGGTCCCACGATCTTCTGATTGTCAGTCCAATACGCTTGCCACCTGGCTATATCGCTGTACTATACAAAAATTCAATGTCGAAACTGAATAAGTTTCATTCCATATTGCATAACAAATACATACACAATAGAACCGGATTGTACCTATGTATTGGCCTTTTAGGTAGAATAACTTACAGATGATTGAACAATCCTATACAGATGTCTCACACCCATATAAAAAAGTGTGATATGAAAAAGAAGACAGAGGAAAGAGAGAAAAAAGTGTCGCATGATGCCTATAAAATTTGTGTGTTTTGGTGTACAAGAGACATTTCTGATGGGGTATCGATACATGTCCAACAAGTTTTTACTAGGGCGGGTCTCACGAGTGTTTGAAAAGGGCATGCCAAGTATCTGATCAGTTTTCCTTGTCTAGATTTTCCCTACTGGAAATTACAAGGGCCTTGCCCTACAAAATTGTAAATTTAGACATTTGTAAGTCATTGACGGTGTTCACATTGGACTGACTCCTCCGAATTTGCAAAAGAGAACGTCAAAAAAAATTCACAAATTTTTAAATTTTTTAAAAATTTACATTTGTCTCCCTTTGTAACTATGAAGGGGGAGTGAGACAAATTTCAGAGAAGTCAAAAATAGTCGGAAGAGTCAGGCCAGTGTGAACGCCGTCATTTAAAGTAAATATTTTTCACTGACATATCTGACAATATTGTCAGATCTGCAAATTACCTGTATACCAACTATTCTATACTCTATACTTGTTCTCTTGGAAAAATTGTGATTAGTTTCGTTGAAAAAAACGAATTTTATGTTTTAATTAACATTTAACGATAATGGAGAAGTCAAAAATAGTGATTTACCTCATGATGGAGGCATATATCTGTTTACCGGTGCGTCTAGGTGGTCATGGAGACGCGTTTGCTTCGAATTTGCTACAGAGTATTTCTTATGTTGTTTTCTATATGCGAAATTTGAATTTCTGTTTTTCAAATGTTCTTGAAAACGGCTTTGTGGGATTTCTCGGGTTATTTAATAATAATAATCTGCCTAGATGAGCATTTTTCAATTGGAGAATATTTTTAAATATTGTTGGCCAACAAAGCACAAACATTTTCAATAACTTCACGTCAGGTGGCTGTGCCGGAGTTATCACCAATAGGGTTTGTAAGTAGTTAATTCAGATTTAAATCTTAGACAATTGATTTTTCGTGGCGAATGGAACACCAAGCCCAATAAATTGATTTACTGTTGTCATTGTATTTGTGTCATTTTAAAGATGTGTTATAAATTCAAAAAACTTTTCGTCATACTTGAGGCACTTTACGAAGAGAAAATGGGCTCGATCATTTTAAACTATTTCCATTTAATATTAGAAATGGTTTCCTTCGTGGTTTTTACATAATTTTGACATAATTAATTCCTATGCGAGCTAAGGGGATACCAAATTTCTTGATCGTATTAGGAGTCTTAAACATTTCGCGATGTTTTTTAACGACGTGACGTCAAATTTGTGATCATTCAACAAAAGGTGGTCTGTGATAAACATACCGAGAACCAAAAGCTATTCATTTTCCTCGTCACTCATGGATAATGGCATGGGGGTGAGTTTCATTTAAACGACTGGAAACATCATTTAGTTTTTGAAGCTTGAATTTGACGCGTTTTGGTATTCCCCACTGAGCAATGCTGTCAAGATCTAAAATTATTGAGATTATCGTAGGGTGCCGTTGAAGTTCCACACCCGAAGAAAATGGATGCGAATCTAGAAATATGAATAGCTCAGAATATACTATTCTGTCGCGATCTGCAACATATAATTTAATAGATTACCGGTTTCAGACAGGAGATCGTTAATAAATAGTAAGAAGAGAGTCGGAGAAAAAATAAATTAGCATACATTTTTGTATTTCAGATTTGTGCGGTCCCAAAGGTAATATTTTAACGCATAACGAAGAAGAGATTCATCGATTACAAATGGTCACCAATGTACCTATTGCTACAAAAGCCGTACTGCCGTTCATTGAGAAGCTTTCTTTCTTCGAGATATTTCTCGGGCTAAAATTTTATCTGCGTTTCCATGACCTTGGAAATAAGGGACGTAAGCTTAAATGGTCGATAGTTTGAGGCTGAAAAAGACACGTCTCTTTTAGGGACCGACTGGACAAATGATTTTTTCCATCTACTTGGAAAGAGTGGTGTATGTCAGATAGAAAAGCTAGCGTTGAAGAACACCTATTCAAAACAATGAGAGGGATACTATCCGGGCCAGCGGATTTATGTATATCGAGATCTTTCCGAACTCTAGCAATTGAAGGAGCGTGAAAGAAGATTTGCCCTATAAAAGCATTTACCCTCTCAAGTACAAGCGGAGTTATCGCACTTTCTGGCAGCAGTGAGGTAACAAAAGGAGTACCGTTAAAGGCGGGCGTGGAAAACCGAGGTCGATGTTTTTGTATGCTTTCTACAAATAACCAGAAATTGTTTAATTCTTGCTGAACCTCAGTATCAAGTTTGGGGCCAATAACTTCGGATTAGTTTTAATTTTTCGAACAATGTACATATATACATAGGAACATACCTAGACGGGTTTATCGGTTTTAAACATTTTCACGCGTAAGATATTGTTAAATTATTATTAAACCATTCGGTTATGTTTTAAATGTCTAACTATGTGCATTAAAGTTCGTTACCATAAAAACACTAAGAGAACATACATGTATGTACCCTCCAAAAAAAAAACAACTTTTTTGTTTCTTTGTGGATCAAATAAAAAAAAACTCCTATTTTGGTTTAATTGTATGAACCCGTCTTTTAGCTGGTGTCCTGGTGTTTCATAGCTCTTAACTTGTAAAATTGAGCTTATTTTTTTGTTTAACCAAACCTCAGGGCATAGCAAGCCTTAAAAATTAAATTAAGACTTCAATTTTGATCTAGAATTATTTAAAGATGTCCTAAAAACATATAAATCCATATCCCATTGCATATGTAGGTATACGCATGTATGTATGTACCTACTCGTAGTTTGTACGTATATAATAAAATATTTTCCTCCAAGTGGTTGGATACTTGAATGTTTTGTCATACTCCGCAAAATAAAAAAAATACAAAAAAAAATAAAATAAAAACGGAAGATCTATTAATGTCACCCAGTTCTTTGTTTCTCCACGTGAACACATCAGAAGCAATAATACAATCAATATCTGCTAGTAGTGCTGTACGATAAATTAACCTCTTCCCCATCCATAATCCACCCACCACCACCACCCCGGTTGCATTTTTGAGATTTTCTTTTTGACACAGAATGAAATCACAGAACACAGAATAAGACACATTCATTGGAGGTGGAGGAGTCACTTTTAGCTGCGTCGTCGGGTAGTTTTTTGTGTTTCTGTGTTTTTTTTTTTTTTTTTTGATTTATTATTTTGCATTAGGTTCGTGTAAGACAGACAGAAAAAAACAGCGGCTGCTGAGGTCCATATTGGAAAGTTGGTATGAAATGACGCCGCGCCGATTTAATTTTGTATTCTTGTGTGATATTTGGGATGTGATTTGTTATGATTTGCTATACGAAAGGACATAAGAGTATTACAAGGTAGTAAAGCGGCTCAGGCCAGGTAGGTTGAATTAAAGTTATCTATTCAGCTTTATCCCAATCCACACCATAACAAATCCCCGAATGGATTGCTAAGCTACTCATTTTAAGCGAAAACATGCTCATTTTCGAAGGAACGCTCTTATGAATGAAGCATAGTTTTTAAATTATTTAGCTTATTACGGATTTTATTTTTACATAAAGGTTTTAAAGACTTAAAAAAAAAAAACAAATTTTTAGTCATCCTTACCTTGCAATTCAAACAACATGTTCTCTATTGCAAATTGTGTATTGTGTGTGATGAAAAGACCTTAATTTCTCTAAATAAATCTTTTAATCTCAAAATTCTATAAATTGTGATTTATAGAATTTAAATCAGAAACAAATCCAGATACCCAAACAATTTAAAACGTTTACTTTAAAATTTCTATCACCTACCTATAGCTACTATTTTTAGGTATATTTCCTCCCTATGATGTAGGAAGCTTTTTGCAAGAAGAAAATATGTTGATTAATATTATTCTCTCACCCTGAGTTTGACTATAGTATATATTCTTCTAGACATGACATCTACGTGATATTATTTCAATTCTTCTAATTAACTTCTTCTGCTGGCTGGCTGGTTGGTGTATACTTGACTGTGTTGAAATATACGAGCACACAAACAACATATGTTTCCATAGAAAGTGTTTGTTGTCTGTCTCTGCAGCACCAACAACAACGGGCGGCAACACTTTTAACCAGCTCAACCCTAAATAGTCATACTCAGATGGACAAGGGTAATTTTCCAATTGTATTCCTTAGTTCCGGTAGACGACAGAAATATTTATATGCATAGATATTGTATGTAGACTAAATTATATATGTAAGGACAGTACTGTGGTAACATTTTACACACATGTATATTTCAAAATTGTTTTTTTTTTTTTTTTTACTTTTTAAAATCGGTTGTAAAAAATTGAGGGAAAACTTAATGAGTTCTTTTTTGTAACCGATAGTAAAACTTCGAAAGCATAAGACGTCGAAGTGATTTTCTTAAAATAAATGAAACTATCCATTTGCTCTTTGAAAGTTTGGTAAATAGCTTAACTTTAACTTAGATAGTAGTTTATATACTAGACAGTAGTTTTTATACTTTTTTATGAGGGGGCAGTGAGACAGAAAGTTTCATTTGTGTCAATCGGACAAGCGCGATATGGAAACAGAGGCGGGATGTTAGGACCTCATATATAAGATATTCCCAACAAAAAGAATGCCATCTAAGAGGTCAGTAATTGGTCAAAAATGGTTTATTAGTTTCAGATGTTAAAGTTTTTCCGAGGCCACGCTTGAATTTTAGCACTTCATTCATGGGATATTAGCAAAAAAGTATACCACCATATTGTCATAAAAGATTAGCACGTTTCAGTAGGTAGGTTTTCCCGCACAGAAAAACAATCTAGTTTTCGTCAAGGAACTAGAGAGATTTACATAGATTCTTGATAGGCACTAGCAAGATTAAGCAAAGGCTAGAACACGGGCCTTGGCTATTATGAACCCCTTTCCCTCGTCAGGCAAAAAATAAAAGCTGGCTTATGCGGGACTTGATCCCGCGATCTTCTGACTGTCAGTCCAATGCGCTACCCCCTGGGCTAACTCGCTATAAAAAAAATTCAATGTCGAAGGTGAATAAATTTCATTCCATATTGCATAACAAATACATACAGAATATAACTGGATTTTATGTACTTGCTTTTTAGGTAGAACAACTTAAAACAGGTTTTTCCTCATTCAACAATCGTATACAGATGTCTCACACCCATAGTAAAAAGTGATACGAAAATTAAGTCAAAGGAAAAGAGAAAAAAGTGTCGTATGATGTTGAAATTGCATGGTGCTTATAAAATTTGTGTTTTTGGTGAACAAAAGACATTCCTGATGGGGCACCGATACATGTCCTACAAGTTTTTACTAGGGAGGGCCTCACGAGTGTTTGAAAAGATTGCATCATATACATTTTTGGTACTGAAATCCAGCATCCAAGTTTCTGACAAGTTTTCCTTGTTTAGATTTTCCCTACTGAAAACATACTAGGGTCTTGCTCAAACTAGACAGAAACTTGGCATTTTTCCAGCCGGGTAGCTTTAAAAGTCAGATAACATGTTTAGTTTTACGTCATTTCATCCAACCTATACCTAAATAGCCTAGTTTTACAAATACATCCTTGAAATGATACTCGAAGTCCAATCTCTAAATGCGAAAAAAAATCAATCACAAAAAGAATTTTTGGAATCGGATAGGTACCTACCTAACATTTTTTTTGACCCAGTTTCACCCTATGAATAGAAAAAAGGAGACACCTTCAATTTGACTAAACAGAATCTAAAAAGGCTCTTTAGGTTCTTTACATGAAAAATAACCACCAAAAAGAGTATTTTTGTTTTGCACAACACTGTTTTGTTTATTTCAACGTTTAAAGTAATTTATATTCAGTAGAATTTCCTTGCCATTTACAGGTTCAAATAAAAGAATGTGTGTCTGATGATGCGATGTGGTAAGCTGTAGCTAGTGAGCTAGTGTTTATGATTCTGCTTTACAATTCTACCCTTCTTCCGTATTTGTTTTATTAGTCTGCCTTGTCAATAAATCCGATTGTTTAATATTCATTGTTTATAAATAAGTTTATACAAATTTTATGCATACTATGGCATATGTTTTTAGTTTTTTAACATCTTTATGTTGCTTTTCCATTCATTTTTCTTATGGTGCTGTTGGTTGACTTTGCAGATGGGGCACCCAAATGATCATTTAACAATTTGTATTTTTTTTAACGTACATAAATACTCGTACATACAGGGTGTCCCGTAAGTAATGGATAACCCTGAAATGCCGCATAGTAGACTTTATGACCGTCCTGAAAACAGATAAAAAAAAGTTCTATCCCAACCACAAGAAAAGTTATATGCATTTTTTTGTTCAGTGCATTATTTTTTTTCTTACTTTACATTTTTGAATACCACGACTACAAGTGAATGAGTTCCATCATTTTTTTTTTGCAGGAATATTTTACATTACTTGTGCCAACACATAAATAGAAGAAAATTATTATAACTGTTGGACTTCTTAGAGAAAAAAATTATTTAACATTGAATTTCAATGCAAAATGTGAAAACAAATAATTTTTGAAAAAGTTAAATCATAGCTGGTATAAAAAAAATGCATGAATACCTGAGTGGCCAACTATTTTAAAAATATTCGCGTTTAATGCAGATTTCAAAATGGTATTACTTATTATTATATCTAGAGTCAATAGCAAGTTATTGGTAAAAATCTGCAATACTAGAGTAAATTTAGCAAAAACAAAAGTTTTCAAAATTAGCACAGTAAACGTGAAAATAATACCAAGCGTTGAACATAGCAGATTTTTGATTTATTGGCTGTTTCTACGATGTTGTCCCAATGATAAATCCAAGCTTTCAACTTCTAGGGCCGAATGCATTATTGATAAAAATGTCAAAAAAGTGCAAAAAACGGTTACATTTTCGAGCTTGTTTTGAATTTTACCTGTTCTATTGGGCTTTAACAAACCCATCAAATATTTTGTTGGTTGCTATTAGTTTATTTGTTATTTTCTCCAAACAAAAAGTCTTCTGATTCAATTTTAATTGTGTTTTTTGAATAGTAAATTGTAAGATCCTGAGAAAGTGAGAACGCATAAAATCGTAAGTTTTTTAAATTTTGAATTAAAGTTTTTGTAATTTGATCTTAATTCATAAGATTAAGACCACGACGAACACTTATTTATATCTTTTTTATTGTTCATTCTTCAGAAAAATTAACGGTCTAAATAGCTGTTTTCCTGAAGCTGTTTTTTGATAATTAAGACGTTTGATTGAACTTTTTCGATGCCACGTATTCTGTATTCTGCACAAGAATATGCAAACATGCATTTCATTTATGGAGAGTGCAGAGGCAACGCAAACGAAGCTGCGACTCTGTATAGGGAAAGGTACCCTAACGCACGTCACCCGGATTATCGAGTGTTTATTAGAGTCCATAGCTGTTTCTCGGAAGGAAGGCTGCCTGGTAGTGGTGTTGGTGCTGCTGGCGTGGGACGACCCCCTAGAGGAGATACCGAAGACTTAGTGCTTGCGGAACTTGACCGAGATCCTACAGTATCAATCCGAGCAAAAGCACGACGCACTGGGATCGGAAAGACGACTGCGCATAATGTGCTAAGTAAATATAAATATCATCCCTTTCACCTAACACGGGTGCAAACTCTCCAGCCGCAAGATTTTGAAACGAGAATGAGTTTTTGTCGACAAATGATAATGAAAATTGAAGAAGATCCGCAGTTTTTTTTACAAAATTCTTTGGAGCGATGAGTCGACATTTAAAAGAGATGGCTTCACTAATCTCCATAATCTCCACTTCTGGGCACTACAAAACCCAAACATCATGAGGGAAGACAGGTCCCAGTACCAATTCAAAATAAACTATTGGACTGGGATTATCAATGGGAAAATAATTGGACCCTTTGAGTTGCCGGGGATTTTAACTGGCCAAGGTTATTTGGAGTTCCTCCAAAATAATCTCCCAACCTTGCTGGAAGAAGTGCCTCAAGAACTAAAGGAATCCCATTGGCTTCAAAATGATGGTTGTCCAGCACACTATGCTGTGCCTGTGCGGGCATATTTAAATGCCAGATATCCAGGCAGATGGAAAGGACGTCTGGGACCAATTTAATGGCCACCCCGTTCACCAGACCTAAATCCACTTGATTTTTTTTTATTGGGGATGCATTAAGGAAATCGTGTACAGCAAGCCGATCAGGTCTTTAGAGGAGCTAAGATATCGTGTGGAGGCAGCTGCATTACAAATTTCTGAGCAAAACCTTGCACGTTCACTAAGACGTTCATTTATTCGGAGGTGCAGAACCTGTATAAGAGTGGGTGGAAAACAGTTTGAGCATTTGCTTTAAATAAAAAAAAATTAAAAAATTATCTATTTTTGTTTTTGGTTTCTAACTAAGTGATCATGTGATTAAAAGCTGGCTCAAAAACTTTTTGTTTAGAGAAAATAACAAATAAACTAATAGCAACCAACAAAATATTTGATGGGTTTGTTAAAGCCCAACAGAACAGGTAAAATTCAAAACAAGCTCGAAAATGTAACCGTTTTTTGCACTTTTTTGACATTTTTATCAATAATGCATTCGGCCCTAGAAGTTGAAAGCTTGGATTTATCATTAGGACAACATCGTAGAAACAGCCAATAAATCAAAAATCTGCTATGTTCAACGCTTGGTATTATTTTCACGTTTACTGTGCTAATTTTGAAAACTTTTGTTTTTGCTAAATTTACTCTAGTATCGCAGATTTTTACCAATAACTTGCTATTGACTCTAGATATAATAATAAGTAATACCATTTTGAAATCTGCATTTAACGCGCATATTTTTAAAATAGTTGGCCACTCAGGTGTTCATGCATTTTTTTTATACCAGCTATGATTTAACTTTTTCAAAAATTATTTGTTTTCACATTTTGCATTGAAATTCAATGTTAAATAATTTTTTTCTCTAAGAAGTCCAACAGTTATAATAATTTTCTTCTACTTATGTGTTGGCACAAGTAATGTAAAATATTCCTGCAAAAAAAAAAATGATGGAACTCATTCACTTGTAGTCGTGGTATTCAAAAATGTAAAGTAAGAAAAAAAATAATGCACTGAACAAAAAAATGCATATAACTTTTCTTGTGATTGGGATAGAACTTTTTTTTATCAGTTTTCAGGACGGTCATAAAGTCTACTATGCGGCATTTCAGGGTTATCCATTACTTACGGGACACCCTGTACAATAAATATACACCCCTAACAATGATTGTTTCGTATCTATTGAAGCATGAAATGTACCTACTGTAACAGTTCATAAAAATTGAATTGAAACCGGAAAATACATTTATTTGAGTTTTAAACTGCATTCCCATTGGATTTTTCTTTTACCTACTTAAATAATTCATCATTCTCACTTAATCAGCGGAAACCTTTTTTTACGCGGGCACATCAAAATGACCAAAAAGAATTCGACCATCATCATGTTTTAATGTTAGATCCTAATTCAACTAGTACAAACCACTCCTTTTTTAAAATTTATTTAAAAAAACAAAAGTGGAGAGCTAATGGATACGTAACACTGCCAAGGTTTTGTGGTGGTGTTTCGATTTAATCTTAATCGAAAACATATTAGTTTCAACTAATTATAGGCATGTAAGATTAGGTGTCCGCGGTATTTCTTTAACTTATTTTTTTTGGGAACTTACGCAGTCCGTAGGAAGAGTGACCACCTCTAACTCGACACATACATATTAGTCTAAGAAAGATGGGATCGGACCAGGGACAAATTAATTCATGAAATTTTATTTCTGGTATCGACGCAGAATTTTATCCTCAACAACATATCCAAAGTCACCCAAAATTTCCGCATTGGCTTTTTGTATAGGCGCATTTTAAGAGGTGGAGAGAGGAGGGAGGCGGGAGTTTGTCAAGCTGAAATATTTGCTGCAATACAATCTAATCATATGACACATGTATTTATGGTGTTTTTCAACGCTGATTCTAAAGAGACCAAAACTGAAGAGATACATGTATCCTGTGGAAAGTTAATGTCAGTTTTATGGAATGATCACTTTTTTTTAAAGTACAACAAGTAATATATTACCCAAAACCTATTTAAAACAACGGGATTTTAAAGAAATTTGGTATAAATAATTCATTTGGCATGTTTACTAAGAATCAAAAGAGTCCCCAAAAATATCTGTGGTAAAAGGGTGTTTTTTTGAGGGCGAGATGTTAGTCGTTATTAACATAACATCTATGAAAAAGTTTTGACACTGATGAAATTTGCTAAAAATATTAAATATTTCATGGTTTCCAAGTATCAAAAGAGTCTATTAAAATAACTTGATCCAAAGAGTTTTTTTAGAGAGTTTATATTTGACCTGCCCTATACGGAGCAAAATGTTAGGTCTTACGAAAAATTGTATTTTGGTGTAATCGAGAAAGTACATATGACATATGATATATGATTTAAAGGTATTTTTTAACGCCGAATCTAATAAAAGAAAAACCAATATGATACAAGCACTCTAAAAGATGTTCGATTAATTTTGAAACAGAAATTACTGTTTTTTCGGTTAAGCAGGTCAAACATTACACCCCCAAAAAACACACTTGGACCTAAGATATTTGTACGGACTCTTTTGACCCTTGGGTGCCAATATAAATTTAATATTTTAAGCAAATTTCATAAGTGTCAGAATTTGTTCATGGATGTTATGGTAATAACCACTCACTTGCATCTCTTCGTCAAAAAACACCCTTTAACCACAGATATTTTTGGGGACTCTTTTGATTCTTGGTGAGCATGCCAAATGAAACACTTATACCAAATTTCATTAAAATCCCATTATTTTAAAATGGTTTTGGGTAATATATTACTTGTTGTACTTTAAAAAAAGTGATCATTCCATAAAACTGACATTAACTTTCCACAGGATACATGTATCTTTTCAGTTTTGGTCTCTTTAGAATCAGCGTTGAAAAACACCCTAAAAACATGTGTCATATGATTAGATTGTATTGCAGCAAATATTTCAGCTTGACAAACTCCCGCCTCCCTCCCCTCTCCACCTCTTAAAATGCGTCTACACAAAATGTCAATTCAGGGATTTCGGGGGACTTTGGATATGTTGTTGAGGATACAATTCTGCATCGATACCAGCAATAAAATTTCATGAATTAATTTTAATTTGTCCCCGGTTGTCCATATTAAATTTCCTATCTTTCCAAGACTATAAGCACTGTACTAAGTTTAACCACAATCGTTAGATCCGATTTTGAGAAAACTTGATGAAACCCAAATTGTTGCATAACAGTTACCCTAGGTGGTTTCGGATAATTTTTGTTTGTCAGCTATACAAAATGGATATGATGGATCTTATAGAGGATACCCAGAAAAGTATTTTTCAAAATGGTACTTCCAGACCCCGCGGCCATTGAAGTTGCTCTAACTTAAAATTATTTTTGTTGGCTCCCTAGGAATCATAATAATAAAACAGTACAAGTTACTGCCCCTTAAAATGTCAAAATGTACTCGATAACTGGTTGATAATGCCAGAAAAATCGATTGATTTTTAAGATTTGTTCGATTATGAAAGCCTACACGGGTATGGGAACGAGCAAGTAAGACTTTTTAGAATTTTCGTTTAAGAGGTAATTTTGTGTGCAATTTATCGAGTAAAAAGGCATATTTTAACAGACGCATAGGCGCACATGCGCCTAGGAAAACTTGGCAGAAAGTTGGCACGCCCTTGCTGGATTTCAGTACCAAAAATTAAGTCGAGGAAAACTTTTCAATCCCTCATGAGGTCCTTCATAGCAAAAACTTGTTGGACATGTTTCGGTACCCCAAAAAAATGCATTGGCTTCTCGATAGTAAGTAGCTGGTTTTCCGAGCCCCAGATGTGGCCATTTTATACGTAGCCGCCGAGATGATAATGAGCCTCGTCATAAAAGATGATTTTTCGCCCAAAAACACTTTGGAAATAAGTTTTCAATATTTCCCAACGGTGTGCAAGCGTAAAGCGACTCATCTCGTTCGGTGAAGGTATGATACTGATATTCTGTCAAAATTTCGAGTGGGAAACAGCTGTCAGTGTTTAAATAACCTATGGTTTAAAAAGAGACCACTAGATGGCCTACCCTTTAAATAAACGTGTGAATATAAATACACGTGTGAATATAAATACACGTGTGAATATAAATACACGTGTGAATATAAATACACGTGTGAATATAAAAACACGTGTGAATATAAATACACGTGTGAATATAAATACACGTGTGAATATAAATGCACGTGTGAATATAAATACATATACAAGAAACAGGGGCCTCTAATTAAAGTCTATGTATTATTTTCAAAATTTCAGTTGAAAAGTCGATAAACCGAACCAAATCTAATACGTGTGACCCAGTCGTCCACATTATTATTTCATACCATGTGCTTAGATGTGTTTGTCGATACGATATGTTAATTGCAATTTTGTATTGCTCAATCTACAAAACGCCAACAGTTGTTTCGCTATACAATGACCAAATTATATAAAAAAAAAGTTTTTACTTTCTGTGGAAAAGCGACAAATTGTGAATTCGTTACAAAATGTTTGAATAATTTGAGTGATCTTATAACTGCGCGCCAAATAAAATATTCTAATTGAAAGTGATTTATTTCAAAGAGTTGTGTTTGTGTGTTCTGCATGACATTAGCGTGACTCCATAGCTGATTCTTTGTTGTCTAACAGTATCCCAGACAAAATCGAGTAACAAATGATCGGAATAAATGTTTTATGTAAATAACCTAGATCTCATTGCATTTTACCGCTGAAGCATCCAGCGCCTCCATTCAGACTTATAAGAATATGAATTTTTCACAAGCTTTCTTATCAAATAGATAGTTTCAATTCCCTTTTAGTGTACGTTTTTTTTTTTATATTATTTATCAACATTATTTAGGCTATCTGTCAGGGAAGCTCAGGAAATTATTCAAAATAAATAATTTATGTGTCTCGATTCAAATATTTTTAACACGACACTTCAAGACAAGTCAACAAATATAAAATGCAAAAAAAAAAAAATGAGATAAAAAAGATTACGCATAAATGTTCGTGATGACGACGACAGACGACTGGTTAAGCTGATAGATAGCCTTAGGTCAGTTAACTTACCTATTTGTGTGTGATTTTTATTACAAGCGCACACACAAGAAATGTAAATGTTTGAAATATTTTTTTTTTTTATCTTGGAACACACGATCATATATGGCGCTAATAATATCTTGTTTATCCTTGACAGACGAGACTCAAAGTCGAAGAAGCGGGTTTTTAATGAAAAATTCGCACACTCCTTGTCATTTTTATAATGAAAGTCAAGGTCAACAAATAATTTAAAAAAACAAGCACTACGCATGATTTTTCTGTTGTAATTTTTCTATAGTAAAAAAAAAAAAAAATATATGACTGGATCTAACGAACTGGCTTCTTATGATTGAAGGCTGTTTACTAATTAAATACAATTACATAGTTAAAGAGAATGTGTTACAAGTACCAGAAGTACGATTTTCGGAGAGAGTAGGATAACTTTGGTTTTTGTAGAGAGGTCAAAAACAAGCATTTTTACTATTTTGTGGTGGAAGGGGGGCTATATCACCCCGTTAAGGAAGTGGGGGCATTTTAGAAAAAAAAATTACTTAAAATGGAGAACAAATATTAAAAAACAACGGCAACACTTACAATAAACCTAATTACCGGTTTTGAAAGCCAGAAATCTGTTCTTAAATTTGAGTTAAATTATTGAATTTGCATGCAATCTCAAAATTTTGTTAAAAAAATGACAAAAAAAAAGTTTAGAACAATTTATTTCAAAATTGTGAAATGAAGTGCTAAATTTTGTGCGGTCAAAGCTTATATCAATTCTGAATCGCACACAAAAAACCGAAGGGTTTTATATTTTCTCATTTTTGAGAACATTGAAAACTAATGAAACTTCTTTTTTTATGAGATTTTTTTTGGTATTTAAGAGGTGGTGATCTCAATTTGAGGATTATCAATTTTCTACAAAATGTTTTAAAATTAACAAAAAAGTTTGTGGGCTGCTGAAAAATCGATCCACTACTTCTTAAGGTACGAAAAACCGTTGAAACTGAAACGCCTCACCCCAATTCGTCACGAATTTTCGGCAAAAAATGCACCGAATTAGATGCAGCATTATCGTGACGCGACCTGTTAGCATCTGCGGACGCCCAGGTCTTATTTTCGTTGTAAAAGATTCTGGATCTAGTATGAAATAACGAAAAATCGATCCGATCTCGAAATTTTCCAACCAATAGCCCTAAGGCTTAGGACACTTGACTGAAAGGCTTGAGTTTTGACCTTTTCCGTATCGCTTAAATGTATACCACGTGGTTTTGTTGTTTGTCAACTCGAAACGCATAATAAATTGAATGAAGCTTAAACGAGATTTGCATAGTGCGTTATACTTGTGCAATACGAACAAATCTGTTTTTAATTTATAAACAAACGCAAGGGAATATAACGGGACTTTTTTTGATTCAATTCACTTGTTTACTGATGCCATTAAATAAAAAAATAGTAAGGTGTCATTTCCATTTCCAGTTTTCTATAAAATAGATTTTACAGGGTGTGGTTAATCTTATGCAAAGCACTAGTGTATATATCTCGCCCGACCCTCCACGAACTACCCTACGAACTTTTAGTCTAATTAAAGTCGTGAAAATATAAAATCAGTGTTTTTTTTTTAATCATTTCAATTCACAGCTGACAAATAAAATCACACAAATCTTTTTCTATTATGCATGCCCCAATCTAATTAAAGTTAGTCGGAAGCATCAATGATGGAACTATCATAGTTTTTGTCACACATCCTGTATTTGTTTTGCGCTTTCATTTGCCAGCGACATATACATGTCGCTAATTTATCAGTCATTAGCAAGTGCAGTCAGTATAGTGTACCCCCCCCCCCCTCCTATACAAACACAACACCACACTTTCAGAAGAACTTTCAGAGCTGGATGATGATGTTTATGGAATCTGTCACCACCACATTATTGTCACTTAATCTGGCGCATCACCATCAATAAACATACATAGCTATGGCACAATTCCCGCCTTTGCTGATGGAATACCTCTCAACCAATGGTTTCAAAATGAATAAATATATTTAACACTCACTTGCATTTGCATTGCAGTCCATATAAACTGGACTGAACGTAGACTGTGACTTTGAGGTGCATTTATTTATATATGTATTTTACTTGATGGGCTCTTTTTATTTATATCCCTACCTGGCACGGCACTTCGCAGGTGCTTTTGAAGTTAACGGAAAATTAATTTTAAATCCCTTGGCTTCGGCTGCGCTTGCTTTTCAAATCGATTATATGATAATTTATCGAAGTACATGAAACTCAGAAAGAGAATCGCGACATCAACCGTGACCCGAGAAGTAAGAACTTCCCAAAATGCAAACTGAAGTAAAAATGTATTCTTTTGAAGGTTTTTCCAATAGGGACGGGCTGATTTTGACAACTCGTGGCGGCCATATTGTTTCTTTTACTTTCTGTCATAAAGACAAATCACCATGGTAAGTTACAGCGTCGAGCAACACGTGCAAACTTTTTTATCAAAATGGGTTGGACGTTGATCCCAATTTTGGTCGAAAAATCATCTTTAGCGATGGGGCCCATTTTCGGATGAATGCGTACGTGAATAAAAAATATTTTCCGGATTTGGGACGACACCAATCCACGCGAGATTCAAGAGGTGCCAATGCATCCAAATAAAGTTACTGTTTGGTGTGGATTTTGGGCTGGAGGCGTCATCGATCCGTACTTCTTCGAAAATGATGCTGGCCAGGCCATCACCGTCAACGGCGATCGCTATAGGTCGATGATCACCAATATCTTGTGGCCTGTATTAGATGATATGGACACCGAAGACATATGGTTTTAACAGGATGGCGCTACGTGCCCCACAGCCCAAGACACGATATTCTGCACGAGCGGTTTCATGACATGGTTATCGCGTTGAGGCGACGTGAATTGGCCACAAAGATCGTGCGATTTGACCCCTTTGGACTTTTTCTTGTGGGGCTTTCTTAAGTCGCAGGTCTTTGCGAATAAGTCGCAACCACCGCGGCCCTCAAAGACAACATAATCGATCGGTCAAATTCAGCCTGATTTATGCGCCAAAGTCACCGAGAACTGGACCTTTCGAATCCGCGGCACCCAGCGAAGCCACGACGGCATATAATGTCATTGATAGGGCTCTCAAAAAAAGATAAAACCTTATTGATATCTCATATACAACTTGTTTTATTCAATTTTAAAATCGACCCGCCCTTAATGGAAATTTCGGCAAAAAAAAAAGAGTACCTTCCACTTAAAATAAATTATGCTGCATTTACACAGCTGACATATTGAACGTATGTATTTGTGTCAGTTTAAAGACAGAAATACTGTCAAATTTCTAATAGTGAAAATAGGACATTATTATAGATTTGCAACTTTTCCTTTCAGACTCCATAGGGCATTCAAGTACTTGGTTCCTTACGATGACAGTTGTTGGTGTTTCATTTGTCAACGTAATTTGGCTATTAACCAAGCATAAAGAAATATAAGATTATCCCTTGTACAAGGGATATATTTACAAACATAAACTCAATTATAATTTTCATTGGAAAATCGATTTTTTGCGCACGAATGATTTTCAATAATGACGAAGAAATTATTAGCTACTAATTTTCCGTAATGAACCTTATATAAAAGAATAAATAAATAGAAGAATAATGATTTGAGAAATTGGATTTTCTTTGATTTGTTATATCGACAAAAAAGAGTATACCCATTATATTTCTTTTTGTGTAAAAACTAATTCTTAGAAAGAAAGCAAAATAATTTATTGCTTATTTTATACGAAAATATGATTACCTTGAAATTAATTACCTTAAAGTCAATCTTCTACTATTATTGTGATGATGGGCTTTATGGTCTCAATTTCGAACACAACCAAACAAATATATCGATGGACAAATGTTGACGATTTTGTTTTAATAAATTGTATCTATACAGTAAGCTGGAATACGATTTACTTTTTACTTGCGATATACAGGGTGATTCGCATCATGTGTAACAAAAAGCTAGAGCGTCAAGTTTGGGTCTATTCCGCTTCGTTAATCCGGAATTTATTTTTTAATAATTTGAAAAGTTAAACTTTTCGGATTAAAGCATTCGGATTTCAGTGTATGACTTGTTTTTGATACCGAAACGTGTTCCAACAAGTTTTTACTAGGGAGGGCCTCACGAGTATTTAAAAAATTTCCCTCGTCTAAACGTACTGAAATCAAGCAAGGTCTTGCCAACTATCTGACAAGCTTTCCTCTTCTAGATTTTCCCTACTGGAAATAACTAGGGCCTTACCCAAACTAGACAGAAACTTAGCATTTCTGCAGCGGGGCAGTTTCGCTATTGGAAAAAATACAAATTATTTATTTTAATATTGAAGCTTCTAAAAAGTTTAGAATATTTCGCGTAGCTATCAAAATTTCCAAAAAAAAAAATATATATTTTTTTAAATTTTTTTTTTTTGAAAATTCGAATTTTCAAAAAACGGTTTGATGAAATTTTGTTCAAATTAATTTTTATCATATATAACAATTACTTTAATTTACGTTCAAAATCTTTTTCCTAAAAATTAAAAATGTTGTCAAAATTTTATTTTTCAAACAACCTTGATCAAAAACTTGTGATTGTAAGCACCACATTGGCAATTAGAAGGTGACGTGGAATACGATATTCTACTAAATGTATAAATTGTCATACTCGCAAATAAGGGGTTCTAATTAAATTACAATTACAACGTTTAAGTTCGTTTGTTTAATCGAAAAGATGACACAGTTTATGAATAAAAAAAAAAAAAAAAACAAAGTTACCATTTTTTTTTCTTCTCATGAATTCATCAAATAAAATAAAAGAAAAAAAAGTTTTTATCAAATGACATATTTTTTATAATTCCCAATTAGAATTACGACTACTACCTATTTTTTTCCTCTAAATTCAAATGAAAACACGAGTAAACAAACCATCCTAGATATGATTTGTTTATACCTACCCACATATATATGTATAAGTATATGTGCATATGTATTTATGTACACTCCACTCCACTTGAATAGAAACAAACTTTTTGTTGACTGTCTGAGCGTGTAGCGCTTTGGTAAATTTATAAATTCATCTTTTGGTTTTAGTTCCTATAAGAGGGAACTATTGCGAATAAAACTGCAGAGACAGAATAATTCAGGAAAATACCATTAGGTTATTTTTTACCACTTTCCTCATTACTTAAATTTATAAATTCATCTTTTGGTTTTAGTTCCTATAAGAGGGAACTATTGCGAATAAAACGGCAGAGACAGAATAATTCAGGAAAATACCATTAGGTTATTTTTTACCACTTTCCTCATTACTTCATTTAAAACACTATTTCTTTTGCGCCACTTGAATAGAAACATTCTCTTAAATAAGGAAACAAATTAAAAAAGTGCAGTTAAATTAGGTAGCTTTCTATTCGTAATCATATTTCAATATGTTTGCTACCATCTTTATTTGAAATAACTTGAAAAACCCATTGGGAGACTAAATCATGCAGTTTGTTATATAATTTAAAGAAATTGCACTTGATGCCTCTTTGATTGCAGCAATAAGTGATTCTTTGTCTTCATACTGTCGTTCAGAATCGTAAACTCTACGAACCATCCATCCCCATACGTTTTCAATAATATTTGGGTCCGGAGAATACGGTGGCCATTGAAGTAAGGTAACATTTTTCTCGGAAATCCAACTGTTGAGGATCCTTGCGTTGAGGATTGGCGCGTTTTCTTGTTTAAATGTCCATGGTATTGGTCCAAAGACATTGGTAAACTTAGGGAAAGCTTCTTGCAGTATTTTCTTGTAGGAGTTTGCCGTCATTTTCAATGTGGGAAAGTCCAGAACAATTGTTCAAGACCAGAAAATCGCACCCCACGCCATTACACCGCTTTCTCGGCTATGGTGGCGCTCTAGAAACCTGGGTTCCTGCCTTATAACAAGAAAATAGTAATTATATCCGTCCGGGCCATCATAATTGAATTTATTTTCGTCAGAAAATAACACTTTTGTCCAATCTTCCTTCCACGTCATATTCTTCCTGCAAAAATCTATTATATATACTGTCTTCGTATTGGATTTAGCGGTGGTTTTTTCTTCAATTTTAGGGGCTTTAAATGTTGTGACCCACGAATAACACGTCTAATAGTGCTCAGACTCACTGTAATACCACTCTTAGTCATGATTTTCGCAGCAGAGCCGCTTGAATTTGAAGCCAGTCTAATTATCTTTCTTCGGTCTGCTTCTGTTGTGGCTCTTGATTGCCTACCTTACATATTTTTCCATAGTTTTCTTTATTTCTATGGTTCGACCAAACAATTTTAACACTTCTACTTATTTTTGTTGGCAATCGTGCGTAGGTGAATCTTGTTTTCCGCGTGAACTTCTATTTAGGCTTTTCTGCAGGGTTTAATGGTTTTCTGCGGGCCATCTTTTCTTTGATCAGACAATTATTATTTTTAATCTACACTACTATTATTATAACAATATTTTTTCTTCTTACCGTAATCTTTAGACACAAAACGCACACAGTTTCTATTCAAGTGGCGCAAAAAAAAAAACAGTGTATTTTATGAAGTAATTAGAAAAGTGGTAAAAAAATAACCTTATTGCATTTTCCTGAATTATTCTGTCCCTGCAGTTTTATTCGCAATAGATTTCTCTTTCAGGAACTGAAACCAAAAGGTGAATGTATGAATTTACCAAAGCGCCACACGCTCTGATAGTAAAAAAAAATTTGTTTCTATTCAAGTGGAGCGGAGTGTATGTATTAAGATTCGATTTTCGCTTGAAGCAAAAAACCTTCGTTATTTTTAGGACAACAAACTTCAATTAAGGACACCGTTACATGAAAAAACGTTTCAAACCAAGTGTTTGTAAATAAAAAAAAAAAAAGAAGACTGACTTTTGCATTCACCCTACGTCTACATCGACATCCACATCGACACTCTTCTGAACTCAGTGTTGTTATATGATATTTTATTGAATTTAATAACTTATGGGTTTTATTGTTTTTTTTTTTTACTTACTCCATTGATTTTGGGTGTAATTGTTACTTTACCAACAACAAAACTTTTTTGTTATTAGATAGACGAGAACGAACTTACCGTTCGTTTTCGTCTACCTAATAATAAAAACTATTTTTTCAGCGCTACTGTCTTTTGCGGGGAACTGACAATTCACCAAGAATATATCTTTTCACGAAAAAACTACTTTTTGTCTTAGCCGTTCGTATTCGTCAGGAGATAGTCCAGTAAAATGATCGGAAATAAAAGAAAAGGTTTGCGTGAAATAGTAGTCAAATAAAATTTTAACTGTAGGCATCACCAGAGCACTCTAACTTAGCCGCCATCTTGAATTTTGAAGCGTTTTAAGGGTAATTCCATTATGTCGGTAAATATTGTTTATAGAGAAACAAATTGTTTAACATAAGATTTCCAACAACTTATGTGTTAAATAATTTGTTTTCTGAATGAAGAATATTTATAAAGTTATAACTTTTGAAAAACTTTATAAAGCGAAACCCACCCTCAATGCTGCTATCAATGAGCGGCACGTGCAAAGAGGAAACTGAACAGTTTTCAGTCCTCGGTATGTGTGTGACCGACCACCTTTTATGGAACGACCACATACCATATATTTGATGTCGCTAAAAATGCTGCTAAGTTTTTAGGTTTTCTTCGTCGATGCAAGAAATTTGTCTCCCCTTCTGATCTGGCTGTAATCTACAAAGCCTTTATTCGTCCAAAACCTGAGTATAACTCCCATATTTGGGCAGGTGCTCCAATAACCCACTTGAGTCTTTTGGACAGAATTCAAAAGAGAGCTCTCTTGAGCACCGTCGAAATGTTTCAGGCCTTTCGTTATTTTACAGTTATTTCAATAAACAGTGCTCTGGTGAAATAGCCAGTTGCATTCCTACCCTTAAAGAATTCAACCGTAATACTCGCGCTTCTAGGAATGCCCATCAGTTTACCCTTCAACCCAACTTCGGATGTACTGTTAAGAGATTCTTTCTTTAGTCGCACTACACGAATGTGGAATGCGCTAACCAGCCATGTTGTCCCATCCCATTGTGATTTACAGACATTCAAAACCAATGTGCATCGGTATCTCCTTTTAAATCTACTCCAACCTACCTAATCACTCGTGCTGTGTATAACATGTTAAGGGTAGTCACCAACCCCTTTAGCGCGCGCTAAATATAAAAATGGAATTTCAAACAATTTTTGTTTCGATTTTGTGACGAAACTTTATGTACATCTGACGAACAATTTAATTTTTTGTTTTATCTTATGCTGAACAATTTAATTTTATTTTTTCTTTAACCAATATTTACCCTATGACATAACCCCAAAAATTCAAAAAAAATCAAGATGGCGGCTACCCTTTATGAAAAATAAGAAAGGAAAACTTAGTAATGTGACACCCCCTTAGTAATGTGACACCCCCTATCTAAAGTTAAAATTTCATTGAACTCCGATTAAACGCAAAGCTTAACTCCCTTAAGACTGGACTAACACGGAAACAGGTCGTATGGTTGAGAGCTATAAAGCTCTGGTTTCTCGTCACCAAATTGATTAATTTTTTTCTTCAAAAAATGGTTTAAATCGAACAAAAAATACATAAAATATATTATTATTCATTTGCGCAAATGAATTAATGAGGAATTAAACATCATCTTACAGGCATAATAGTTAAAATTATGAAAATTATATTTTAAAAAATAAAAATGACACAGGCGAACATTGAACTGAACCCGTAAAAATTGTATACTTAAATGTTGCAAAGTTAGCCATATGGGCTCACTACCCCGGCGTCATGTATTCTGGACAATACAAATTTATTTGTATTGTTACCTGTGGTAAATAAATAAATAAATGTTGCAAAGCTTTTTTCATATTTTTTTTTTCGCGTTACTAATCAATAAGGAACTAAACAACTTTCAAATCAATATTTAAAAAAAAAAAAAATGACAGCCCCCGCGCAGAAAAACATTCTAGTTTTTGACATGGCACTAGAGAGTTTTAAATAGATTCTGGCAAGGCCCTAGCATGTCTGAGTAATGGCCAAAACTAGGGCCTTGTCGATTATGAACCCTTTTGCCTCGTCAGAAAAACCACTCTAGGCCCCGGACCAGCAAAAACTAGATTTGTTCATATTTTTGCTAGAAACATTAAAAAAGGGTATTTTAGTATCGGTTGTGATCCGATAGTAAAATAACTCATATCAAAAAAAAAAACCTGAATAATAAAAATAATAGCGCAGATTTTTATGAATTTAATGCGATATTAAAGCAATTTTAGTATGATACTGGGCATTTTTGTAAAATACTCTTATTATCTATTTGATTTAGTATGGTGTTCAAAAATGCGCTTAATCTAAACTACATCCCACCACAAAAACAACCGGATATGAACCACTTGAGATGAACCATCTGATATTAAGTAAATATAGTTTAAGACAGTAAATTATAATTTTTGATTAATTTTAATGAAAAGTTCAAAAAGCCTTTGGTGGTTGGTTGAAAATAGAGATTTTCGATATTAAATACCTATATGATTATCTTAGTAGGATTTGCAAGAGAGTGAAATTTTAAACTTTTTTTTTTAAACCAAAACTGATCAATTATAATAAAAGTTAAAATTTGTATTCTTCGATTCATCGGTTCAATTTGTTTAGTTAAAATTTTGCTTATGTATCAATAACGATAGTGCTTAGTCTGATAGGATGCCGTAAACGTCCAACAAGTTCTTACTAGCTAGAACCTCACGAGAGTATGAAAAATTTTCCTCGTCTAAATTTTACTTACTAAAAACTTGCAAGGGCTTGACGTATATTTGACAAGTTTTCCTCGTTTACATTTTCCCTATAGAAAACTGACTAGTGCCATGTCGAAACTAGACAGAAACTGGGCATTTTTCCAGCCGGGCCGTAACATTAATTTGTCACACGCTCGTAACAATTTTAAGGGAAATTGTAGGAAAGTTTTTTTTATAATTATAATTCTCATTATTAATCAGGAATTAAACATAACTTAAAAATAAGACAAAAAACTAAAAAAAAATAAAAAGAAATAAAAAAAGTAATAAGAAAACAAAAAACAGAAATTAAAAATAAAACAGAAATTAAAAAAAAAAAAACAGAAATTAAAAAAAAAAACAGAAATTTAAAAAAAAATAAAAATATATAGGTAGTAAAAAAAATACAAAAAAAAAAAAAATACGTAAAGAAAAATAAAAAGTTCTTTTTATTTCTCTAAATTAAACACTTGCTAAACTCTTTTTTTATCTAGGTGCAAGAATTTAACCAAATTCCCCCGGAAATTATATAATTTGCAGCACATCAGTGCAGCTTATTTTATAAATACGTCGGTAGCCATCGACTAAAAACATGTGTCTAAGAAAGGCAACAACAATTCTTACTGAAGAGCTCAATTGTTGTTGTCAGAGCGAAACACATCTGCACTATAGGTCGCAAAAACCTTCCAAATTAAACTCTCTTTTCTTTATTTTGCTACAAAAATTCTGATGTTGCATTTTACTTTTCAAATATTATAACAACACTGCCTTCATTTCAATTTTGTTAAACTTATAATTTGTTTTGGTAGTTCTTTTTTCAATTTTGTCTTTAAATTTTAATCCATTTAAAGTAAATATAGGGGAGGAATATCAGATTTTAAATTCAGACAAAAAAAATCTACTCTAAAAAAAATGTTGTCAGTGCAAATTCCTAGCCGTAGTATGTCGATACATTTTTTTTATTTTAATTCTTTTTACTTACCTACTGGCAAAAGTTTCATATCAGTGGGGAAAATTATTGATTACACTATGCCGTCGTAGGAGCATATGCAATGCATGCATACATAGCACGCTTTTTATTTTTTTTTTTTCTATTTGCTATGCCTGTTGTTTTTTTATTCTCCGGAAGAACTAACTGCGAAACCAATACTGTAGGTTGGGTGCAATATACTTTTAACGCCATGGCTCTAATTATCCAATGACTGGGTAGTGTTTCTTCCTCATTTGTTTGTGGTCTGATTTGAATTTATGTTCATTGATTCTGTCGAGGGAAGTTAAAAGTCTACATATAGTCTCGATTCTAAAAAGCTAAACGAACATAAGACGGTCTGGTAGTACCTCTAGACACTTAAGAGACCAATATAATTATACTTATGTATATTGAAAATTGCAGCTGAATATTCTTAAACAAATGTGCCAACAAAATATTCATATACATTATGCACATGCACATGTTTTTGTAATAGATACTTTAATTAGATGAGAAAAGTAGGCTTATTGGAAAGGGAATTTATAAGAGTAGTGATAATGTATTGGGTATTGGGGGATGATGGTGCAACGGCCTTCATTTCAAAAAAGTTATGGGCCTATACAAACATGCATCCATAGTTCGAAGAACCTGAGTTGTAACACAGCAGTTGCTTTGTAAATGATTAAGGTTAGGTTGGTTTTTTCGTGACTTTGATTTCTATTTCACCTCCAATAAAGTTTGAATAAAGTCCCAATCTAATACGATGAAAATTATCCAAAACATGACTTAAATAATTGACTGATGCTTTCCACAAGGGAAGGGTTGATCTTCTATCAGTGATTTATTTATTTTCTTGTTTGAATAATTCAAGTTTATCTGCAAAGTTAAACCAATATGTACGTTCTATTCAATCAAAACCTTAATGCACTGAATTTATTTGAACTCTTTTATTAAATGCATTATTGAGCTACTTGCTAAATACATATGTAACTACGGTGGACAAAATTTAGGAATCAACCATCGTATTGTTGAAATCAAAAGCTTGTGAAAAATAGATACACTATAAAATTATTTGATATTTAAGTCACGTTTTCATTCGTGTCGTCCGCACTTCATTATATGCATTAATGCATTAGCTTCATTTTTTCAATAAATTTTGTTCGATATTGAACTCTTAGGCAGTAGTGGAAGTGGACATGATTAAAAGGTATATATTGTTTAATCCTCAGGATTTGATTGAAACAACCATGGCCGGGGTTATACCTATTTTGGGTCAGTCATTAAGAGTCAAAATATTTTTTTTTCAATCAGAATCCATTTTTTTTTTAAATCGAAAACACTTGTTTTTAAATAGATATCCACTTTAATTCAAATCAAAATTTTAGCGTCGTTCTTGTTGAATTAATCATAAAACATTTGAAGGTATTATTTTAAGATGAGGCATGGAGCTATAAATATAATGCTAATTGTTTTCTAAAATGTTAAAATTCTGCTACAGCCCTTACGTCAAAATTACGTTTGCCAAAAACCTTACGCCCAAAAACGTTATGTCGAAATTCCTAACGCCATGATCCCTTTCGCCAAAATCCCCTAGCAAAAATGTCTCATGTTAAAATCCCGAATTCTGGAAATCCGAAATCACGCTCTTTTCATTTTTAATACTTTCATAATTGGTGCAAAATTATGGATGTTGTCTGTCGGGATTTTGGCCAAATGTAATGAAAATCCAGTCCGAAAAGACGTACATACAAAAAAATATCCCGACTTCTAAGACTTCTTATTCCAAACTCATTTGTTCCAAAATCTCTTATTCCAAAATCCCTTGTGCCAAGATCCCTAGTACCAAAATCACTTATGTCGAAATCCCTTTCGCCAAAATCCTTTGTCTTTTATGACCAAAATTCTTTACTTATTTCAAAATTCCTTATTCCAAAATCCCTTGTGCCAAAAGTCTTAATCCAAAAATCCCTAATACCAAAATCACTTATGTCGAATTTCCTTTCGCCAAAATACTTTATCTTTTATGCCCAAAATCTCTTATACCAAAATGCCTTATACCAAAATCTCTTATCCCAAAATACTGAATTCTAAAATCCCAAACTAGGCGTCTTTACATTGGTTACCTATACCTAAGGTCCCAAAATCCCTAATACCAAAAAGCCCAATTCCAAAATCCCGAATTCTGAAATCCCAAATTTTAAATTTCCAAATCACATCACTCGTACATTTTTGAACTCCTAAACAAGTTCTAAGTCATTCAGGATCAAAGCTCTCGGAAATCTGTGTTGGCATTCGGTATTTTCTACCCAACCCTTAAAGTTTTTGTCAGGTTTTCTCAAAGGAGCCTCCAATAATTTTTATTAAATTACTCGTTTTAAACTTACAAAATAAAATACACTAAGGGCCAGTTTGTTTGCTAATCATCTTTAATCCATGATTAGTGGAGCTGGGAAATCCTCAAATGTGTTCGTTGATCAAAATTTTTTTAATTCAGAGTATGAGTTGCTAATCATGCATTCCACTAATCAGCCAATTTTAGTTGATTAGCGTTGTTTAATTAAAGCCTATGAAAGTCACATACTAAATTTAACCCACTGTGAACAAACTGGCCCTAAGCCTACAAAAAATGACGCAACTTGGCGCCCATAGGCAGTTATCCACTTTGTCTTCTACAAATTCCGACACAGTCCAATCATAGGTGTTGTTATATGTAGTTCATTTCCTCATGCTTACCTCTGCAATGGAAGTCTTTATTATATTGCCATAGTCGCTTGCTGCTGTGTCGTCTTATTTTTTTTTTTTTGTTGTTGTTCTCCACACGGCTAGGCTAGTCGTGGTAGTATCTTAAACTTTTTGAAAGTGTTTTTTGCGGGTCTTCCCCTTCAAGCGGTGCATTTAACACTTGTACTGCTTTCAGATCATTGACTGCTGGTTTGGTTATGGATGCATCTCAGCAACTGGCTGGCTCGGCTCGGTTTGCTGCTGTCATCCGTAAACGAGACCTTGCGCATTGTTAGTCCCTTTAACATGCATGTAAATATACCTTACATGCAAAAAACAACAATAAAAAAAAACCTACAGGTGTAGTGCAGCAGCACTTCTTACGATGGGGCTTTCAGCTTCTCGCTATGCAGACTTTTGCTTTTGACTCAAGACTTCCTTGGAAACTCTTGAATACAACAAAAAACAAGAACTGTGAGTTTCTCGTTTTCACTATACCTACATACTCTGTTTGTAGAAGCCCCCCTATTCAAGTTCGTGGTTCCTCTTAGAGCGTTTGTCAAAATGTTTTCAAGTCCCTGGAGTTTTATTTGTTGCCTTTGATTAAGGTCAGTCCTCCCTTGTGAGTCCTTCAGATTCTGATGTTATGTTGCATTATTTTTTTTTTTTTGTTGCCTTGGTTGCTTATTCGCTTTGGGTTTGCATATAGGTCATGTAAACCCATGTAAATGGCGGTGATGTTGATTATGAAATCCACCTCAGTAAAATTAGCAAAAACGAGAATCCGTCGGGGTGAAACAAATTTTATGTATTAAAAAAGGAAAACATGAAAAATACGTTTTTTATTTAATCTCCGGATTAAATAAAAAAATACACGGACAGGTGTATACTTACTTTCTACCTACTAAGGGGTACATATTTGTACCATTTCTGTAAAAATCCAAAAGCGTACAATCAGCTTTATTAAATATTAGTATATTTTTTCTTTTTCTACCCACGTTTACTTATTTTTATACTAACAAACCCCTTTTTTTGTTTCCTTTTTTTTCGTTTAACACAGATAACAACATCAACTGCAAAGAAACTATGGGAGAAGTCCGATGGTAAAGGGCCAAATGGGAGTGGTGTATCGGCGGGACCATTAAATCCATTGCATATACCTGGAGTTGCCGATCATCCAGTGTGGAAGGATTCAACATGGTCGACACAGGGAGAAAATATATTAGCACCGCCAAGACCGAGGACATTTCCCCAGGCTCCCGATTCGAATTCAACCGGAAATGCTGGAATATTGAGGTAAGAAATGTGGTTATGTATTTTTTTTAGTTCATCATTTATAATATTGAGTAGAAATATTTTTTTATATAATTTAATCGTAATAAATAGGTCAATAATAATAAGTTTTTTTTTTTACCTAACTTTATTGTTACCTTCATCTCGAACACTTCGTTGGTTGTAGAATCTGCTTCCTAACATATCGATAGTCTCCTGTTGATTGATGACTACTTTTCGGAGTACTTATTGTTTCATTTTAATTTATAATTTTAGCATATTATTTGGAGAAATCTACACTTTTTTTTTTCTCCCAGATTACATTGTTAATTATTTCTTCCTAGCCTAGTACGCTTCTAATGCGAAATAAAATTTGTCTGTAGTCCCCGACAACAGGACAAAAAGCTGACTTATTTTAACTGTCAAATAATCATGGAGAGTTTTACCAATTAGAAAAAAAGCACAGGAAAACATAGAAAGTCATGCTGTGCTGAAAGAAACAATAAGAGCAAATGCATCAGAACTTAAAAGTATTTTGTTCATACAAAATAATTTCCCGGACAATTATTTTTTTTTATTATTTTGTGCCAACAAAAAGAGCGAAGACGTTTGCTCCAAAATAATCAGCCTAATTTCTCCCTCGTATTTTTTCTTTTTCACAAAAAATGTAAACAGGACTTCAAAGACTACATTTAAAAATGCATTAAAAGTTATGCATGGTTGACTAAAAGTAAATGGCGCAAAATTTTAAATAGCCTATTGTTAAGGATTTATTATGATACTATTTAACATTTTACTAATTCTTTAACAGTTTACTAAAATTTTCTTAATTTTAAATACTTTTTAACTAGTATCATACTTAACTAATTTCCTTCATAAAATTCAGATGAACACGTCCAAAAAAGTGACAGCTCGTGCAAAAAATTCACAAACACCCCTGATTTTGACAATTTTAAACGTCAAAGTGTCATATGGATTTAGTACGATACTAAAAAGATAAAATAGTCATTTGGTGATTTTAACTTTAGTACAATGTTAGGAGATAGTATGCTGCTAAACTCGTTTAAAATTAGCAAAATACACTTTTGAATCTAGTATTATACTAAAAATGATTTAACATCGTACTAAATCGACTAAAATTTTGCGCCAATGTCTTTTTATTATTATCAGGTGTTTCAGCAACCCTGAAAAACTTAGAACAGTTTAATAAACAAATGTGAATGGCTGAACAGTAGAACTCTTGACACTCCCATACTCGGCTACCCGTATGTCCGGGTATCTGTGTTTTCGGTTGATTTCCGGGTAGCCGAGTACCTAACATCATACGGATAGCCGAGTACCTAACATCATACGGATATACCTGGGTACCTTATCTTTTCGAGTACCCGAGAATCCGGGTATCCATCTACCTTTGTATTTCACATATTTTTCGTATTTCAATCAAATTTTTAAAGCGCAACTTTAAAAAAATTTAAGTGAAAAAAAAATTGCGTAAAACAACTTTCTTCACAGGCAAATAAACTCATTCATAAAATATATAGATTCCATTCAGCAATAGATACAAATACCCGACACTCAAAATCTTACAGTTTACCCTTTCATGTTTCGGCCGGGTACTTGGTTAGCAACCACTAAGCTTATTCCCGAAAACGGGTACTCGGTTATGTTCATTCGAAGTCAAAATCTCTATATTATTAAATACAAGTAGTAAACCTTTGGCCAATATATTCCGCCTAATTGCTAAGATCCCGTGGCCCGAGTGAGTCATGGTTTTTCTAAAGAACTGCTGTATATAAAATTTTCTTAATATTATGATTGCTTTTTTTTTTAAGATAAAATAACAAAATATGTAATTATGTATTTTATAATAAAAAATATAATTTATTTTTGTTTTTTTTTTCCAGCCCCCGGGATTCGACAAGCGGCTTAGGTGTAAAAATGGTTGAATACGTACTTGGTGGTTCTCCTACAAATAAAGAGAGCCCATTGTCAGGTTTGGAGCCTCGTTTGCGAGCATTAAAATTTGATGACAATGATAAAGTAAGTGAAGAAGTAAATAAAATATACAACCACACATATATATTCTGTTAGTAAGGTGTGTTTTAACAAAACTGAACCAAATCCTTTGCGTTGAGAAAGCGACAAATTTCGTTTGCGTAGTCACAAAATAATTGTACAGTTTTTGTTTATATAAAATTATAAAATGTTTTTAAAATAAAATAAACAAGTTCTTTTAGAGTAGAAGCCCGTAGCGTAATGGTTAGTGCGTTGGACTGTAACGCTGGAGGTCTAGGTTCACTTCCCAGCCTCGTCCACCTAAAAACTAAAAAGTTTTTTTCAGGGCTACTGCCTCTTGCGAGGAGTTGACAAATCCTCCAAGAGAATCACTTGTCGTAAATAAGTGCTTTCGGTCTAGCCGTTCCGATTCGGCATAAAATTGTAGGTCCCTTCCGTTCCCGTCGACTCGCGCACACAGGAATGGTTGCGAGTTGTTAGTTACTAGGCCCTAGTTCTTCATGAGCCGTTGCGCCACCCAATTTATTTATTTTTTTTTTTTAAGGGTAAAGGAAGAATTGCCTGACTGTACAAAATTTAGGTTGTTCAATTATTTTTTCATTAAGTCAAACAATAACTTCGTTTATGTACAAAAAAAATCCAATTATCTTTATTTTCGCATTAGCAATATTGTCCAAAGTCCATTACAGGATCATGTGCACTTCAATAGTTATTCGAGGTTGAATGTCGAAAATATAATTTTTGCATCTTACTCCAAATCGGTAAATGATATGGAAAAGTATTTCATACAAAACTTCTAGGGGTTGCTATCTGAAAAAAAGTTATGTCAATTTGGTTCTTACGACTCACCGTTAAGTCAAGTATAAATGGTTCATATTTTCCAAAATATCAGAATGCAAAGTTTGTACATAATGTGACCCATTATTAGTTTTTTTCTTTAAAAAAAAACCGTTTTGAAGATATAATTATTTTAAAAGTTTGAGAAAAAGTCTAATTTCTGTTTTTAGCGTAATCGAAAAATTATATCAATGAAATTTAAACATTATGTAAGCTCAAATTAACAATATTCTTTTCTAGTCCAGGAAGATTTTATTTTGGCATGGACGTAACATATAGTGACTTAGATTTTTGTTTTATTCAATCAGAAATTATGTAAACAAAGAGAAAATGAGGTTGCCCCCGCTCAAAAAGGTGTGTTATTTGCAGGAAAAATCAAAATGAGCAAGAAAGTGCATTTTTACTCCCTGTTTTTTGTTATTTTCCAATATAACTTTGGAAATATGCATCTTAAGAAAAAAAACACTAATGCTAGGTTTCCACTTGTCATTGAAAAGACGAAAATTGACAAACTTTCCAAGACAGGGTGAGTTATACTTGCTCGCTACTACTACTTTGTTTGCTTTTTGTGTTGGTAAAAGCCACCCTGTCCTGGAAAGTTTGTCAATTTGCGTCTTTTCAATGACAAGTGGAAACCTAGCATAAGACAGCATTTGTTTGTTATAAAATTTTCCACATAAAACTTTCAGGTGTTATATTTTTGTTGCTATATAGCGTTGAAGTCAGAAAAAACCTGTAAGAAACAGAGTAGTTTTGAAGCGCTTAACTGACAGATAAAAAATGGTCCAATTATACTATAAATGTGGACTGAAGTACATTAGGGAATTACCAAATGAAAAACCGAAACCCGATTCAAATCGGTATGACAGGTTCGGCATGAGGGATAATGTTAATTAAGTGCACCGCAAAAAGTTTTCGTCAATGCAGTGGTCAAAGTTAGACATTTTAGCTGGCGCTTACACATACTCGGAAACCTTAACTATCGTAAAGTATCGTTATAATATTTATTTAATTTTTTTTTGTGACTTTGGTAGCGATTTTAAAAGAACAAAAGTCGTATGAAAAATGTTTTTTTTTTAATAAAATAATTATTTTAATTTATTTAAAAAATCATTTATTTAAACAAGCATTTGTGAATAATGCACTTTCTTGCTCGTTTTGATTTTTCCTGCAAATAGCACACCATTTTGAGCGGGAGCAACCCCATATTCTCGTTTGTTATATTATTTCTGATCGAATCCCACAAAAATCTAAGATACTATATGTTACATCCATATATGCTTCAATTTTATCCTAATTGGCCTAGACTATTCTATAAGCAAGAATTTTGATGATATAAAAAAATTACCAAAAGTTGCAATTACCGGTTTTAAGCTCTTTAGTCTTAAATGATGAATTTGAGGGAAACTATTTTAAACTTATTTTGTAGAATTAAATATTCTCTAAAAAAATATTATGACACTTTTTTCGTATAAGAGATCAGTTGCTGGATAGTGCGACTTCCAAAATGGTCAACTTTGAATATAGAGGATTTTGTAATAAAACCTATGTATGTATAAAAACTATACATATTTTCGAACCGACTTAAATTCGGTTTTAAATTTTTTACCTTCATTATTATTTTTTTTTAATGAGAATGTATAATAACAAATGTTTGTAGCAAATTTATAATTTCATAATCAAGTTACCCCGAATAAGCTTAAAAAAAAAACAGCTCTTTCGTTTTAAATTTTTAAAAGGATAAGGATCTACAAAAACTAAGTTTTGTAATCCATTTTTGGTATCATAATCATCAACTTGCCACGAATAAGCAAAACAAAAAAAGAAAACTCTTCAAAACATTACTTGACGTTTTGCCTAGTTTTTAAACCCGAAACATTAAAATTTTACAAAGTAGGTAAACACTCAATATGAAAATAAAAATGCAAATTTTTGTAACTGAGTTCTTAGATTTAAGTTAACAAATACAATAATACATATATGCAAATTAAGACATTTTAATAAGAGTTGCCGTGTTCTTAGAATAAATTTTCTCAGAATATTCATGCAAACAGGGAGGATTCTATGGGTGAAACTAACTACCAAAGGTTTAGGCTGGTATTTGTCAAACTGAAACAAATCGGATCATGTCAGTTCGCTTCGTTACGTACCCAACCTTTATTATAACAAAAAAGAATACTTTGTTTTTTCTCTATTCTACGAAATAATGGACTTTTCTAATAGAATCCATCCTGCAGTGATTCAAAGAATAAAAAATACTTCCGAGCTTTGTTTATACAATGTTATTGAGTAAGATATGTATGTATGTGTATTTAAACTTCTCTTCAAATGTTAGGTTCTCTGAAGAAGCATCCATGTAAACGATGATTATGAGATTGGTTATAAAGTTCATTGGAAATCAACATTCTTTCATTGTAGCCTTCAAATTTCATATCGAAATACCAATATTTGGGATTCATCCATAAATGTATGTATGTATGTATTTACTATTTAAAGAATTAAATCATTATTATTATGACTAGACAACGTCGCCTCCGCAAGTATATTAAGTAAGTGTGCATATGCATATAAATATTTATCTGACCTCGAAATATAGAAAAGACACACAATTCTGTCCCGATCGATATTCACATCTTCTCCAAAAAAAATAAATAAAAAAATGGTAAAAAACACCAATGGTTTTGTTTATTGGCAAAACAAACACTCACATCTTTCTTCGTACTCTACTCTCACTTCATTCTTAGTATGTCTTGTCGACGAATTTCATTTAAAATAATAAAAAAAAAATGAAACTATTTTTCATTCGTGTTTTTTTTTATATTCCAGAATCATGATGACAAAGAAAAGGCTAATTCTCCGTTTGATACAAATGGCTTAAAGAAGGACGACCAAGTTACCACGACGAATGGTGTTGTTGTCAATGGAATCGATGATGACAAAGGATTCAAGTGAGTTTTTTTTAATTTATTTTTTTATTGTTGTCTCTTCCGACAATAATATATTTTGTGTTTTGGATGATTGTTTGCCAAAAATATTTCGGTTACAAAAAGAAGTTATAAATTATGTATGTATCTACAGTACAATGTACCTGCATGTATAAATGCACATAATGTATGTATGTAATGTACATTAGCATACAATTATCTGTAGGTACACATAAATGTGTCAAACGTACTCCAGTCTTTTACTAATTATGTAAGTCCACTGAAGTTGATTTTGAGACGAGTAGTTACTGTTTGGTCCACTCACCCTCCTCTTATAAAGATGCAGTGGTTTATTTTTTTACTTTTTTCGGGGCAACATTAATTGGAAAATAAAAGGATAGTAATCAGATGGATAAATGATTGTTCTTCAAAGCTTTTCAAATAGTCGGCACAGTAATTGAATGAACTTTCATTCTCGTTTTTAATTGGATTTCGGAACAGTATACTACTCATTTTTGATTCCAATCGAATTATTTTCTGTTGTTGTTCCAAGCCTAATTTGCCTAATTGTCTGATATTTATGTATATTTTGCACGTTCAGACGAGTAAAATTAATTTGATAAATAAATAATCCTACGAAATATGTTATATGTATATGTGTGTTCCGGGCCTACTCCTTTATAAAATCCGGAACAGAAAAAGACTCTGAAAACATTACTCGGAACAGCCAATCGATGTCTTTTGGAGTACCAGGAGTCAAAAAGGAGTAACTCCGAATCTGCATTAAAAAACTACATAATTATTAACTCTAAGGACGTCTGTTATTTTTTTAAGCTGCGTGTAGAATGTAACTTTTTATTGTCCTGCGTTTTCATGTGATTCATAACTTCTATTTAAAAAAAAAAAAAATTTTAAATAAAAAAAAATTGTTATCCTATACAAAGCTGTGATTGATTTTGTTGAAGTTCGAAAACGATGCTAAATGTTCTCTCAATAAACTTGTTCGTTATTGCATGAAATTTCTTGGCGCGAAATTTATAAATGGATAATGGGTGTTTTTGTTCCACTTTTTGGTGTACATACCTATATTATTATGAAAGGTATCAAAATTAGTGTTATTTTTGTTTGTTTGGTGTGCATACATCTTTATTTCGTAGTTTCCGATTACAATAGAATTTTTGATAGTGCTGAGTATGAGTATCGCATCAACTCTTAAAATTTCAGAATCTTAGATCGAACGCTTATGTTATTACGGTTTTTCAATACGTTTGTGCGTGACTGCCTTTTGAAATTGTTGCATGCTATGCCTCCATTTAGAAAACAAATGCAACTAAGTGGTCAGAACTCTATAGTTGTGGTAAAAAGTGAATTCGCTTCTTTTGTTCATAAGCATCAAAAGCGAGTAGATACCTACGTAAATGTATCTATCCAATGTTGTACCAACCCAGGACTCTCCGAATTGTTACCATTGTAGCTTAAATTCACGCTTACAAACATCTCCCCACCCCAATCCACATGGTGCAGAAAGTTAATGTGTGCACTCCTAAGTCACCTTGAAAAAAAAAAAAAAAAAAAAAAAAAACGGGCGAATACTTGCACCCATTAATGTCTTAATGTTCTTCTTCTCGTTTGTCGCATTGAAAATGTTTAAGTAAGACGTAGTTTTAAAGGAATTAATAAAAGAGTGTGTATAAATGACAACAATATAATGATAACTTGCCATTCTTCCATTTATTCACTATTATCATATATGATAATATGTGGAACTACTCTCTAATGGTAATTTTACGTTATTATAGTTTCTCTGTGGTTGAATACTAAAGTTCTTAATTTTGTTTGAGTAAAATGGTTGCCAAAAATTTGAAAGACTAGACCTGCCTAGAACTGCTAGCGGTGGATGTTATTATGTAATGAGCATGTATGTAACTGCCTTACGTCACTTATTTTATCTTTTTTGAAAGGTTGGATAAGATGCTTAGGATGTAATAAAAAAAAAAACTTTAATACATTTTGTTTTGCAACCGACATTTTATATACATAATGTAATCGATGCTGGGTTGTATTGTTGGGAGTTTACTTTTGACCTGTAAGTTTGTATACACAGAAATTACAAGTTACTTTTGTGTTTGTTCTGGTTCTGGGCTTTGTATCTTTTACGTTCATAGGTTGGCGCCAGATATTAAACTTGGGGGTTCTATATCGTTTAAGATTTTTTTGTTCCTTTCTTTTTTTTTGTTTTGTTTTGGTTTTATTGTATTTTTTGTTTGTCTTTATCACTAATTATACTACAGTTTTATTTTGTTGACACCCAAGTGTATTCACTGAAACTGATTTGTATTGAAAAAGATTTTTATTGTTTAAATTAGGCCACAACCTAGACTTAAAATTAAAAACAAAACATAAACTATACATATATACATAAGTATGTTCATTTGTATGGACGAACATTCAGAAAATAATGCCGCATTTTTAACTCAGAATATAAATACAAATACTTAGAATTAGAAATTACGGTTCATACCAAAAATGTATGCAGATGAAGTTGGTTGGATGAACAATATTAATTTCTCAGAAAAAATGTATACAATTTATGAATAATATGATTTATTTACTGAAAATGCTTTTCATAATAAGCGGTGTACTTAATATTATAGCTCTTAATTTCGACTTCGTGCCCGCCATAATCGGGCACCAGGTTATCCGTTTATTCGGGTATTACCCAGGTAGTCATTTACCCGGTTACGAGTTTCTTGCGGTTACTTAGCTGGTATCCGGGTACTCTCATACTCAAAAAACACCGGGGCCCCGAGTAACCATGTATGGTGTTGGGTACTGGGGTATTCGCAAAGTAGCGGCGTGCATTCTATAGTATTCGGCTCTTCAATAATTGTGTCCTTCAGTTAGAATCCGTTAATGCGTTCTTACTTACCGGGTACCCAGTTACAAGTTTTTTTTTTGCTTACAAAAACATTACAAAGGTTGCAAACATTTCAATGCTGCAGTATTTATGTTTTTTTTTTTTTGTCTGCAAGTTGTGGTTAAATTAAATAATTTTTGAAAAAGTAGTTCTCCTGAAGATGGAGCAATAACACTCCGAAACTCGTAGTTCATTATAGATTTAATAAATAGTCCAAGAAAGATAGGATCGGACCAGGGACAAATTAATTCATGAAATTTTATTTCTGGTATCGACGCAGAATTTTATCCTCAACAATATATCCAAAGTCCCCCAAAATCCCCGTATTGGCTTTTTGTATAGGCGCATTTTAAGAGGTGGAGAGGGGAGGGAGGCGGGAGTTTGTCAAGCTGAAATATTTTCTGCAATACAATCTAATCATATTACACATGTTTTTAGGGTGTTTTTCAACGCTGATTCTAAAGAGACCAAAACTGAAAAGATACATGTATCCTGTGGAAAGTTAATGTCAGTTTTATGGAATGATTACTTTTTTTAAAGTACAACAAGTAATATATTACCCAAAACCTTTTTAAAATAACGGGATTTTAATGAAATTTGGTATAAATGTTTCATTTGGCATGTTTACTAAGAATGAAAAGAGTCCCCAAAAATATCTGTGGTGAAAGGGTGTTTTTTTGAGGGCGAGATGTTAGTCGTCATTATTACCATAACATCTATGAAAAAGTTTTGACACTGATGAAATTTGCTAAAAATATTAAATATTTCATGGTTTCCAAGTATCAAAAGAGTCTATTAAAATAACTTGATCCAAAGAGTTTTTTTAGAGAGTTTATATTTGACCTGCCCTATACGGAGCAAAATGTTAGGTCTTACGAAAAATTGTATTTTGGTGTAATCGAGAAAGTACATATGACATATGATATATGATTTAAAGGTATTTTTTAACGCCGAATCTAATAAAAGAAAAACCAATATGATACAAGCACTCTAAAAGATGTTCGATTAATTTTGAAACAGAAATTACTGTTTTTTCGGTTAAGCAGGTCAAACATTACACCCCCAAAAAACACACTTGGACCTAAGATATTTGTACGGACTCTTTTGACCCTTGGGTGCCAATATAAATTTAATATTTTAAGCAAATTTCATAAGTGTCAGAATTTGTTCATGGATGTTATGGTAATAACCACTCACTTGCATCTCTTCGTCAAAAAACACCCTTTAACCACAGATATTTTTGGGGACTCTTTTGATTCTTGGTGAGCATGCCAAATGAAACACTTATACCAAATTTCATTAAAATCCCATTATTTTAAAATGGTTTTGGGTAATATATTACTTGTTGTACTTTAAAAAAAGTGATCATTCCATAAAACTGACATTAACTTTCCACAGAATACATGTATCTTTTCAGTTTTGGTCTCTTAAGAATCAGTGTTGAAAAGCACCCTTAAAACATGTGTCATATGATTCGATTGTATTAAAACAAATTTTTCAGCTTGACAAACTCCAGCCTCCCTTCCCTCTCCACCTGTTAAAATGCGTCTACACAAAAAGCCAATTCAGGGATTTTGGAGGACTTTGGATATGGTGTTGAGGATAAAATTCTGCGTCGATACCAGCAATAAAATTTCATGAATTAATTTGTCCCCGGTTGCCCGTATTAAATTTCCTATCTTTCCTAGACTAAAAGGAATTAGTTTAAATAAAGTTCTGTTAATAATTTGATTTAATTAAAAAATAAGTAAAAGTAAAATAAAATTTAGTGTTTATTTTTTTATTGTCAATTTACCTATTTAATTTAAAATTTTAAAAATTCTTTTATTTCGATGGTTCTCAAGATCACAAACAATTTTCCGTTATTGTTCTATCATTTTTAAAGATCTTTTATGAGTTCTATCCAAAAGACTTAAAAGTGATATGTGAATTGCACCCATCAAGCATTTGACAAATTTGCATTAAGGCCACATTAAACGTTCTTGGCCACGTCAATTACATTATGTACATAAATGTACATACATGTTCATGTCACAGAAGGTGGTCAGAAATAAACATACTTTTCGGTCAGTTTCTTCAATTCAATTGTCACTCATGGACAGCGGCATGGCTGGAGGTTCACTATACAATTGCTGTAATGAGCTGCCGTTGCATTTCGACATCCGAAGAACAACTGTATAAAAATTAATCTTTACAATGGATTTAATTGCCTCTCACATGAGCTGCAACCTAGGAATTGCGATGGTCGCGAATTTTGACGTTTCATTTACTTGAGAGGGCGCTGCTACGAATTCTGGAGCAACATTAACTTAATCGGTAAATGAGGCTAAATTCGAGCGAATTATTTATTCGCAGGTTTGTGGAACGTGATTCGCAGGTTTATGGAACGTGTCCTGTTGTTGAGGATTGCGAATTTACAATTGACAGTTCGCAGAAACTTGTTGTTGGTCGCCTAGAAAATATTAAAATGCAATTTAAACACACTTTTCGTAGTTTTTTCTTTTTAAATTGTGTAGTTATGATTTATTTCGGACTTCAAGAATTAACACATTTCGGTGTTTTACGCAGTAAAATAGACACCGCTTATCACCAACAATCGGTTTGATGTGCTTTCCATTATTAATAAATTCGTGCTGATACTACGTTTTCATCATTTCGTTTAAAGTGTTGTTATTATTAAATTTTTTAATTTCGTTTTGAAGGCTCATTTCATTTTAAATTTGGTTTATCACTTTCTTTTTGTTGTTATCTATTTTCGTTTTTGTTTTGTGTGTATCGTACTTTGACATTCGCAAAGATTTTATGCTAGGTTTCCACTTGTCATTAAAAAGACGCAAATTGACAAACTTTCCAAGACAGGGTGAGTTATAGTTGCTCGCTATTACTACTATCTTTGCTTTCTGTGTTGGTAAAAGCCACCCTGTCCTGGAAAGTTTGTCAATTTGCGTCTTTTCAATGACAAGTGGAAACCTAGTATTAAGATTGATTCTCACTGGATGCGCTTATCTAGCTGAAATTATCTAATTTTGAAATTTGAATTTGCATTGGAAATAACGAAATCATCTCCTTTAACCTAGTGAATACATAGTAGGTATAACTATAAGGCAAAATAAATGGCGGTCAAAAATTATTTTTAATTCGATTTTTCCCAAATGCGGGGGGGGGGGGGGGCAGTAATACAAACTTGATTGTGAATCGAGTGTGGGCAAGTTTGTAAAATGGTCTCGTAGTCCACTGCCAATAGATGAAGGTAGAACGATATATCGATTTTCGATCTTATAGCCTTGACCTGGACTACTTATTAAATTAATAGTTATCGCTTGCTTATTTTCACACCACCAATCAGTTACAAGCTGAATTTCATATTCCAACCATTTTAATAAAACTACCAATGATTCTAATAGAAACCAAATTTATTTGCTATATTGCTCCCAGCTGATTGAAAACTTAGTTATCAATCATCAAAAAAAAGCTCTATCGAGTTAAGTGGTGACAAAAAGCAAAAAAAAAACTTACACACTATTAAAGACTCAATTCGTTCCAAGGTTTAATGTGTTAACATTTTGCCAATAAAACAAAAAAAAATTGTACTACATAGGCTTCTTTTTCTTATAACCATTTGGCTCCAAATAATTGGCAACACAAGTAAGACAAAAATACACTTTCACAGTCAGTCCATTGGTTGTGTAGAGATTTTCTTCTTGAGAGAACAAGAGAGAGCAAGAGAGAGGATATAAAATAGCCAACGTGCGCCTAACTTATCTATATGCATAAATAGGTGTATATTATGGTGTCTCCTCCATTGTGTAACTCTGTGGGTCTGCCTGCTTTTATCTATCCTCTGACGTCTTTGTAATCGTCTACCATAACCAGCCCCAACTAAACCTGTCTTCACCAAGTTGGTTCGTAATTTGAAATGAATAATAATAACAACAACACCAACAAAAACACGAAACATGAATACTCATGGATGGAGCAGCGTATCTACACAACACTTGACTCATAGATACACAACTACAAACGATTGTATTATCTCATACCCTCTTTGGCTATAATATAGATCTAGCTTTTGTGGCTTTGATGATGTTAGTTAAGAGGAGCGCGAACTAGGCAAAAAAGCACGTTGTTTGTCAAAAGCGGCAGTAGCAGCAGCAGCAGCATGTTTTTAGTCTCGGTGTGTACCTACCCAGTTCTATCTCCACTTCACTCCATAGGTATACTTTTCCGTTTTCCATTGCTTGTGCTCTCTTTTGGCCAGATATTCGCATGGCATTGACATTAGAATAGCTTAACTGGTTTCTTCAAGGTTCTCAGTGACCGTCAACCGTGCACGGTCACCACCGCCAACCGTCCGGTCCGACCGCACCGATGACGGACGACCGACGATGCGACGTTGGCGATGGAAACGTAATAATGTAGAGGAGATGTGGTGTCGGTGTTAGCCTAGTATGTTTGAGCTGATTGAATTGAATTATTTGCGTAATGAGTACCCGGCTTCATATTGCTTTAACATTTGTCTTCGCAGACTATGATGGCTAGAGAGAAGGGAGACCAAACCAGGCTTATAAATGAATCCACATGGCTTGCTTGTGATGTGTTGCGATGTGTGCGTTCTGTGCATGTGCATGCTGGGTTATGAGATTCAAGTTGGCTCATTTTTGCTCGACCAAATCTCACGGATTGGTTTTTTTGTTGTTGCCGTTGTTTTAGTTGTTGTTTCTGTATCAGAAATTCCTTCCTCATGGATGCGTGTGGAATTCTAGCTGCTCCAACAACAGCAGCAGCATGCAACTGTGATAATTTTTTGTATGCACGCTTCTTATTTTTCTGACTGTGGTCAGAGATTCAAAGATAAAGTATCTCTTCCGAAGACAGACTGCATTTGCACAAAAAAAAAAAAATGAAAATAAATTAAAGAAGAGCAGGAATAATGCTCCCATTAGTCTTGGTTAAACACAAGTGAGATGAATAGAACTCTTGGGAAGGGTTGACGAGGACAACTGCAGGAAGGCAGTGCGGAACCAATGAGCAACTACCTACTGGAATGGATGTCGGTTTTGGGGGATCTGCGGAGAGTGACCTGGAAAAAAGATACAATTTATTATTTGTCTGGATTTTTTTGCATTTCCTCTTTGTTATTTCATTTTTTTTTTGAAAGAATATTAGAGCCTGCATTTACTGCCCAATACATCAATCTGTAAATAGTTTGTTAGATTCATAGGCAATAAACATGTATATTGAGTGAGTAAAATTTCTCATGAGGACGCTGTTTGCTTAACAATTAGAGAAGGTACTTATTATGTGCTGACAAAAAAGATTGACGGAAGGGATACTCGAAATTGTTGTCTTAATAAGTTGTTGGTCCAGTTTTAGCTTGTTCCGAATTTCGTTTGCCGTTGTTTTTTAATATTATTTTTAAAAAATTGCCCCTCCTCTATAAAGGGGGGGGGGGGAGAAAGAACCCCCCTCTATGGCAAAGAAATTTTGTATTGTATTATAACTCCTTTCTTATCTTCTAGATATTATGAAACAACAGTGAATTAATGTGTATTAACTTTTTTCCTTTTTCAAGGTAAATTGATCAGAAAACATTCAATATCTAAGACAATAACAGGTTTTTCAGATTTGTTGACTTTTCTACCGCCCGCATCTCCTTTATTATTGACCCTAGAAAAAATGTAAATATATATTTTTATAGACAATTTAATTGTCTCTAATTAAGTAGTAGTAGTAGGGGTACCTTAAACCCCCCTCCTGAGTTTAGCTCGCGGCCATGGGCTGGGGACTTTGGGTATGTTATACCTTGGGGTAACCCCTACCATATAAAAAATAATCATGAGAGCACTATTTTTTTGCAAGCAAAATTCTTTCGTTGAATGTACTATAAGCAGGCTTTTGAAAAGGGGAGCAGGTGACAAACTCAAAACCTGATGGCAGCATCTCGTGTTGTCCCATACTCTTCTATGCGAGCGGCTAAAGGTTGTAGTTTTCGCCTATTTGGTGCCAGATGACAGGGAAATCTGCGTCAACATCACTGACAAATTATTCCACAAAATAATAAGTAGCAATTATACTCCGTTCTAAAGGAGCATTGCGATTCATGTCTCGTGGATGTGTATTTTGTATCTGTTAACAAAACAAATGCATAAGTTGAATTGACATTTGTCGCTATTTGCAAAAATTATATCATATTCTGATAGGATGATAGATTTTGTGCCACCTTGTAGTAATAACAACCTTCCAAAGATATTCGTGACAATTTTTACCTTACAATTCAACCAGGATTGAAACGCCAATTTTTTTAAATGAAAATATGAACTTAAAAAATTCGAATTTAATTTAATGCTGCAGGTGCAGTGCAATTATTTTACTAAGAGTCAGTTGTGCAAACGTAGTTCAGCATTTAAACCACTTGTAAAACAGTGGTTTAAATGCTGAATTACGTTTCTACAACTGAATCTAAACTAAGAAGAAAACTAAGTCCATTTAGAATTTTTTTTTTAAACTTAGTTAGACCTAAATTTAAATTTTGTTAGACCTTGGTACCAGTTGTACAAATATATGTACCGCGTATCAATTATTTTAACACCGCCTTGCGGCGCTGCCTATATCTACTGAATTTTGAATTGATTGATAATAATCCTGCTAGTCAGCATTTGATTAATCAGTTCAACAAGCAAACCATCTACCTTCAGATATGGCAGTGTAGATGCTGTTGCAGAAGTAGAACAGAAAGTATGTACTAGGCTTTCTGGTAAAGGAAATATTCGATGGCGCGTTCTTATGTGTAAAGAGCCGTTTTCAGCGATTTCCCTTTTACAATACGCATGTTAAGCCGGAGACAAAGAGTGTCGTATTAATAATTGTACGAAAAGGTCTTGGGCTGTTATTACGGGATTTGGTCCAGGAAACTTGTAGAGGGTTCAAAACTGTTGATTGACATTTTGTCCCTTATTAATAAATCTTGTGGATAAGCTATTAAAGTTTTAATATCTAATTTGATTAGTACTGTTAATAAGAGCTACCAGGAAATTGAGTATCTAGTAGCAGACTAAGCGATTATTCACAAGAGCCATTAGCATTTTTCAAAATGATGTACATTAATGGATTATGTTTGAGAGGAATTTCCAGAGTCAAAGGTTTCCTCTTTCACCGAAGAAGGTACACCATCAAGAAGAGCGTTCAGATTTCTTCTATTCCTTTTTATATGTTTAATTTTAGGGATTCTTCTTAATATGCCTTATCTGAAACTGATCTTGTATTTGTGCAGCATTTACTCTGCTAATATTTTTACCATTTTGGGCAGCATATCCGTGCCTCTTGGGACTGCCTCTTCCAGTTTCCACAATCCATCATGTATTTTACTTTTTTGCGGCAAATTGACAATCATTCCTTGATTTCCGCCATTTCTCTTCAGAAAGCTATGATGGACAAAATAGCTCTGTCGATATGTATATATTTTTTTGTCGCAGCTAAGATCCAGTATGAATTCTGGCTTTAGAGCGTGGTTCATTTTTTTTGTTCATATTAGTCGTGTTTGTGGTTATATATGATTAAGCACCAACACGAAGCCCTTGAGTATAAAATACAGTTTAGGAAACCTAATTTTGCCCTATTAGTTATTCTTACCAAATAAAATTATAATGAAATACTGCATGTGAAAAATCTAATTCCAATTATGAAGCCATTCAAAATGTATCCCCATCTTCCTTATATAAGGAATATGTATCTGTGTACCTCTAAATGTACATATGTATGTATAATTGTATAATTTGTATTCAAAATATGACCCAATTTCTACTCCTTCCATTTATTAGCTACGAAGAGAGTAGAAAATAGTTGGTTGCGTTCCCATTTTCAATCCCATAGCTGCTTCATAATGCAACATCAATATAAGAGGAACACGTTGCCACATTTGACCCGAATTGTTTATTTAATTCAATTCATTTTTTTTTTTGTTGCTTAAATTATGGTGTGAGTGTTGCGGCATTGAGCTACATCCTTGCAACTTGCAACAAAAGGTTAGGTACATTCTTCAAGAAGAGACGGACGGGCTATAAAGACGGTGATGATGACTTGGCGGGACCTGACAAAAAGAATCGCTCTTGACTATAGTACAATCGCGCCAACAACATGATGAAGACGCATCTTAGACTTGCGATGTGAAATTCTTTCAAGTTCTTTCTCGTAATTTTATGCACTGAATAGCTCTGCTAATTACCCCCAGGAATCGTCCAAACGATATGATGATGATGAATAAACAATGTGAAATAAATGTATGCCTTACCTGACTACGACGACGACAAACAACAAGAACCTCGACAACAACTCCCTAACCTGAGTTTGCATTCTATAGGCTATTCTTTGGACAAGTTTTTTTTTGTAATGCTTTGCAGAGATGACATCCATTGTTTATGCAGTCAAGGTGCATGTTGCACAACGAACGTTAATTTCAGTCATTATTGTGGTTGGTTCTGTTTTCGGTGCCTCCTGATGGGATGGTTGTACCCCTCCTTTTCTTATTTTTTTTTGTATCGTTAAGGTATTTGTTTTTTGACTCCTTTTATTGTATAAATGTTGTAGATATGTATAATAGGCACCCATACTCGCAGTACTTATTTCGCAAAAAAACACATACACAATGTTTTATTTTTAGAGTAAGCTCCCAACTCCCAACGACCCTTATTGGTGGTGTGATATTTGTCGATGTTTCTTCACTCCAAAACAAAAATTTAAGAAAAAAATCGAATCCAATCAAAGACTTAGTTTGTTTCACTCCTTTGGCCTTGAACTCAAACAGAAAGCGCTAGCAAAGCATTAATCGAAAAGGAGACTGAACAGAATTAAAACAAAATAAACATAAACAAACACGACAATGAGTACCTATTAGAGTTGAAATTTGGCGTGCAAGACAATAATGACAATAACAAGATCACGTTAGACGATGCGCCTTCTGATGCTACAGATACTTTAAGGTGTCGGTTGATTGTGGTACGAAACCTACATACTCGTTTATGTGTTAATGACCTGACTTTTGAGAGTCAGACATTATTTAAGTTCAATCCCATTATTCGTTCTCACCTTTAATATTTAGAAACAAGCTATAGTTTTAAGCCTAGCTTTACTGTGTCTAAATTGCCGTACAGTAATTTCTTTCAAAAAAAAAATTGCAAAAATTTAATATAATGACTTGACCTGAATGGAACTTTTTAGTCTGCCTCATAGCTCGATTTTGGCCACTAATTAATTTGATTTTTTTTTAAATTTTTATTATGATTTCGATTTCTATTAAAAAAGAATCGACTTTTACGTTATTACTTTATACAAGAGACGTTTCCACGTAGATTAAATGGATATTTATTGTAATATTCCCGTAGTCTTCTTGAAATCTCGTAGATTTACAATACAATTTTTTTCCTATATATTGTTAAATCTTTATTGTTGTAAGAGTAGAACTGGCCAACTTTCGATTGGCACAAATGAAATAATTAAAAATAAGAGACTCCGCACGCCATTTGCATTTTGAAAGCTGCTGTCGAAATAAATAGTCATTTTCTCTTTTTTTTTGTCGATTGGAAACACCACATACATACATAGATTTATTAAATCTAAAGTAATATAAAAACCTTCGGTGAAACAGCATTCCATAAAACTAGTAAATTTGTACACAATTTTATTTACACGAGAAAAGATAATACGGCATATATATCATAAAGTACATACATACAATTGCAAGCAAATTAGAAATGATGAACAAACAAACTTAGTTCTTTTTATAAAAATTACAAATTAACCGTCGCATGTAACGTTTGCCATCAAATCCCAATTGTTAACTTGGATCTGTAGCTCCAGTAGCTTTTTTGATTTCTTACGGAATTTTTAAAGCTACCAGTTTCTGTGTATTTTCTGATTCCACCATATTCCATCTTTTTAGAGCACATTAGCTCCTCTGCACACATTTAGCACTTCTGATCGCAGTACTTCTTGACGATTCGTTTTTGCAATTTCGGGTTTACAGCTCGTTTTTTATCACATTTTACTTACTGTCATTTATAATAATTATATTTCCAATCAAATTCACTAAAATTCAAATTCACTTCCGTTTGCATTGTAATTTGTGTACAGTTATTAAAAGAAACGAGAACAAAAATGTAAGTTTTTTATTCATCGTTTCTAAGTAGCTTTATACTACGTTTCCACCAGACACTAAACCGAGATTTAGCAAGATTATCACAAATCTCCTTGAAATCTCGAAAATTTACCATACAAATTTTAATCTCATCAAATGAAGATTTCAAATAAAACTCATTCAAATCTACTTTTGGAAACATTAGTTTGTCAAATCAAACCAACTTTTTTTTCAGAGAATTATTGTGGAACCGATCCATTTTAACGCCAATTTCGTTTATTTGCAGATGGAAATGTAATCAAAAATTATTTCACTTCCACTTCATATCAAACAAGTGAAACACCATTTTAATGTTTTGCCGTAATCCTCTTTTTGTACAGTGGAAACACCAAACAATTATCATTACCTAAATCTCGGCTTAGTGGTTGGTGGAAACGTAGTATTACACCACTGTATAATATCGCACCAACTCCAATTCTCCAATTCTTTAGAAATTCATGTTGAACATGTATAAATTACTGACAGATCGTGCGAACAGATTTAACAGATGTCATACGCACTTGTGTGACGGTTTTAATTCAATTGTTTAAATATAAATCGGTTTAAATCTTCTTCAGATTAGAAATTAAAATTGGGTTGGTGTCGCGTTGCGTTAAATTCACTATAATTTTGCGCTACTCAATGCCCAAAATAAGCTTTTATTTGTAAATATTTTGGATATTTTATGGTTAAGGGAAATAAGAAAATTAAAATATCAGTGTGTTTCATGATACAAAAATCACGGTGTCACGATACTTAATTTTGATTTTTGAAGTATAACTTTAACTATTAAATAACCTTGCTTTTAATAATGGGCAATATGCACAAAATGACAATATTTTAAAAATAAAACACTTAAACCACACATCGAACTCAAAATATACATACATATTTTTTATAGAACATTTAGTCTAAGAAAGATAGGATCTGACCGGGGAAGAAATTAATTCATGAAATTTTTTTGCTGGTATCGACGCAGAACTTTATCCTCAACAACATATCCAAAGTCCCCCAAAATCCCCGCATTGGCTTTTTGTATAAACACATTTAAAGAAATGGAGAGGGATAGGAGGTGGGAATTTGTTATAATACAATCTAATCATATGACACATGTTTTTAGGTTGCTTTTCAACGCTGATTCTAAAGAGACAAAAATGAGAAGATACATGTATCCTGTAGAAAGTTAAAGTTCTTTTTATGGAATGATTACTTTTTTTTAAGTAGGTACAAGTAAAACATTACCCAAAACCATTTTAAGATAATGGGATATTAATGAAATTTGGATGTTAGTGCGTCATTATTACCATAACATCTAGAATAAGTTTTTACACTGATGAAATTAGCTAAAAATATTAAATATGTCATGGTTTCCAAGTATCAAAAGAGCTCATTAAAATAACTTCCCCCAAAGAGTTTTTTTTTTTAGAGAGTTCGATCTGCCCTATATGGAGCAAAATGTTAGGTCTTACGAAAAATTGTATTTTCGTTTAATCGAGATGGTACATATGATATATGATTTAAATCTATTAAAAGATACAAGCACCCTAAAAAAAGTAAGATTAATTTTGAAGCAAACATAACTGTTTTTTCCGTTAAGCAGGTCAAACATTACACCCTCAAAAACACCCTTGGATCTTAGATATTTGTATGGACTCTTTTAATCCTTGGGTGCCAATATAAATTTAATATTTTAAGCCAATTTCATAAGTGTCAGAATTTCTTCATGGATGTTATGGTAAAAATCACTCAATTGCATCTCTCCGTCAAAAAAACACCCTTTAACCACAGATATTTTTGGGGACTCTTTTGATTCTTGGTAAACATACCAAATGAAATATTTATACTAATTTTCATTACTATCCCATTATTTTAAAATAGTTTTGGGCAATATATTACTTGTTGTACTAAAAAAAAGTCATTATTCCATAAAAAGGCCTTTAACTTTCTACGGGATACATGCATATTTTCAGTTTTGTTATTTTTAGAATCAGCATTGAAAAGCAACCTAAAAACATGTGTCATATGATTAGATTGTATTGTAACAAATTTTTTCAGCTTGATAAACTCCCGCTCTCTCACACTCACCCCCTCTTTAATTGCGTCTATACAAAAAACCGGTGCGGGGATTTTGGGGGACTTTGGGTATGTTGTTGAGGATAAAGTTCTGCGTCGATACCAGCAATAACATTTCATGAATTAATTTGTTCCCACTTCCCCATATTAAATTTTCTATCTTTCCTAGACTAATTTAATATGTATCTTTTTTTTTGCTTTTACATATGTAAATACATACAAATTTCATGTTTCAGCCTCCCTTAAAAATAATCATAGTAATTGAACAAAAAAATAAAATTACATATTTTTATTAGAATCGGCTAACTTTACAACCGAGCGCTTGCAATTTCTCATACAAAATTCAGGTAGTTTTCATATTCTTTAAATAAGAATGTTAGTAGTGTAGAGGTGATGAAAAACCCAAGAGTTGGTTCCAGATGTACCCGATCTAACAAAAAAAAAATTATAAAATTATTCTTTGTTTCTGTACTTAATCGTTTTTAAGCTCAATACATTATTCGCACCAATAACTACAATCAAATCATATAAAACGCGTAAAACAAAACTCTTCAGAATAGCAATCAATTGCTGATTCGCCATATTCATTCTTGACGTTTCTCTTAAAACCGATTTATTCTATTTGTGATTGATAACAGACAATCGTGGGGCTTAATCTGGTTATAGGCGTGTGGATTTAATTTAGGCTCATATTCAGAGTTTTTTACCATCGCGATCAAAGAAGTGAAAACTGGGACGTTGACTGGGTGAAACAATTTTTGTTTTATAAAATTCGTCCTTTTTTCTGTAATTTTGCACTCAACAGCAGCAACAATTCGAACAGAATCCGCCTTCTTTGGATATCAGGTGTAAAATGAAGGACCCATGTTTCATTCGTGGTAAATATTCATCTTTATTTCTGTGAATCTTCGCCAAACACTAGGTTAAAAACACGCTTACGATTTTATTTTTGTTCGATTTTGAGTCATCGCAGCACAACTTTTTCGTGTTTAAATTTTCGGTTAATATGCAATGAACAGTTTTTCACTCGACGTCATTGGTAAGAATTACCAATATTATCTATGTTTACAAAGTTCGTATAACATTTTTCATTAAGATAATAAAATAACTTCAGCGTAGAAAAATGTAGGTTGTGTTTTAAATTTTCATTTAATGGTGCAAAAAATGTTTAAAGCTAAGGTGCAATTGTTATCATAAAAAATGTTATTTGAAGTTCAAAATTGCGTGCCAATTTGAGAGTCCTTCACCACCCCTTACTCTTAACTACCACACTTAACCATGAGTGGCACTTGTATTGAGGAAACCGAAAAGCTTTCAGTCCTCGGTATGTGCATCACAGACCACCTTATGTAGAATGATCACATATTTGATGTCGCCAAAAATGCTGCTAAGTATTTAGGTATCCTTGGGCCATGCAAGACATTTTTCACCCCTTCTGATCTGATATATAAAGCCTTTATTTGTCCAAAACTCGAGTACAATTCTCATATTTGGGCAGGTGCTCCAATAATCCACTTGAGCTATTGATTATAATTCAAAGAAGAGCTATGAAAATGGTAGGTGATAGAAATATAACGGAAGCATTTAAAACGCTCGAACACCGCCGCAGTGTTTCATGTCTTTCGTTATTTTACCGTTATTTTTTATAAACAGTGTTCTACTGAATGAGCCAGTTGCATTCCTCCCCTAAAACGATTCAACCGTAATACTCGTTCTTCTAGGAATTCACACCAGATTACCCTTGAGCACAACTTCGGACATACGTATTACAGAAATTCTTTTTTTAGCCGCACTACCCGAATGTAGAATGTTTTACCCGGTTGTATTTTTCCCTTCTGTTTCGATATTCAAAGGTTCAAAACCAATGTGCATCGGTATCTCCTCTTAAATCGTTCCCTGTTTTCCTAACGCCCGCACTGTTAATATAACATTTTAAGGGTATTGCGCGTACTACCTAGAATGAACTAATTAGCCTAGCCCCTTTGACCGATTTGGAACAAAAAGAGCAGACAATAAATCTTAAGATCGTAAAAAAGGAGCTCTGGGGTCGGAAACATTTCGTTTTCCTTATATATGCTATAAAAAAGATCAGTTCATGCTATCGAAAATCCTGCTAGGCGGCAGTTCATTTATCGGATTCTATAAATCGAAGTGAAAATTTCATAACTACAAGGTATCGATTCAAAATGTTCACATGTTATTATCGTAAATGACAATATTGTTCTTTGTTAACAATCGTTTTAAGCAGACCACAAAAAAAAGTGATCAGTGATTTTTTTCTAAACATACATTGTGTACATATATATTGGTAAATATCGGCTAACTTTCGAAATATATGTACGTTAGGGTGTTTCATTTTGTAAGGAAAAAAATAAGATTTAGTATCTTTGCGGAAGTCGCTTACGCCCTGAGTCCTTGCGATGAAAAAGATATTTCAGCCAAATTTCAAGAACATTGGTTGATGTTTAGAGGTTGCACACTTTGATCACTTTTCTAAAAGAGGCAAAAAAAAACGATTTTACAATGTTAATTGCTTTTATTGGGAGAAATAAATTCACAAAATTGATAAAAATTGAAACTTAAATTGAAGCATAACATTTGTATGATGAGGATAAACATTTTGTTTTTATTAATCAAATTTGAACTAGGAAATCCCGTTTTTGTTAGCTTGGTGAAGACTTTCTTGTGATACTCTACTTTCATTAATAATATTTGTTTTTGTTTTTTGTCCCTGGCTGGTTTGGTAAACTTTGTATGCAATTACTATTTCTGTGGTATCATTGACCACTTTTAAAGCGTCACATGTTTCGTTGAAGAATCACTTCCATATTATTTAACTTAAGGGAGTCCAAACAATGGTTTGTAACGAAATTGATCATGTATTTTCTATTTAAAACTATTTTTTACCCTTTAATAGTTTCACTTCCTTTTTCCTGGAAGGTTTGATTTCTAAAATTTTAGACATATTCCCATTATCATCAGCTTAATTATGATCCACCGTTTTGATCTGACAGATATCAAACGGAAAGCAAACAATAAAAACGTTTTTCCGTCCCCTTTAGATAAGTCATATATTTTAGAAGATGTAGTATCAAAAGGCATACCCAACCCATGACATTATCATGTACCCCAGGTCAGTTCATATTACTACTTCTGCCATCTGCTCACACCAGTGCATTTCAGGGCAACAAGGAGTATGCCAAGCTAATAATGTTCAAAATCTTAGCGAGTCACTATAGAACTTTAACTCTTTATTAAACACAATTCTGACAGACCCTCTCTCATTGGCCACTGAGGCCAATAAATAATAATAAATAAAAACTGAGACTTAGTTTTTCCTTTCCATTTTCCTTCTTTTGATCATGAAAAACGAATAAGTACAAAAAACTTCATTATTTCATATTCCACTAGTTTTATAAAAAAGTGATCAAAATGTGCAACCTCTAAACATTATCCAATCTTCATGAAATTTGGTATATATTTCTTTAACATCGCTTAGACTCGGGGCGTGAGCGACTTCATATGAAAATCACAACTTTGGAAAAATGAAACACCCTAATGTACGTACAAATAAAAAATAAAATAAATCTTAACATTTGAATACCGCAAATATAAATGTCTTTATAAACAAAAAAAATAGACCGAAGACAACTTGATAATAAAAGTTATGGTTTTACATTATATTACATTCGTACATGATATTTGTGGTTTGTGATAGTAACAACTACAACTTTATTTTGCATTGATATACTTTTTAAGTACGTAAATGTGCCTATTATTATCATAATAATATGAATATATTCAGGTTCACAGACTGACCCCTTTCCATAGAACCTCAATTATTCAATTTAAATTATTGTACTTTTGCCGAAGACTAAGGTAAACATGTGAAATCATTTTTATGTTATTTGAGCTGCAAATGAGACAGGCAATTTTTTGTTTAATTTTAAACATCACTTACGAATGGGGTCAGTTATAGCGATCAGTAAAAAAAAGTCTTTTCGATAATTTCATATGTTATAAAAGATTTGCACAATAAAAATGATACGAATCGATGGCATACCAATTAAAAAATTTGTTTCTGTCGAAAAATAATCCCAAAAAAGAATCACCATATTCCGCAAGTCGTATTTTGTCGTATGAAAATTGTTATTCTTCAAGTCGTATACGTTGTATACGAGAAGCTTAAAAAACAACGTATATCGTTGCCTGTATAATATTTGTCAAAATCATTGAAATGTCAAAACAAATTATTTTAGTACGAGATTTGTTCAACTATTTTCTAAAAGTGTTTTACGCCGCTTCATGTTTTGTGGATATGCTATTTGTATCAATGCAAACAGGATTGCATAAGCCTGGCAGCGATAACGCGGACCTAAGACCACCAAAATGCATTTTCGAAATGCAAAAAAAGGAGGAAAGAAATACCTACATAAGTGTTTTATACAGCTCCAAATTTAAGCAATACCATGTCGTATAAAACCACTAAAATGCACTGTCAAAAGGCAATACAAAAATTGGTGTATGTTATAGTATTGCATGTATTTATTTTATTTTTATTGTATTTATTAGATATAACACATACCTGAACAAAACACATGATATTAATCTGAGAGTGACAACGTGGACCTAAGACCACTAAAATGCAATACAAAAATGATAGATGTCAAAGAGCCTTATACCGCTCCAAAGCTCCTGTAAACGAAATTTGAAGCGGTATAAAGCTGTTTTGCATCTATCAGTTTTGTGTTGCATTTTAATATTGCATTTTAGTGTTCTTAGAGTCGCGCTATCACTGCCAGGTTGATTGAGTTTCCACAGAGAAGAGATCTTTTACATCACTAATTTTGTATGTGCATTTTAAAAGTGCATTTCGATGGTCTTAGAGCTGCGGTGACCCTCGCAGGTTGATAAAACAAATAGCATTATATGCATATTGCATGCACTATGTTTTTGTCCTTTTTTATCCGAAAAAATATATAACTCGTTTTAAAGATTTCACACGACCGACGATTAAACAACACAAATACGACTTTAATTCGAATTAATACTAGACTCGGAATAATGATAAAATATGAACACTCGTATGCGATGTTGTCCGTTTCTCAATATTTGTAGAAGTGAAGTCGGATATACGACTTTTAGAATACCAACATAAGACTGTAGTCGAATACGATTCATAAATACGAGTTTCAGAACATGGGTGAATGTTTATTGTAAAAAATGCATTTATATATTATTACTGAACAGCTGCTTTTCAACTAAACAAAAATGGAATACATATTTCATTCAAGTTTTCTGTGTACCATTTTGTTTACAGCACTCATCATTTTGCTTTAAAATGCAAAATGCATGTGGATTGTCATTTAATTACCGACTTAACTTTAGTGATTGCTATAAGCGCCTATATGTACTAAATTACAGATTTCACCTGTTTCAACTTTTACTGATCGGTATAACTGGCCTTAATGTAATTGTTAAGACTTCGAACGTCACCTTTGTTCTTTAAAGAAATATACATAGTTAAAGCAAATTTTTCCAAAAAAATTGATTTAACTCGATAATTGGACCAAATCTAACCAAAATATTTTAATACAATTTACAAACAGTTAACAGTAAGTAACAGATAGAATGCACGGGTGCGGGTTTTTAATCTTGGTACTTAAGTATCTGCGAAGGCTACGCATTGTCTTATTAAAAAGAGCTTGTTTCGTTTCCTACCCACTCACTATTTGCTATAAATTTATAGCAAACAGATACTAAATAAATTATATCGGTTTCAAGTTACAATGTGTTCTAAATTAAAAAAAAAAAAGAATTGAACATTGTGGTTCTTATCTAAACTTTCTATAATTTCCGATACACAAACCATGTACTAAAAATATGTTTTCCCACAAACCGTCATCCAAAGCACAAAACTCGTGTGTCTCAAACTGTTTTTTATTTGAAAAAAGGTTTGAGTCCACGAACTTAGATTTAGTACTTATTTCCAACAGAGCATCTCAAACCACTTCCTCAGTTATAATAATCATTTAAATTATTATTACAGTCGCACTCCCGGCTCACGTCAACCATCTCCAGCCGAAGAATCTCTACCAAGACCACCAACATTACTTGACCCTTCGCAACATGGCTTTCCACCACATCCTCTGCATCATATGCTTGGTTCAATGGACCATCAACAAGGTCCTGGACATCAAATGAATTCGTATCCGCATCATCAGATGCCACCGATGAGTCAACTGCAACCTCCAGTAATGAACGGTGTTGGTGGTATGCAAATGGCACAGGTTTGTAATAATAAAAATAATAATCCATCACAAATAGACTAATTCAAGAATTATTATTTGCATTTTAGAGTCCAATGATGAATCATCAAGGCCAGCGTCCAAATCAAATTGAATCTCCTGCAAATTTACTCCAACAGCAGCCTCCAAACTTCGATGTACAGGTAAGTCCTTATAAAATAGGAGCTTTTAGTTTTAAGGCATACCTAGTAAAACAGAAGAAACATCCATTGCGGGTCGGATTTGATAGCCTCTGGGAAAACAAAAAGGTAACTGGGAGAACATTTTGGAATAAAAGTCATTGGTTACATGATTTTATCTGCGTAGAAATTTATTGAAAAAGGTTGATGTTTGCTTTTGCTGTGCTTGGTCCAAGGCATTCGAATATAGAATCGGTTGGCAGTTCAGCTAGTTAAATTTGGTTCCTGGTATGATCTAATAAAAACAAAAATTTCCATAAGAAGGATTGGTTTAGTGCTATAGCAAGCAGTACCATTAGAAATTGTGCATTGTCCTTTTCTTATTGAAGCGGATATGCAATTGGAATTATTGGCATATCAAAACGTTAAACTGCAACAAACTTCCTTCCACCTAACTACAAACATTCATACATACACTTACACATGTACATACATATATATATTATTATGTGTTATCCGATTTAACTATATCCCATAAGATTCTTTGATAATAATTCACAAAATTTTGTACAAGAGAAGTTTAAATTGTATTTCATTGTTTTTAGTTATCCTTATCCCAGATTACTATCTTCAAATGGGCTTTTTGAATTCTCCACAAATTATTTTGATTTGAAATATAAGAGGTACTCGTACAAACATAAATGCCGGATAGGAAAAATGTTAAAAGTAAAATGTAATAACCAGTAAAATTCCTTTGAAAGTTTAGGGCTTATTTAATGGGAAGAGAAGTTAGGATTGGTATTTTCCCATGGCAACTTCATCAGATTTTCGCTTAGAATTATTTTTAAGGTTTTCTTGATTGGGATTAGTTCTTTTTTATAGATCAAAATTAGTCATTATTTATAGAATTCATAGCCTATCTTTGGTATTTGTACTAAAGAACCGATGCTAATAATTAAGAAGTTCTATTAAATGAAAAGAAGTAAAACAACTTTAATTAATATTAATTCTTTTATTATATCTAAAGACAATTTAAACTATATGTAAACTTTTAATAAAGGTTGCTTCGCTTCGGTGGTGCTTAAGTGCGGCACATCGTAGTTGAGAAAAGTTTCTTCCTTTTTATTCGACTCGTGTCAGGCTTTTAAAGATTTCACTTTGACGTTTGATTGGAAGTTTCATTGGAATATGATGATGATGAGTGTTACCACTTAAATGCTCTGTGACAGGGGTGCCACAGTACCAATATTGTTCGTTGGGGAATAAGTAAAGTAAAAGTTTTCTTACAATATTTTTACTTGCTATATATGTATGTACATACATACATACATATGTAGGTAAGTTTTGGATTCGTAAAAAAAATGAACTCGATATAATTATTTCCGTTAATATAACGATGATAGAGAACGCGAAAAAAGGGAGTCTCGCAATTCTGTGGTGTATGATCAATGTTTTAGTAAACAAAAGTAGTAGGTAAAAATTATCATGGAACCAATTTTTGGATTTTCAAATTTTTCGTAACGGCTGCACCGATGCAAGAGTTCCGTAAAAATTAAAACAAATTTGCATATGTAAAGAAATTTTCGAAAAAAATATTTTTAGATACAAAAAAAATATTCAGCCCTATTCTGCTAAACGTCGGGGGGAATGATGATTCGAAAATCATCAATTTGTATTCTACTATACTATCGAAGGGAAACATTCCCCGTCGGCTGTACAGTTCGACATTCCCATAAACCAGTGAATCGATCACCCCTTTACAAAACATTCCCTTTGACACCCGCAATTAATTTGTTGCGATTGTCGTATTGTAGAGACGATTATTAATACAAAATGCATTACGATGACGGAGAAGTGCATCGATATTGTTAAGTGTGGCTGTTCGTCCACCCTACAACAAGCTAGAGATTAAATGGCTAGAACGATTTGCTTCAAATTTGGTAAAGCATTTAATAAAAAAGAATTAGAAGAGAAACTGGTTTTGTTTAAGCCCATCTGGGTATTTTTCGTTTTTATTTCAATAATTTTTTAACAAATTTTACAAAAAATTTACTTTAGCCCGTATGATACTACATTTTGTTCTCATTTTTAATTCATTAAATCATGACTTATTGTCAGCAAAGAGGAAGAGAGAAAATAGTATTTTTTATGAAAAGAACGACATTATGTTTTGACAATTACAATGTCCACAAAAGTAAATATACAACAAAAACCTAGTGTTCTTATGAGCCAAGTGTATACTTTTTTTGTAGTCACAGTGTACTTTGAAATAATTTTAATTTTCAATTTCTGAAATTAAAAAAAAAAAAAAACTGCCAGAATCTGAAATATGTTCGTTTTAATACATTTTTTTGTGACTTTTTTGTACATTAATGTGGTTATTGTGTACGCGCTCACTCATATCGGTATTTTCAATTATAAATTGATTGAATTACTCTAGTTTCATTTTTAATCCCTTACAAATGAGAAAAAAAAATGTAGTATCATACGGGCTTTAACACTTTCGAATTATTTTCGCTTTTAAAGTAACACAGTTTTGCACAGAGAGAGAGAGAACAGAACAATTTTAAAAAATAGGTAAAAAATGCTTTTTTTTTTAACTATTCACGCTTTGCCATGACACGAAAATTGTATTTATAATGCAAAATATGCATTTATCACCACAAATGATTCAAATATTTAGTAAGATTTTAGATAATAATTTACAAACTATGACAGATAAGAAATTATTTCAGAGTATTTCGAAAAATTCGAAATAAGAGTGGTAAAGTAGTTTCTTCGACGTTTAGCTGAATATAGACGACGAGCGAACGTGAATCGAACGTTCGATCCCCCGTTTAGCAGAATAGGGCTGAATATTTTTGTTTGTTTTTGAAAATTCAATATCTTGCAAATTGGTAATGACTTTTGTTTTTTTTTAATTTTATGTAAAATTCTGTTTTATTAAATACTAAAAAACTGACATACAAAATTCTAGTAACTTGCATTGTCAATTTCAAGTCTAGACGTCAAAAAAATACAATGGCAGTTAATAGTAACAACCAAATAATTATGAACTTCTTCAATTGCATTTTAAGTTATACTTCTCCATCTCAGTGCTTTCATCACTCCTCACATCCCATATAATAATGTATTAAAATTCATGTGACAATGAGGCAACCGCCTGCCGATTTCAAAAACATCATCTAAGACTCAAATGTGCAAGACTACCAATAAAAATTAGTTATTTAACGGTTTTGTTCCCACTTTGACTTGTACACTATTTTTGACTTTTAACTCCCATTATTTTTGGGCCATAGTAAAAATGACTCCATATTTAGCGGGCTATCCAACTGCATAGGAACAATTCTTTCGTGGGGCCATGTAATGACTTAAAATGTAGTGTTTTGAGACGGATCTAAGATTTTCCTTTCTTTTTCTCATACAAATAAAATTATGGCGTATTTTTACTAGACGATTTTTTTCATGTGGTGTATTATCGAAGTATGCAACCACACATTTTATTTATTTCTGTATCTTTATCGACATATCTCTTGCTCTAAACTATATGGAATGTTTAGGAAAATTAAAAAAATGTTCAAAGTACCCTTCCTCACGTATTTTGACATTTAGGTCTATAAGATATCATTTCCCGGACAAAAAAACCGATACTTCCCATTATAGACTTTATTGCTATACGAAAACTTTTAGATAAGGAAGCCTACCAAAATTGACGATGTACTGACGGCAGTGACTTATTTGTCACAACGAGCTATTTGTTTATTTATCAGATAATACAAAATTAGCAACAGAAATCTTCTAACATTATGTTATTCTTTTATTTTAGTTTCAATAATCAATCAAATTATTTTTAAACCATCTAAAATCATTCAACATAATTCAATGCTCTTATAAAAATAATATTATTCGTTCACATTTTTATTTATTATATATTTAGTCTGAAGTGTGTCCTTTATCAAAAAAACAAATGATTATAGATAGTTACATTGGTCAAACAGGAGAATATCTTCTTCTCTCCTTAAATCCAATTCCTACCTATAAGTAATGAACAAACAATTAAATCGAAAATTGAATCAGCCGCAAATATGCTTTGCAAGTTTCTTTCCTTTTACTAAGTTAAGTCTATAAGTATGGTGGTACGATCATGTGTGTATGTCTATGGTAAGTGATTTGCCATTTCGAAATGGTGCACACTTAAATACTATACAAACATTTATTTTCTATGTATGAACAAATATAAAATAATATACCCAGAAACTTTAACCCAAGAACTTGACAAACTCGATGAAATTTCTCAATTTTACTTCATGTGCTTATTTATTAGAAGGAAATTCCATTTGATTCAAATCAAAACATTAACAAAGAACCTATTTTGAAAATTCCTTCATACGTATATACATGTGTTTATCCTTTCTTAACGAAAGTATTTTATCACTTACACACACAAGCTGTTAGAGACACGATATTATCGATGTGTCTGTTCGTTTGTTTGCTAACCATCTGGAAACTATCACAAAAGCATCAAATTGAAATCAACTTTTCTACAATCTTCAAATAGGTACAGTTCATTGTTACTCCTGTGAATATTGATTTCAGTTAAGGACATAGGTGCGGGCGGGTAGACAGCTTTGAAGGGAAAGGGTGGTGAAGGTGACAAGTAATAATTAAACCCTGGCATAGCACTGTTATGTAGTACGTGTGGTCGAAGGTCCTTTGTTTGTTGCTGACTGTCTGCCTGCCTGCTTGCCTGCCTATATATGGTGTCCATGGAATGTCAATTGAATTTCAAAAGGAGTTTTGTCCACCTCGTTTGAGTTCAAGTAGAGGAAACACCAAACTCGAAAAAAAAATAAACAGAAAATAAACAAGGATTCTCGCCTCCTTTGACATACAAGGACAAGTCCGATGTAAATACAATTTGTTTTGTCTGTTTTTTTTTCGTCCTTATTTCGACCGACAACACGAAGAAGAATCGCAATAATAAGGGCTCCTGGGACAAACATACACACTTATCCTTCTCTCCTCCACTCATCCTCATTACATCGCTGTCATGTCACCCCCATACGTTTGTGTTGTGGGAGAAAGCTTTTATTATTTCATCATATGTATGATTAAATTAAAACAAAAACAACCACCAGGCAATGAAGTAAAGGACACAATTTTAAATAATCATATCATATCATCAGTGGGGCGGAAGTTCTACAGAAAAAAACAATGGCGACGACGACGACGCGACGAAGACAACAGATGATGGTGGATGACGATGGCGGCAGCACTGTAACAATATACCTACTCTGTGGTGTATGCGGATTTTTTTTTTTTCATTATCAGTTTTTATTCGGGATGTTTTTTTTAAAATGAAATTGCATTGGGAATTGCTGCGGAAGGACACAATTAATAATATTATTTTTGTTGGTTCTGCCGTTTTGTGAATAAAATTGTTGGTTAAATACAATTTTGTTCTTACTGTTGCGCTATACTAATTGAAACAACTAGGATTAAATAATAAGTTTATATTGAAAAAATTCATGAGAAGGTTTTACTTAACTTTTGAATAACTGCATGAAAAGTGACAAAAAAAAGTTTGAGTGACAGACTATATTTCTTGAGGTTTTAATATTTAAATTAATTCGAATATTCATAAAATGCCTTATATATTATATGTACATATATATTGAACCCTATAGCCATTCCCCCAACTAAAGCTTTTAAAAGCGGATCTGTTGTTTTTCAGAAAAGCCAGAAAATACAAACAAATTTTGAAAATTTGATATATTTTGAATTCGGCATAGCTAACTAAGAAAGTAGTCAGTAACACAAAAAAATAAACTATATACGCCATATTTAATCTATATCTGCCACCTTTAAAAACTTTCAAAACAAAAATCTAAAATGTGACTTAATTTTTTTTTGGGGTAAGCTAACCAAGCCAAGCGATGCAAAATTTTATTTTAATATAAATATCATGCACCTAGCCTATACCTTTATCCCCCTTAGGGCCATTAGTTTGCTTCAGCGGAAAACGTGTATCCGCTTTTTCTTCGTCCAAAGTGATGACAGCAACGTCGTCGTTGAAAACACTCACACATACCTCCATATATACATATGTACTCTGTGCGTATGTATACCTACTAATGGGTTTATGGGAAATGAAAGAGCCACAAGGACAGTTTTTTTTGTTGTTGTTCCAACATCCTTTTCTAGTTTATAAAACGATATCACTACCGGAAATAGTTTTATTTTCCCATTGTATCTGGCTCATGGCATTGGTTGTGTCCACAATTCAAGTCATATACATTATGTATATAGGTATAGATAGTATTTCAAAATTTAGTGGACAAGGAGTAAAATGTTAAAAAAGACCCGCATGTTGCTTGCACCTTTGATTTATTTGCAATTAGAAAAGTTTTTGTCGTGGAAAATTTTACGCGGATAATGAACGTAGCTTCGAGTGTTGTAGGATGCAACGCTAACTTTACCACACATGAGACTTAAAGGGAATAATGCTTTATATTGGTTTTTCAAGTTTGATTTTATTTATAGAGTTTTGTTGCCAAAAAAAATAGTGATGGACTTAACCTTAGGGGTTGTGTTTCTGATGTACATTTAAGGACACCAACTAAAGAAGACAATATCTAATAGAGACAAAATGAGAAATAGCTTAAAAATATTCTCAAACGAATGACAAGTTATCATCAATCAAATGGGAATTAATTCAGGAGATCTACTTTTTCCTTCCTTCCTTCCTTAAAAAGTTCGATAAGTTTATCGTTGTCTTGCCTTTTTTTTTTGTTTGCTGTTCTGTACACAGGCAGACCCTTCCTTATTTTTTTCTCTCAATTATTTCCGCTTGATAAATTATGCATTACAACAACAAGAACAAAAAAGGAAACAGAATCGAAATAATAAAAATAAAAGAAAATAAAGTAAAGTAAATGAACGAGTCGCACGAACTTGGAAAATTGGAAATAGCTAGTTGAAAATATTTATATTTGTTTTGGTTTTTAAAATTTTAAAGCATCAAAACTGAATAAAATTTTAAAATTCTTGAAATAATCTAGATTATGAAAGAAATCAATTACATATCTGGATGTTAAATAAAATGCATGTCTTGATGCACGATTTGATGGCACGAAGAAATGTTTTTGTGGTTGAAATCTATAATAACGTGGACTGACTAAATTACTTGTTTGCTTTGCAAACTGGTAGAACTGGTCAGAGGTTATATGATTAGTTCCATATGAATGTGGTATCAAAATTGCAACAGGCTGGCAAAGAAAATTCAGTCCTTTTGGTACTGGACTGTGAAATTGTTCTCATAGTTTTCCATAAAATGAAATGAAGGCCATGTGTAATTCTTACTTTTTTAATTTATGGCGCTTACAGTTCAGTATGAACAACGGTCTCTACCAACAATCCACTTCAGCCATAAGGGTTCCTAGCTAGTTGCTTCCCGTTAAGCACACAAAGTTGTCCATTCGCTCGTTGTTGACGGTCCAATGAAGTTGACGTGTTTTACTTCTTTTTTTTTTTTTAACTACATCCACATCTTGGTAAAAGCTCAAAAATTATAACTCTGTTTGTCAAATTGGATCGAGTTTGAATTATTTTACGAAAGCATAACTTTGCCCTTATAATATTAGTATAAAAAAAAAAATAAAACAAAAACCGAAACAGAACCAATGGCGATGAAGTGAGATATAGACAAAGATAAATATCACAGACACAAAATTGGTCAACTCCAACTGATATAGATCGATGTGAACGTCGAACATGTATTCAAACGGAATAAAAAATGTTGTATCTTCTTCTTCTTTTCTTTTTTTATCGATGTCCAAGGTGGTGTGATGTATCGGAATTCAATCCATCTGAACTGGAATAGAAGAAGTTAAAGGACACTTTTTTTTTATTTGATTTGTTTCCATTTTGCTGAGAAAATTGCTTAGAAAACCCAGGGTATAACTTTGAAAGAAGCCAATAGATACGGGTGAAATGAAAGCAACACAAAACTCATCCTATTTTTTTTTAGTTGTGTTTGTTTTCTTTAAAGGAGTGATGAAATGTAAGAGACGAAAGCTTTTTTTATGCGTGTACATATATTTGAGAGGTTATGGACGATGAAGAAGACACGACGAATCGTCATTATTCATCAATTCACAAAGTTTAATAGCATAAAAAACTTCATCTTATGTATCCTGACTATATCGTAGATAGTAACTCTTCTTTCCTATCCCTAATTCCGATGTAAAAGGGTACAATTTCAAATTATTTTGATAGGTAAGTGGCTTTTGGAAGCTGCGAACAGTCCTACCAATCGACTTGAGAATAGACTTCTTAAGTATAAAAGGAAGATTTTGTATTTGAAATTTATGGATACTTAAAAAAAAAAATTAAAAGGAATGGAAGATCTAATCTAGTTTATAGGATTTGACTTAAACTTTAACGATTTCGATGAGATAAAAAAAAAGTTAGCAAAATTTGTAAGTGATGATGATTCGTATTTATTTAATTTGTTGGAAGTTGTTGCTAATTTATTTATGTAGGTCGGAAGAGATGTTATCGTTACAACTCTTATCGTTTTGATGATTGAGATGGGTATATATTAACACAACATAGATTTAAGGCACTTAGCAGTCAGCGCTTGGAGCTCCAAAATAAGACAGATTATGTGTCGTTTTAAAATTCTAAATACTATTCATAGTCGCAGAAAGACCCAGGTTTAACTAAACTACAGTTTAAGACAATTTTGGCTCAATGAATACAGACCGATATTTTTATAAGATAATTAACTATGTATACTACACAAATAGCTTCAAATATTTTGAAATGATAACCTTAAAAAAATAGAATCAACGTCTGAAAATTCAACCAAAGCTATGTTTAAGTTAGACCCAGGTCTAAAATGACTATGAATATGCACCTATGTCTTCATAAGAGCCAACTTTTCGTGGTACTTTCGAAATTACAAAAAAAAAAAACTGTTTTCATCTAAAAATTAGTTAATTTCGTATGCCAGCTTTTTTCATTTTGAAAATTGTTATGGCATTTAAATGCTTGGTTTAGTTGTTTTCTCTTTGTGTTTTTGTTTTATTGTGCATAGTCTTTTGATAGTTTTATACAAGTTTTTATTTTTGAAGCTTATAAAGCCACTGGATGAGTTCATCTTATTTCGTGCAAATTTGTTTGAAATAATCTCATTTCGAAATTTTAATTTTTGTATAGAAATTTTTAATTAGGAAATTTTCATTTAAATCATCTCAATTGGCCTAATGAAAACGTATTAAGGGGAAGAACTAGAATTGACGGAGTAGCATTAAAGTGGTCGTACGAATATATTTATGTGATGCACCCACAATTATGGCATGTGTTACTTTTGGACTAGTTTCGTTAAGTTTTACTTTCGTTAAGGTAGAGTTATAGAAGCCAGAAGCTTTCACTTAAGTAAAATTGTCATAAGCCAAGGAAAAGTATTTTTTCCGTATAACCTAAAGGATTCGCCCATATTGCTCTTAAGTGAATTACGTTTTCATTTCCTTTTTTTTATTGACATCTATTCTTGTTAATACACTGGGTACACTGGGTGGTGCTTCTCGCTTACTACAACAGAAATAAAGGAAACTTATCTAAAAGTAAAAGTCTAATTATATGCTCATAATATTATTGACAAACTTCACTTATTAATAAACTGTGTATGATATCTTTCTAGTATTTATCATCAAATCGTAGAAATACTCTAACGGTTCGCGTACACTAAAACCGAACAATCGGCCGATTTCGGTTCGGTGCTATTCGGACGAATGTATCGGACGTTCGTCTGCATACACTCCTGCGGTTAACAAATGACGTCTGTTTTTAACGATGCCGATTTTGGATGTTTTAAACGCAGAAAGTGAAACAAAATCCATATAAACTGGTATTATAAATGTTTAACATACATATCTCTAATGGTGTAACTTTTTGAAAATTTGTCAAATTATGAAAACAATTAATACGTTTTCCAATATTAATTTTATTTTGTATAGATTCTGCCAAGAAACAAACCCACAAACTGACGTTAAATCCAAACAAGTTCGGATTTGTCGGTTGATCGGTTATTGATGGGCGACATCGGACGATGTCGGTTGTATTGATGTACGCACTCCCTTTCTGTTACATACGTTTGATTCAATCGGCGGAGTTCGGCCGACAACGGCCGAGCATAATTCGGCCGATAACGGGTTATGTGTACGCGAGCCGTAATACATTTGTCACACAGTAGCACTGACTCACGACAAGTATTTTTATGTCGAAACGGTTGTTTTGAAAAATACGCGTGTGTGTGTTTAATATATATGCACTCGCTATCAGATGTCACACCACATTTATTGATACAAATTATGAATTATTGAAGCACGTGTTAAGTCTCTTGCAGATGAGATACGAACTGCGAAGTGCGAATTGCCAATAGTTGTGAATTTTGACATTTCATTCACATGAATGGTCGCCGAGGACGACAGCTGCGAATGCTCAAATTTGTAATTGAGGTTAAACTCGCAGAAGTTTTTTATTCGCTGATTGGTAGAATGCGTTCTAATGTTGTGGATCGCGAATTTACATTTGACAGTTAACAGAAGATAAGTTGTTGGTAGCGTAGAATATAAATTAAAATGTAATTTTTTGTAATTTAAACAAATTTTTCGTTGTGTTGCTTAAAAGGATATTTTCGCATTCGCAGCTAATGTGAAAGGCACTTAAGTGTCGTCTGGTATCTTTAATGCATTATGAAAAGATGATTTTTCTATATAAGGACAATGAATATATGAATGAATGAATATAAAATTTGAGGGAAATTGCACTGCGACCTTGGGATGTAATGTGCCCCCCACCTAGAGCTGGATGAGGCCTACCCATCTTACAGCTCTTCCTCCAGATGTTATCCTCTCAAGAATTGGAGTATTTTAAGAGATGCTAAGTAACTCTCTTCCACCTGGTAGCGTCCCAGGTACTTTTTTCTTTCATGGATGAGTGTGCTACATCTGCCTTGAATGTGGTTCGGCGTTTCCTCATCTGTGTCACATAACCTACATATGACACTACTTACTAGGTCAAGTATGCTAAGGTGTCTTTTTATTTTTCAGTGTCCAGTGAGGAGACCCGTTATAATTCTTAGGTTGTTTCCACTTAAGCTGATACAATCTGTAAAACGTTGGTGGTTATAATTCCCAAGTAATAGTTTAGCCTGTCTTAACTTTGGGAGTTCTTTCCAAGTTTTGGATCTTATTGCCTCCTCTTCTTTTTTGATTTTTTTTTCTTATCACGTTTTCTCCTATTCCGCAATATGGTTCAGGCCCCGTTAAGGGAGTCGATGCACCTATTTTTGCTAAGGAGTCTGCCTCTTCGTTGCCCTGGACCGGTAAGTGGACAGGTACCCAATGGAGTGTAGGGCTAGCCACGAGACGAGACTCTGCGAGACTTTTGTAAGGCTAGGCGCATATTAAAGCATGTTCGACGCGAGTGACGCGACACAGCACAGCACGAGTTTTTGAAAACAATATAAATCAATATAACGATGCATATTGATTGAGCGGCACGACATGACCCGACGCGCGTTTTACGAAAATCGCGTAAAGCAGTGATCGAAACACTGTTTTCGTTGCGAGACCGGCGTGTGTTTGTTTTTTTCCGTTAAAAAATAAAATAATTAACTGTCGTTGGGTTTGAAAATAAAATATCGTTTGCTTTTTTAGAATTTATTGTTTTTTTTTTTAAGTTTATTTCAATTAAGGATATATCAGACGATTTTTGCTTCAATAAATTTGTATTTTGACACGAGACACGCGTATCAATATGCGGGGAATGGCATGACACGTTTCTAAAATCGTGTCGTGCGACACTTGTCAGGTCACGTCACATGCGTCGGACGCGTCTCAATATGCGCCTAGCCTAAGTCTCGTCTCGGTCTAGTAAAAATCGAAAATTTTCAGTCTCGTCTCGTCTCCGAAAAATACGATTTCCAAATTTTTGATTATTGGAACGAAATATTTTCAATTATAGTTTGAATACGTGCAGAAGAAAATAAATTTTTAACTGAAATTGAATTTTTCAATTTATTAGACCAAATATACAGTCTCGTCTCGTCTCGGATGCTTATATCGGATCGAGACCGAGACTTTTCTCGTCGCGTGGCCAGCCCTAATGGATTTTGACAGTGTTATTTTTGCCGAGTTCATTTAAACTTCCTACACATTCCCACACCAGCTTCGAGCTGATGGAGAAGGAGCTCAGAGCTTTGCGTGCGGCTTGGCTATCTGACATAATGGCAATGGCAGTCCGAGTTTCTTTTTAGTAGAACTTCCGAACATAATTCCTCGAGTAGCAGCTATTTTGTGTTGTGTTATTTTTATGAGAAAACCCGATGATAAGGCTAAGCTAAGGAAAAATCTTAAGCTCTCTAGAAGCCCTCGTCTTCCTCTGCTGTACCGCTTTGTGTGTTTCTTGTTTTACTGCGTGTACTTGTTGATGGTATTCCTTAGGGTGATCTAGTAAATCCTAGCACACCAATTTCAACAACGTTTCTTGGTTTTACCAATAGTATTTTTATCAATGATTTTTCGTGCTTGGTATTGACAGCATTGGAGTTCTCGAGGTATTGTTGTACTCGTATAAACGATAAGAAAAGGAGCGGTAGCTTTTCGATGTGTCGTAATGTTTCCCCAGTTTTAGTTGACGGTAAGAAGTTTCACATTTCTATGAGTTATTTGACTGGTTTTTCAAATCAATATGGTGAGACAGTTTGTTTCCAAAAAGAAATAAATTTTATTGCTATTGTTTCCAAAAAAAAAAAAACGCACAATTTTAAGTCTTAACACTCATCCAAAAGTTCCATGTGGTATTCTTAATATAAAGTCGATAGGTTAAGACTTTAAAAGATGTCAACTTTATTATTGATGAATGATGACTTAAAAAAACAAATTTAAAATTCTTAAAAAAAAAAAAAAAAAATAATAATCGAACTAACAAAACCTTGGAGAAATAAAATAAAATTTGTTCGTTGCAAAAGTTAAAACAGTCAAATGAAAAATTCATCTCTATTTACGACAACAAAAAAAAAATTAAAATTAAATAAATAAAAGAGAATTGAAATGTGAAATATACAAGTTGAACAATACGAACGAAATCATCATAGCATCGTTTCGTTTCGTTTACTTTTTTCTTAATCCCTTCATGTTAACTTTGCGCAATTTTACAGGATAACTTCGTTGCCATCAGTGAATATAACCTCTGGCCCATCATCTGTACAGAGTTACTCTTTCTTCTTTAGCTTTAACCACCTACCTGCTGCTGCTACTGTTGCTGCTGTTAGGTGCTGCTGGCTAAATGTCAGTGTTCATAATCAATTTATAATTTCCAGTCTACCAGATCTTGAACCACCTGGGGGCTATATATGAAAAGGTAGTACTAGCTGAAGAGAAAGAAATCAGTTTTGGTGAAATGTGAAGGTGAGGTGAACCCACGTTCTAGCTAGGTTCGATTTTTTTAAAACTTATTTTTATATCGTTCATCGTTACTCTTCACCACCCCCCTTCGTTTAATGTATTTCTTTCTATTGACTTATGGTTTGAGTTTCTTCCAAAACGTTGCGTTGGGTCCTTGGTCTAAGTTTGAGTAGTCGTTGTAGTCCCTCTTCGATTCTTCACCCCTTCCGCAATCTTCAAATAATTAGTTTACGAATGTTTCGCTTTTTCATAAAAGGAAATGCTGCTGAACTTATCGTAAGTGCTATACAGGCGGGGGTGACGATGGGAACGGAGAAAACAACGAATAAATGGAATGGTTATTAGGAACTATGGAGAATCCTTTGAAGGAAGCGATGATTCAATTTCGAAAGATTTCTTTGACCATGAGTAAAGTTAAATTGGTTATGGTGGGGGAGGGGGGTATGATTGTTGTATGTGCTGTTTTTGCACGCCCACCCTTATTTTGTTATACGAACTTTGATGTGCCACACTATATACGATATATCTCAAGTCTTCATTGTGGGAAGGAACTATAGTATTTCTCAGTTCCTGTCATAAGTTAACAATTTCAATTAATAACGTTCTTATACTTTTAGATCTTGTTACTTCGTGTTGGTGTTGTTTTTGTTGTTGTATATTATTATCATTATTAGTTTCTAGTGAAGCTACGTACACACAGTATGTACAAGCCATATATATGTACATACATCAGAATCAGCACGTGTGGAAGAGTTTCTTTTAGTTTGAAAGAGAATATTTGAAATTGGCAATTAGCAACGGGTATACCAAGGCAAATGTACAAAGTCATCTCACTATACTTTCGAATTCTCCAAGCAGTCTATACAAAAAAAAATAACAACAAAAAAAAAATCTCTTCGGGGAGCTTGAAACCTTAGGAATAAAAGAACAACCAAATTATCTACTGTTGAAACTAAAATAATTAAGTTTACTTTGTGGAATGATTGAAAGTTGCTTTACATTATAGTCTGAAGTGAAGTTTATGTTAAGTAAATTAAGTGTACTAGTATAGAATTTCTACTTTTACGGTTATTTTTGAATTCTGAGTAGTACTCCATATGGATCGCTCTGTTGATAAAGTAAACCTAGCTCGATTTAGACATATCATTTAAAAGTCCTTCGCTGTTTTTATCTTTTGCTCTTTTTTTTTTGTTTTGTTAGAATCCTTCAGTCGGAAATAAATGCAACTTCTATATCTGGAAAATGAGACAGAGTTTTTGTGAAACCAGAGGAAGTATGTATGTGTGGTTTGTATTTATATATATATTTTTTTATTATTGTGTTCGAACAATAATTATTACATTCATCGCATCGCTCTTCCAACTTGCCAAACTGGAAAGTCAATTTTTGTATTCAGTTAACAGCGCTAGATGCCTGAGTGGGCAAGGGTCTCAAGCAACAAGGTTCTTCTTAACGAGCTCGGTCTCAAGTTAGCTCACTGTTTCCATTTTTCCGCTTGAAGTGATTGAGTTGAGGTCCACCCTACCCTGACGCTACACGAACCAGTACTGGCAAGCCAGTTGGCTACATAGATTGACTGTCAAGTTCGTATACGTGAACATGCTGTGACGTAGGCGGCAACTTGTAAGCAAGTTGCTTTCAAGTATCTGCGGTCACGTTCAGCTTTCACTAGGACAGCCTATCTAGGATTCTAAATACACAATTTTATTGAATTTGCTTTGCATCGGACTTCGATTTTTTCTTAAACAAAAAATGACGTCGAATTCTGCACCAAGTCTTGCGATGGGCAACGCATAATACTGCCAATGCGTTGAAGGATGCATTGAAAGAATTTTCTGTCGCGTCAAATTAACATGGATTTAACATAATTTAAAAAAAAATTGATTTTTTGGTGGTTTTTTAATCCATCATCATCGAAGCCATCCTTTAATAGAATTTGACAGTTCATGCGTTAACTGATAGGTAAAAAACTAAGTTACGTCGTACGAGGAATATTTCGTTCCAAAACGTCACATAAAGGCGCTAAAATCGCCTTTTCCCGCGCAAAAAATTTAATCTAAAAAAATTCAGATACCTTTAAGTTTTTCAATGCATCATCTCCGTAGCAATCTTTCAATTTAATTTGACAAATCGGCAACAGAATGTACCAAATGTCACGAAATCCCCAAAACTCTCATTTTCCCAAGAAAAAAATATACTTTCAAAAAATTAGGATTCTTAAGAGATGTTGTATTGACAGTCGCCTATTTTGGAAATGTTAAAAATTCCTGGTCCCTCCCCTCATTAGAAGTTGTGGTAGAAGGAATATTTAATTTTGCATTAAATTTCCAACGAAAAGCTATCCATATAGCGATACATACAAGTCTGAACGAGGCCACTGTCTTCTCTACTGGCTTCGAAAATGGCAAGCCAGTTGGCGAGCAAGTTGCTCAGGTTTGTATGTGTTAGTAAGAAAATTAAAATGTATTGTAACTTGTAAGCCAGTACTGGCTCGTTTAACCTCAGGGTTAGTCTCGGTCTTCCCCTATTTTGCCGCCTTCTCAAAGGGGGAGTAGATTCAAAGGCTCCGGAGAGGAGCATTCTTGATGTTATATCTTAACCAACAAGCATTTTCCCGCCATCTCGGGCCATAGCTAGATGACTACACCAAGTTGGGTAGATGTCCACATAAGTAGCAGTTATTCTTCTCACGAGGGACGATCCAAAAACTTTCCCGGTTGGAGTATTGGTGGATCATATCCTCAGCAAGCAAACTTTTTTCAGCTAGCTTGGTCCTTAAGCTGTCTGCAGTTTTGCACGCTAAGTTGGTTCATGTCCACCGTAGTCTTGGTCTTTCCCTTTGATGTCGCCTTCCATCAGGGGTCAATTCAAAGACTTTCTGGGCCGCTGCATTGTTGGTCTAGGAGGGTCTTAACCAACAATAATTTTCCAGCCATCTGGGTTCCTAGCTAGCTATCTCAAGTTTAGCCCAATATGTTCGTTGGATTCAGCTTAGTTGCAATCTTCCTTTCTCGATTTTCCCCTATTTTGCCGCCTTCTCAAAGGGGGAGTAGATTCAAAGGCTCCGGAGAGGAGCATTCTTGATGTTATATCTTAACCAACAAGCATTTTCCCGCCATCTCGGGCCATAGCTAGATGACTACACCAAGTTGGGTAGATGTCCACATAAGTAGCAGTTATTCTTCTCACGAGGGACGATTCAAAAACGTTCCCGGTTGGAGTATTGGTGGATCATATCCTCAGCAAGCAAACTTTTTTCAGCTAGCTTGGTCCTTAAGCTGTCTGCAGTTTTGCACGCCAAGTTGGTTCATGTCCACCGTAGTCTTGGTCTTTCCCTTTGATGTCGCCTTCCATCAGGGGTCAATTCAAAGACTTTCTGGGCCGCTACATTGTTGGTCTAGGAGGGTCTTAACCAACAATCATTTTCCAGCCATCTGGGTTCCTAGCTAGCTATCTCAAGTTTAGCCCACCAAGTTCGTTGGATTCAGCTGAGGAAGATTCCCTATTGTGTCGCCTACTCTCAGAGAGTAGAGAATAGACAGGACAAAGCCTTAACGATCAAAATTCTTTCAGCCAGTTCGGTCCCTAGATATGTAGCTGTCTGCAGTTTTGCATGCCATGTTGGTTGATGTTCCCTTGGGTCTCGATCTTCCCCCTTTGTGGTGCCTTTTCTCATAGATAATATTGAAAGACTTCATACCAGAACATTAGTCTTACAGGGCAGGTCTGAATCTAGAAGCTTTATCCAGCCAGCATGGCCAATTTGGATCAATTGGTTCAGGTCCACCTGAATTGCGGTCTTCCCCTACTGCTCCGCCGTCACTAGAGGGCTAGATTTAAAGCTTCCCTGGCCGGATCACTGCTGGGCCTCCACCAAAGACTTCTTCTAGCCAGCTTTGGCCTTGGCTTCTTCAATTTCGTCTTCAATTTCGCACGCCAACTTCATTGATATCCGCTTATACTCTTCTTGTCACGTGGTCCACCTCTACCACGTGCTTTTTTGGTCCTTCAATGCATCGCCAGTGCCTGTTGTTGCAATGCAATTGCAATTACACGCCGGCGCGGCGGTGTTGGAATATTCGCAATCAATCCTTAGAAGAGTGCCTTTCGTTGTTAGCAATTAGGTCATTCTGGATGATCAGGGGTTCTCAATGTTCCCTTGTGAATGTTGAGATGTGGGAACGACAAAACAAAAAGTTTGGGTAATATTTTCAAGTCATTTTGTACTTTTGACTTACAAAAGTGTTATTGCACAACTTCACATGTGCGTCATTTTGGTCGCGGTTCTGCGATACCTTTTAGCCCCATCTAGCTCTTTCGAGCCATAGTCTAATAGATATCACTTTTGTGTTTTTGTTAGGAACAGATTCTAAGGTAATAAGGTATATTCTTTCTAATTCTGTGATTCGTTTAGCGGAATAGCCTATAAATTCTGAGATATCGAACTTCAACGATTTTAAGTCGAAGTTTTTGACGTTTACACGATGGCTTGTTGTCCCCGATGGCTTGTTGTCCCCGATTCTTTTCTAAATGAAATGAGTGCGAAGGTAATTATTTCGATTATTTCTCTCTTTTGCACCAATTGAAGTTCGAATAGAGTCAGGGACAAAGCGAACTTACTAACACTCACGCGACTATGCTGGAATTACATTACTAACATAATAAAACTAACTATTATTTAAAGACACAACTTACAATAGCACAATGGGATTAGTATCTGCACAGTGTTTCTTTTTTCTTTGAAAATTGGAACATGAATGGAAAGTTTGCTTCGGAAATAAATGATATGTATCGGGGAAATAAGTTTTGAAATGGGAATTTGCCGTCATTTCATCGAATTTATTCACGAAAGCAGACATTTTTTCGGAGAAAACAATTTTCTACTAGAACAAGTTCCCAAAAAAATTACAAAAAATCACCCGAGCAACGCCGCCGGGTGTTTCCGTAGTTAGGTAAATAAAGTTTCAACTTACTTACCCATGTGAATAACCTCAAAATTGTCTAAATAAAATATATTCGTAATAAAATAACAAAAAGAGTGGCAAATGTTTAATGCTGCATGCAGCGATGCATGCATTTTTTCGAACCACTTATATGATTCTTGTTTTATAAACTTTATTAGTTAAGTTATAAAGACCCTCCTTATTTGCTACTGAAACTTTTTTTAAGGGTCTTAGAAATTAGTCTTCTTTCTACCATCGCCTTGTGATTAGTATAGTCCTTGATTTCTGTAAAAGTATTTTATCTTTTTTAAGTTTTAAGTCTTGGATGGTATTTTATCATAAACATCAATGTTGTTGTTTTTGTGTTAGACCCACATTAATCAACCTATTTTGTGTGCTTTCTGGCCTTCCAACGATTTCATCTTGATAGTTCTTCAACACAAATTAAGTTTTATTAAGAAAATCTTTGTTGTTTTTTTTTTTTTTTTTGTATGGCTGGTGCATTATTCTGATGAAGACGTCTATTGCTATAACTGCTATATGTACGTCGCTGTTACCTATTTAAAAGTTTCATTTTTCACTGTACAAATACCGCAGAAAAGTTACCTCCTCAAAAAGAGAAATTCCAAAGCATCACAACCCACAGCTTCTTCGTCTTTGGTGCTGGTAGAAAATAAGGCTCTCTCGCTTTTTCACAAGAAGACGAAGAAGTCCTTGTCCTTGCCCCGTTGAACTGTGTTTGCTTTGTTATGATGTGCATAATATTAATAATAATGCTAACTTTAAATGAGATTTCATTTGTGTATAGAAGTTTTTGGAATTTCAGTGCAGTGCAGAAAGAGGCTGGCTGTGTTAGGTATGATACGGCAAAATCTACAAGGTTTTATCTCTTACAACAACGAGGTATATATGGTATTTTTTTTTTTATTATTATTATTTTGAAAGTGGTGCTGCAATATTCTTGATGCTGTACTGCATAAGTTTCATTATTATCTCTGATGATATAGACTGGGTCTTAAAATTAGTTTGCATAAATGGTTTTAGGTACTATTTGTACTATGTAGAAGCCTGAAAATATACCTGCATTAGAATTATTTTTGTTTTGTTGTTGTGACCTTTTTGTATTGAGCCAATTCCAAATTGTCTATATTCTATGAATCATTATCTATGCGGAATAGTGTTATTTTTTTACTTTCAAAATATTTCTTATAGAGATTCTCGGAAAATACTTCTAAATCGAGTTTTTGCAATTATGAAACAATACAAGATTTCTTTGATTTTACTTTGGAAGGATTGTTAGTGTAGTGGGTCAAATTAGCAAAACATATTTGCTGGTTGTAGCTTTAATGCAGCGCCAATAAGAACGATGTTGATTTAGCTGGTTTTTTTTTTACTTAAAGTTTGCTTATGCGGTTTTCAGGAAAGTGAGGATCTAAATTAGGTTATGTGTTCAACAATACATAGGTAATAAATCATTCGAAATTTTAAATATTAATGGTTTCCCAAATTAGAATCAATTGCTCAAGTATCAAAACCTCGTTAAAAATATTAAAAACAATTTTTCAAATTTAAATTTCGAACTTGGCACTCATCCGATAACGTATATCGCCTACATTGCTCATCTTCTCAATTGTAGTGCATAGTGGAAATCGTACTCGAACTTGTCGATGAGTTGCAGTTAATTTTGGTCCCGTAGCGGTACATTTTGGGATAAGGTCTGCTTCCTTAAGTCGTCTCCTAACTGTCCATTAACTAGCGATTCTTTATCCTCACCCTTAGTGATATTGTCAATTACTGATTGGTAGTTGATAAATATTGAAATTTTGCAGAAGGCAGTTTATTCAAAATCTAATCAACAATTCATCGATGTTTGTCTATTTTCTTTTAATGAACGAGCACCTGTATCATTCTCAATGACCAAAACTTTTAGCGATTGGCTTGTTTGATATCGAATTTCAGTATTTATCAATCCATGATTGACAATCGTAATAGGGGTGCCTATCTGTCTCTGCAATTGTTGGACGTCAACGCTAGTCAAAGCACGATTTCGGAGAAACGCCATCAGGATTAATCAGTCATAACATCCGGTGGCACACAGATCCTGGCCTTTACACTAACCTACAAGTTTGTCTGAACCTTCCGTAGATCTTTGATATGAGAGATAAGCTTAGACCGAGCTGACGGGACACAGTACATTAGTTTATTCCTTATTTGCAGTAGTGTGATAACTTGACTAACGTCTACAGGCGTGGTTTCCATTTTTGTCTAAGACTAGGAGGCCAAATAGGTCCAGCTTTGTTGAAACTCACTTTGAACAGAAAACTCAAAACCAAAGACCAACAATGGGCGTATTTATTGCGTATCAATGTTTCAAACTCTTGGCTAGTTTAACAAGTATAATTTGTTATTTTTGTTATTATGGCGGATAGCGCGAAAACTATCCAATGGATTTTTATGATTTTACCCTTTATTTTAAATTTAAAATTCAAGCTTTAAAACGAGCTCATTAACAATTAATTATAGATATTGAATCCATCGTGATTGTTGTTTTTAGAAGGCGAACTTGATTTTTTGCTCGCAAGTTTAGTTTTCGACAAGGCACTAGAGTGTCTTACATAGATTCTGGCAAGGGGTTAGCAAGGGTTACCAAAGGCTAGAACAAGGGCCTTGGCGATTATGAATCCTTTTGCATCATCAGAATAAAAAAAAAAAAAAAAACAAGTTGGCTTATATCAATGTGGGACTTGATCCGTTCTGCTTATCAGTCCAATGCGCTACCCACTGGGCTAACTCGCTATACAAAAATCCAATGTCAACAGTGAATAAGTTCCATACCATTTGTAATGGGTGATTTTTTAAGAGGTTTAGAACTTTAAAAAAAAAAAACACAAAAGGTTTGAAAAAATGAATGAAATATTTATTTGAATCGATAGCTTGTACCTTGCAATTTAATGTTTAAAGATAATTTCATGCAAATGTTGACCGCGGCTGCGTCTCAGGTAGCCCATCCGCTGAGTCCAATTTTGGCATACTCTTTCACACATATCGGCCGGTATCTCACGAATGAATGCATGGATGTTGGCTTCCAGTGCGTCAATCGAAGCGGGCTTGTCCCTATAGACATTAGCCTTGACATACCCCCACAAAAAATAGTCTAATGGTGTCAAATCGCACGATCTAGGCGGCCAATTGACCGGCCCGAAACGTGAAATTAACTGTTCACCAAACTCGCCTCGCAATTGCGCCATTGTTTGGCGTGCTGTGTGGCATGTGGCACCGTCTTGTTGAAACCACATATCATGCAAGTCAAGAACTTCCATTTCGGGCAAAAAAAAGTTTGTTATCATCGCTCGGTAGCGTTCACCATTGACAGTAACGCTGCGATTCGCATCATCTTTGAAGAAATATGGCCCAATAATGCCGCCGGCCCATAAACCGCACCAAACAGTGGCTTTTTCGGGATGCATTGGTAGCTGTTGCAATGCTTCTGGCTGATCTTCACTCCAAATGCGGCAATTTTGCTTATTTACGTACCCATTCCACCAAAAATGAGCCTCATCGCTGAACACAATTTTTCGATAAAAAAGCGGATCCTCGGCCAGCTTTCCAAGAGCCCATTCACCAAAAATTCGGCGTTGTGGTAGGTCGGCTGGCTTTAGTTCTTGCACCAGCTGTATCTTAAAAGGCTTTACGCCCAAATCCTTCCGAAAAATTTTCCACGTAGTGCTGTAACAAAGGCCTAACTGCTGGGAACGGCGCCGAATCGACATTTCGCGGTCTTCTGTCACACTAGCTGATACGGCCGCAATATTTTCTTCACTACGCACAGTACGTAAACGTGTTGGTGGTTTAATGTCCAACAAAGTAAATTTGGTGCGAAATTTGGTCACAATCTTCCGAATAGACTGCTCAGAAGGTCGAGAATGCCGACCATAAAATGGAAGCAGCGCGCGATGAACATTTCGAACCGAGCACGAATTTTGATAGTAAAATTCAATAATTTGCAAGCGTTGTTCATTTGTAAGACGATCCATGGTTAAATTGCAAACCAAACTGAAGCTGTTTGACAGTGACACAAGGTACTAAACACACGTCAGCTGTCAAAACCAATGTTGCCAAAACAAACCAGCTAAAAAATCACCCGTTATAACAAATACATAGAGAATAGAACAGAAATTTATGTACTTGCTTTTTAGTAGAACAACTTAGAACAAGTTTTCTGTTCTAAATTGTTCGACGTTTCTCACAAATCTGTGCTGTTCTGTTCTGATCTGACTTTTTTCTCACTGAACAATCCTATAATATACAGATGCCTCACACCCATAGTAAGAAGGGTGATATGAATAAGAAGACAAAGAAAAGAGAGAAAAAAGTGTCGTATCGTATGATACTGAAATTGCATATTGCTTATAAAATTTTTGTTTTTTGTGTACAAAAGACATTCCTGAGGGGGTACCGAAATATGCCCAACAGGTTTTTACTAGAGAGGGCCTCACGAGTGTTGAAAATGTTACCTCGCCTAAATTTTTTGTACTGAAATCCAGCAAGAGCTCAAAAGTTTTCCTCGTCTTTTTTTTTTTTTTAAATTAAGCGCTCACTAAAGAGGTTCTTACTACCCTTAAAATGTTTAAACACAGTGCGAGCGTTAGGAAAATAGGAAAGGATTTAAGAGGAGATGCCGGTGCACATTGGTTTTGAACCTTTGAATATCAAAATGGCAGGGAAAAATAGTGCCGGGTAAAGCATTCCACATTCTTGTAGTGCGACTAAAGAAAGAATCTCTATACTTAACAGTACGTCCGAAGTTGGGCTCAAGGGTAAACTGATGTGCATTCCTAGAAATACGAGTATTGCGGTTGAATTGTTTTAGGGGAGGAATGCAACTGGCTATTTCGCTAGAGCACTGGTTATGAAAATAACGGTAAAATAACGAAAGACATGAAACATTGCGTCGGTGTTCGAGAGGTGCAAATGCTTCCGTTATATTTCTATCACCTATCATTTTCATAACTCTTCTTTGAATTCTATCCAATAGACTTAAGTGAGTTATTAGAGCACCGGTTGAGAATTGTACTCGAGTTTTGGACGAATAAAGGCTTTATAGATAACAGCCAGATCAGAAGGGGTGACAAATTTCTTGCATCGCCGAAGAAAACCTAAACATTTAGCAGCATTTTTGGCAACATCAAATATGTGATCGTTCCACAGAAGGTGGTCTGTGATACACATACCGAGGACTGAAATCTTTTCGGTTTCCTCAATGCACGAACCACTCATGGATAGTGGCATGAGGGGTGGGTTTCGTTTTGACGACACTGGACAGCATTGAGTTTTTGAAGTATTAAATTCTACGCGATTTTTGATTCCCCATTGGACAATGCTGTCGAGATCAGAATTTAATGAGCTTATCATACGCTGCCGTTCAAGTTCCACATCCGAAGGACATGGATGAGAATCTGTAAACGAATATGAGAAGCTGAGGGTACTGTCGTCAGCGAAACAGTTTAATGGATTAGAAGTTTCAGACAAAAGATCATTTATAAAAATAAGGAAGAGAGTCGGACCAGCAGCATTTATTTTGTGGATTTCAGACTTGAAACCGTCCAATACAACTTGTATTGAACGATCCGAAATGTAATTTCTAATCCAACGAAGAAGAGATTCATCGAAACCAAATGCGCGCATTTTCGAAAAGAGAGCTTGATGCCAAACTCTATCAAACGCTTTTGAAATCTAGATTTTCCCTACTGAAAACTTACTAGGGCCTTGTCAAAACTAGGTAGAAACTTGGAATTTGTCCAGTCGGGAATATACACTGCTGTTTTTTGAATAGTTTCACACATTTTCCAACACTTATGTTGTTGCGATTTCAAAAATGGTTAAACTTCGAAAATATATGCCCCTATTATGGATTACAACTCAACTTGGTTGGGTTGTCATCAATACAACTCAACTCTAAGACAACCAAATAAATTATTCGTATTATGGAAGCCAACTAAACTCAGTTGTTATGAAAAAATACGTTGTCGTCTTTTAGGAGTCGGGTTGCTGTCAATGAATACAAATATAAGAAATAGCTAAAAAAGAAAGAATTAGAAATAATTATTGTACGATGGAAAGTTCTTTTGATTTGCTTTTCGGTGATTTGGATGATGAGAACTCCCTTTATGTTGCCAAAATAAGAAAAAAAATATCCGGGATCACTCCAATCCATTGGAACTTCCAAATACTATATGCAATAAATAAATAAATTGTGTGGCACAACGGCTCGTGTAGAACCAGGGCCTAGTGACTAACAACTCGCAACCATTCCTGTGTGCGCCTGTCGACAGGAATGGAATAATCTTATGTATACACTTCTATTCCTAAAGTATGTATTTTTTGTTGGTTCCAGATTCTTGAGTTACTTAAGGGTTAATAAAGAAGCAGTTGTGTATATATTGAATGAAATAAGTATTCTTGAAAACAACCACAACGTGTCTCATCGGTTTCATGGGCGAAAGAAGTTACCAAAAGTGTAGTGGCAACGATTTTAATTTAGAGCTGGCCCAACCAACAGTGTCAGTTGAATTAAAGGAAGTGGTAGATGTGATTGAGGAACGCATTTGTTAAAAATGGATTAATTACCAGCTAACGATTGCAGAACAAAATGCATCAAAAAATTCACTTTTACTAGAAAAAGTTTTTCGAATTGTGACGGCCGTGTAATTTTCAAGCTAAATTAACTCATAATATTCTGTTTTTATTAAAATTGTTGTTTTACTTACTGCTTTTTATCCATATTTGTTTATTTAAAATCCGTACAGAATGTTCTACACAATTGATAAAAACCAGTTGTTTGATTTTGACGCTTACAACAACCCAAACACAACTCAACTCACTTATATCATACTAAGAGACAACTGAAAAGTCGACAATTTTTTAGTTGTCTGCTCAATGACAACTAGTTGTGTTTTGATGATAGTCAACAAGTTGTTATCGATAATACCAATTCTTAAGATGACAACTAAACATAGTTGAGTTGTCTTCCATAATAGGGGTTATAGTTTTATTATGTAAGTCTTATTACATATTCCTATGTATTCGAAATTGACCATTTTTTAAGGCGCGATATCTTGCAAGTGATCTCATATACTCTTCAAAGTGTAATAATAAAGGGTCCACCAAATGTTGCCAATATCCTCCTCTTCAATTTTTGTGAACAAAAATTCGTTCAACATGGCCCGATAACGATCGCCATTGACTGTAACGGCTACTCATTGCTCAGTTGAAGAAAAATGACCCAATTATGCCTCTGGACCAAAATCCGCACCAAACAGTGACTCGTTTTGGGTGTATCGGCTATTCAATCTATGCGTGCGGGTTTTCTGTGCCCTAAATGCGACAATTTTGCTTGTTTACATACCCACTAAGATTAAAATGAGCTTCATCTGAAAAGATGATTTTTTTGGCAAAATCGGCAAAATAATGTCGCAATATTTCTAAGCGTTGTTCAAGCGTATACACAACCATATTCGTTCAGCGGAAGGATAAAACTAATTATCTGTCAAATCAGACATGAGCTAAGTGTTACCATTCACGAAATAAGCACTAGTTGAAAAAAAAAAGTTAGATGGCGGAGCCTTTATAAGTTCAAAGTATTTTCGGTTAAATTCGTCATTTAAGAGTAAAGAGCTAAAAACCTGTATTTTCATCTATTGGTGATTTTTTTGAAATAATGCTACCATAAAATTAAGGCTACTAGAAACAAAATTCGAGCTTATGTAAGGTTGCATAATGCTAAAATTTTGTTAATATAATTTTTTCGATAAAACTTGCGTTCAAAAGATGTATGGAAAAACCCTGTATTTTCGAAAGTTGATGCTATTGAAGCAGTGCTTCTAGATGGGCTATTTTTCCCGCCAAAATGGCTGTGTTGATTTCAAACTTTCAAAAACAATGCTAAACAAGTTAAATTAGGAAATAATGTACACTTTGAACGACTCGGACGATAACACAGAAACTGAGGAAGCATTTGCAGATACTATGAATTTAAATATATAAAAACAAAGTGTTATTTAAATAAAATGTATGTACATATTTCCTAATATTTTCAAGAGAATATTATTTTTGAAATTTATTTAGTTTAGTTACCTTGAAAAAAAGTTTGATTCTCATATTCTATTAAGGTCTGTAGGTATTTATTTATTAATTCCATATTAATCTACAATAATTGCATATGGCTTGTAACTTTTTCCTAAAATTGGTCAGCATTCAAATTTTTTGAAAATATGAACTGTTACACGTGAAAAACGACACTTCGAGACTTTACGTTCTTTGAAATGTCGATATCTTCTTATCGATGATGAGTAATGGACTTTCGCGACAGTATTGCTACTACCAAAATAAAGATACATAATTGCGTTTAAAAACCTTTGCTTGGTTTTTTATTGGAAGATGGGCCATTTTTTTTAAAACATTTTCCCAGGGCCTTAACTTGGAGGCGACACGACAAAATGTACCATTATTTAAATTTTTTTTTTTTCGAAAACTCAATATTTTGAAAACTGATTAGTTTATTTTCTTTTTTATTTGAGAGAAAGTGATTTTTTAACACCTTTAAGAACATGTGTGTACAGTACAGGGTGGACCAAATACACGGTTTCCCACAAAAAAAAAAGTCCAAAGAGGCTGATAACACGAATTGGAATTTGGTGCACAAAAGATCGATTGTGGCATGTTGGGCTGTGTGGGAGGGGTGCCATCTTGCATGAACCAGAGGTCGTCCAAATCCAGTCTTCATTTTCAGTAAAAAAAAAAGTTGGTTGACATGGCCACCTTGACCGAAGCGTTGTTCCCAGCCTCATTTTCGAAGAAAAATGGTCCCATCATGCCACCACTCCACAATCCGCACCAAACTGTCACTCAGTGGATGCATTGACTTCTCATCATTCAAGTGCGGTATTTCTGATCCCCAGATGGGTGCTTCATTTTGACCATTTTTTTTTTTCTCAAAAAACGCACTTTTTGGGCAAAAATGCACTCAGTCTGGAAAGAAGTTTTTCAATATTTACCAAAGTGTTGTTCAAACATAAAGTGACTCATTTCGTTCCGCGTATGAATGACTTCCGGTCAGGATTTCGAGCGGGAAACAGCTGTCAGTCTCAAAATAACCTATAATTTAAAAAGAAACAAATTTTTTTTATATTTTTGACTCTCATTATTGGACAAAGTGACTAAAATCTTATTCAAAAATTGGTTAATAGTTTAAATATTATTTTATCAAAATTTAAAAAAAAATAATACTTTTTGTGATTCAAATTGAAGACAAAATATTTTAAATTAATATCTTAAAATAACAGCAATAGCAAAAACCTGCAACCTATTTATGGCTTTTATTTCAAATTAATCACAAAATAAGAATGTACATAAATACTCGTATAAGTTCACAGTGCATTTCTAATATTATTATGCGTTTGTTGAAAAGATATTAATTTTGAAAAAAGAAAAGATTTGAGTGTCACCATAATGTCATGTTCTTAAATATGTATGTAGGCCTGATATTGAACATCTTAAAAATGTAAAAGCAAAGGCCTGTCCAATCGTTCAGGGCTGACCAACAGAAGATTATATTGCTAGAAGCTATTATGTACTTGAATTTTCATTCACTCTATACTCATACAATGTACACACCTACATGTGTATGTGCAATTGTGCATATGTACAATGAGAGTGCGAAAAAAAAAATTGGATCAATAAAAAGCTCAAAGGATTATTTCAATCCTTGTCTTTGCCTTTTGCTTTATAATTTGTACATATTTTTTCAAAGATGTATGCAATGTACAAACGTTTAAATTATTTTTTAATTTTTTTTTTTTCTTCAAGGTTTGTCATTGGATTTTTATAACTGTATCTACAGGTTCTTTTAATAAAGTTTTTCCTTGGGGATTGTTTATCACTTACTAAATTCTGTTTAGTTATCCGACACCTAAATATTGCGCAAAGTCATAAGTCCAAGGGATTTTGTCTTTTTGTTCCACCTGAATAGGTTAAAAATTTCCAAATTAATGATTTTGGCTTGATAAGAGCCTATAAAAACTGACGCACAAAAAGTCCATTAACCCTTAAATGCATGATTTTTTATTTTCAAAAAAAAATATTTTTGGGTGTGAATAAAAAAATCCTATGCATGAAATAACGGTTTTATTTGAAAAAAAAAAATTGGTTGTATAATTTTTGATACAACATGCATTTAAGGCTTCTTTGAGACCTGGATTTTGTGAAATGAAAAATAATGTGGAAATGTATGATTATTTAATTTATTAAGAAAAATTATGAATGAAATTTATTAAAACAATCAACATTTTTTTTGAACACAAGTAAACTTTGAATTTTTCACACATAACGCTACTAAGGAGTTTACATCCTGGCATCATACATCGCATACGGTTGCTCTGTCGTTTTTGCTTATGATCAGTGCCATCATTTCTTACATCTCTTGGCGGAACGACCTGCAAGACATTCCTCCGCTTTGGGGCTGGTTCCTCTGAAAAACGACTGCTACTGCTAGGTCGACCTCTTGGTGTCTGATTGTGTGCTTTATATACAAAGCGTTTCAGCAAGTTCGCTTCTGAAATCAACAAGGTTCATGATTTCTTTCGATTCTTTTCCCTTTTTAGTCAAAACTTGCTTATATAACACCCATGAGTTTATCACCGTTAGGTCCGGAAGGTAATAAAAGATTCTCAAGGGTCATTTTCTGCTTTTCATCCGGATACGGTATCGTGCCAAGAACGAATCCAACCCGCCCATATGGGCATTGTATTCTTTGACGATTTTTGGACATACTATATTTTCCTTCTCTTTTCAGTCTTGTCGTACCTTTCTATATCTGAAAGAGGCTCTGCACCTACATACGTTGACAAAAAAGTAACTTGTTTGTTATCCTTCCAACTCACAGTAGACATCTCGATACCATCGTAACTTGTAACGTATTCTTCGTACGATCCTCTTGCCACTGACTTTGCCATAACCTCTTGCTTTGTCGGTAGCTTACATTTTTTTCCGAGGCGGTTTCTTTGTACAGTCCCTAGGCACAAAATTGCTTCCTTGGCCATGTAGTACATCAGTGGCAGGGAACTATAAAAATTGTCAAAATAAACAATGTGGTTCACTCTTCTTTCGATTGCCCGAGATAGCTTTATGACAACATTCCCAACCGTTCCAACGTCTGTCTCATAATCCAACATAGGCTCGTTGTCCTTTCCTGAATAGATTATGAACTTGTAAGCATATCCCTTTAGTAAGCACAGCATATACAATTTGAATCCCCACTTATGTGGTTTCAAGGGCAAATATTGTTTCGTAAAGTGCCCCATTTTTGTTGCGCAAATTTGTTCATCAATAGAGAGTCGCTGATCCATGAGTACGCTGGCATATCTTTTGTTGAGGTGGTCTATTACCGGGCGAAGTTTATGGAGCCTGTCATGATTGGGATCGTTAACCGGCTTGTGTTTGTTGTTGTCATTGAAATGGAGAATTCGTATTATCTTTTCAAATCGATTAACTGTTATTGTTTCTCTTATGCCCTGGAATCCATGTTTGCTATTCCAATAAGAACGAACGCTGGGGTAATGATAATGAAATATTCCCATATACTTGCGCAATTCACAAGCTGTCACACAATCAGGATGATCAGGCTGCTTTTGAACCGAGAATCTATAGTTTCTTCAGCTATTTTATCGATGAAATCAGAAGTAAAAAAATAAGAAAAAAAATTGAAACGGAGTTTCAAGTTCCATTATTTCTGATGAAAAGTCGTTGCACACATAAAACTGAATTCTATCTTAATCAAACGCAAGTGATTTTTTTCCATCTAAGCCGTTGGATGTCCAAGGGTTTAGGAACAGATCGACGAGAGCTACTTGGACCTGGATCATTGTTTACTTCCGACAAAGCGTCTTCAGCTTCAACCAGCACCAGCGAGGTATTCTGTCCTTGGTTTTCAGTGACAATCTCCTCATTTTCATTTTCATTTGCATTTTGATTTTCAATTTCATTTTCAAGGAGCGCTTCCAGTTGGGCACGAGTCAACAATTCCCCAAGATCATCTTCATCTACGTCATCACCGTCCTCTGTCAAAAACCTATTTTCCAATTGCCTTAGATAATTTACGATATCCCTATCACTATCTGAAATTATTGTTCGTGCCATTCTATAATAAAAAGCAAAAAATTCACACATGCGCTGCGCCCCAAAAAATGTATTTCAAAACGAGGCCTAACTGCACGGAGTATCATTTTTGATACAGACAGAAAAGCACTTGTTTTTCATATGAAAAGTCAAAATTAAAATAAAACTACCATGTATTTACATTATCAAAATACTAACCTTTATTGATTTTACACAAAATTATCAAAAAGAAAAATTTTAACTGATTACATAAAGCATTTTGTAAACAAATTTCTTGCTTATAAAATCAAATCCTGATAATTTCATCTAAATAATCGCTAAAACCGTTTCTGAGAAATCATGATTTTTAAAGTGAGTGTACGTGGGCTGATTTTACAAAAAAAAAAAAAAAAGAAAAAAACTAAATATTTTTGTCGCTTATAAGAAGAAAATCTGATAATTTCATCCAAATCTTCAAAGCCATTTCTGAGAAACCCAGATTTTAGAAAAAAGGGCGTGGCAGTACGCACCCACCCTCAAAAACCAACCTCCTGTATGGGGAAGTTTAATACTTACAGCAAAATTTCGGCATGTCCGTATGTTTTTCCATTTACAATGTGTCGTTAAATTATCAAAACTACATATATATTTCGAATATGAGGAAATAAAATTAAATTGTTTTTACATAATTCAATTAGAAAATACAAGCGACCTACCTGAACTCAAGAAATGCGTTTCATTCAGGTATGACGCGGATGCAATGCATTTCTAGATTTAGCATCATCCCTCATTTTTAACAAAAAATTGACCTTTTTTGAGCGAAATCTGTAAAATGTATATATATGTAGATTTTATCAACTAAATCCTTAAGAAAGTTATCCATTTTCAAAGTTTTTCCAATTTTTCCCAAAACAATTTGATCAAGAAACAAAACCTCATGATATCATATTGGTTCAGTTTAACCCACCCTAATGTATATTTGACACGTACAAAAGTATGTCATATTGGAAAAATATAATAATGAACTATTTTCACACCCAAAACACCCACCACTAACCATCATCGTAACTACCACCACAGACTGAAATAAGAAATAATAATGAATAGATATTTCAGCATTTCCTTAGAAATTCTCTTCCCCGTTCTAGAAGTCATTCATACAGTGATGACAGAAAAAGATATATACAATAAATTATGTGTATTAATGTATGTAGCAACAGAAAGAAGAAAAATGCATTGCCCTACACAAGGCATTTAGAAAAGAGATTTCGTTTTGAAATCCTTAAAAAACATGTTCTTGGCAACGTTGTAGAAGAATTTCAATTATACTAACTGTGGGGTTAAATTGACTGAAAGTAGGATTTTTTTGTATCAATCAAACAGTAATAACAATGACGGTTGCTGAAAAGTGGCGGTTGCTTAATTGATTCTTCTTAGTTTTAAGAGGAAGTTATAGTTCATTTATTTTTGTAATATTTTGAAAAGTAAAAGTTTTAAAACCATTCCGTTTTCAGTGTTTGACTAAAAAGTGATAAGAGCATTTTGAATTATGAAGACAAAATAGTGCTTCACCTTGTAAAATTTTGAAAGAAAATTACTTTGAATTTTGTTTTTCATTTTTTGTTAATTTTTGTTTTATTCATGTTATTATAGTCTAAGAACCAACAGCAAATTTTGGGAGTGGATTGATAACCAAAATATGAGTATTAGGGTTTGTAGGTGCATATATCGCGGTATTAAAAACAACCGTCTGGCAGGTACCTTTTTCAGCCTTTTTGGTTTCAAAATAGCGATTTCTAGTTTATTTTGTCAGAGGTTTTACCACTTCGATAAAATTAAAAAAATATATTATGTGGTGCTCTGTCATTTTCTTTAAGTCCAAACGTCATAATCTTGGCAATCCGCGACCAATACAACTCAAGGGGTAGGGCTTATCTGGCGGATTTTGTTTTGCTGTTTTTCATTTCGCAATGATCATTTCGCAATTTCTTGTTTTGCAATTTAATCATTTCGCAATAAATTGTTTGGCAAGTTTTTATTTTGCTATGTTATTGCTTCGCAAAATAATCATTTCGCATATTTCACATCGCAACAATTTAACTCGTATTTTATTATTTCCCATTTGCCTATTTCGCATTTCACTATTTCGCATTTTATTTCAACGCATTTTATTATCTCGCAAATTAATATTTCGCATTTTATTATTATTACATGCCAAATATAAAAAGCGAAATTGATCATATTCGGTATAAACAATATGAATTCTCTTTTCCGATCCGACTAAAAAAAAAAATTAAAAAAAAAAAACAACACATTACTAGTTTTTTTAATAAATTTATTCAAGGAACCCATACTTGAACTCAGTAGTAGCCCGTAGCGTAATGGTTAGTGCGTTCGACTGTAACGCTGGAGGTCTGGGATCGCTTCCCGGCCTCGCCCACCTAAAAACTAAAAAGTTTTTTTTCAGGGCTACTGCCTCTTGCGAGGAATTGACAAATCCTCCAAGAGTATCACTTGTCACGAATAAGTGCTTCTCGTCTAGCCGTTCGGATGTGGCATAAAATTATAGGTCCCTTCCATTCCTGTCGAAAGGCGCACAGGAATGGTTGCGCGAGTTTTTAGTCACTAGGCCCTGGTTCTTCATGAGCCGTTGTGCCACCCGATTTAACTTTTTTATACTTGAACTCATTATTCATTTTGAAAAAAAAAAAAAATAATAATAATAATAATAAGAAACCATGCATACATTCAAAAGCGCGAGACAACGAAATGGCGAAACAACAAAACGGCCAGATGATGAAACAACCAAATAACGAAACGCGAGATAAAAAATGCAAAATAACAATTATCTTGCAATAATCTAGTCTTGCAAAATAAGAAATTGCCACCTAATCATTTGCGATATAAAAATCCGCGAAAGAACTTTTGCGAAATGATCGGCGTGCGGATTAACTCAAAGGTCAAAAGAAAATTTACGAAAAAACTTTTTCGAATCGATTGAAATGTATTTTGATAATTGCGAAACAATTTTCGTCCAAACGGCCGCCACCCGAACTCAAGATATTAGGTTTTTAAGCGAACCTTAATCGATTTTTTTTGGAGACTTTGTTTTGTTGATTTCTTGAGTTTTATAATTCTCCAAGAAAAAGATGATAAGGTCCTCTTAAAAAGCTTATATTTATTTTGTGTTCTATTGGTCGGATTGCCAAGATAATGACGTTTGGACTCAAAGAAAATGACAGAGCACCACGTAATATATTTTTTTATAATTATTGAAGTGGTTAAACCTCTAACAAAATAAACTGGAAAATTACTAGTTTCGAACCCCCATCCACGCCTAAGGCTGAAAAAGAACCCTACCAGACGGGTTGTTTTTGATACCGTGATATATGCACCTACAAACCCTCATACTCATACTTTGGTTATCCACTCCCAAAATTTGCCGTGGGATCTTGGTCTATGACATTGTAAGTGCTACCATTGTTTTTTTTTCTGTTTTAAGTCGATTTTTTTTTTTTCTTAAAAGTATTATGCAATCATTAAAAAAAAAAACACATTTTTTTATTAAAGTACTTGGAACCGGTTTAGAGATTATTTTTTTTTCGACATTTGCATGATAGGTACCGTTATTTTTAATTCTAGGGACATGATTTTTTAAAGATGTCTGGAAAACTTTCAGAAATCATTTTTTACTAAGTTTTGTCAAAATTGAACACGTCGTTTTCGAAATACTTTTGATTTTGTATGTAAAAATACATTTTTTACAAAAAAAAAAAAAAAAAAAAAATAGAACCATAATAACTATTATGTTTTTTTTTTTTTTTTTTTTTTGAAGATTCTGCATACAATTTGTTTTTGGCACAAAAAATTTTCCTCAAAAATTTTGTTTCAATTTAAGACAGAAAATACTATTTTTGCATTTAGTCCAAAATTGTATTTTTAACTAGCTGAAGAAATTTTTTTTTCCTCAAAAACGGCTCTAACCCGGGGTTTAGACAAGCGAGTAGAACTAGTAGCGTTTATGTGTGTTAGTGTATCAGAACACGAGAGAGCCAACTAGTAACCCAAATAGTATAATATTTTTGCCTGCGAGTAGCCTGCCAGTTATCCTACTAGTGTAGTGTAATTTTTTTCATTTATTTGTTTTGTTTCCATAGTTTCCATAATTTGTATATTTTTCTGTATGAAATATTTTTAAAAAATCATACTAGTTGACAAAACGCGCAGAGAGCTACTAGTCACACATACATCCATAAAACTAACACTATGGTACAATTGCTACTAGTTCTACTCGCTTGTCTAAACCCCGGGTAACTTTCTTGATTAAACTTCATGCATATCTTTTTTAATAATACTACATACCAGGTTTTTGCCAAAAAATTCGAATAACGAATATAAGGTTTTGTGTTATTATTATTTTTTTTTTTTTTTAGTAAATTGTTTTATGAATTGGCATATTCCCGAATATCTTGTCAATGGATTGGTTGATTTGGTCATAATTTTGCGATCCGGTATTTCTGAGTTATTCGAAAAATATTGCATTCTAAAGGAAAACGCGCATTTCGGTCGACCTATTGCCCACAAATGAGATATATCTATATGTATAAAAATCAATGCCACTTTTCGTTGTAATTTTATAACTCAAGAATGGGCTCACTTATTCAAACCAAAAGTTTAGGATTTGTTTGGATTATTTAGTAGATGGTTTATGTGAAGTTTGCACTAAATTGTTCGAGCGGTTATTCGATTAAAGCAAATTCTCAGCGATAATTATTGCTTTGTGTTTATATTTTCTTAAAGCAAGGATTTCGCTGTCAAATTGAAATTTTCTTAAAATGGGAATGTCAGGGGATTTTCGTCAAACATTGCTTGTCATTCCTCGATCAACTCCTGCTGATGAAATAAATGCCTGTTTGAAGTCATCAGTTCTTTGGAGATATGTACAAAAATTGACACTGAACATTAATATTCGTATTCACCTACAAAATGATCCAGCTGCCCATGACTTTTCAAAACAATTGTTAGAAATTGGTGATGGCAAAATACAAATCGACAGTATCAACGGATTGATCACTGTACCGAACAATTTTTGTACAATTGCGCAATCGATAGATGAATTGAATGTGTTTTTCCGAATATTCTTCAGAATTACAGAAATTATGATTGGTTGAGAGAACGCGCCATTTTAGCACCAAAGAACATTCATATCAGCGCCATTAATTTACAAATTCAATCGAAACTGCCAGATGTAGTCACGACATATAAATCAATTGACAGTGTTATCAATCAAGATGAGGCAATGAATTATCCAATTGAATTTTTAAATTCATTGAAACCGGCTGGTATGCCACCGCATAGCTTGAATCTGAAAGTTGTTTCTTTAATTGTGTTATTGCGAAATATTAATCGACCAAAACTGTGTAATGGCACCAGATTGGCAGTGAAAAATCTATTGCCAAATTTGATTGAAGCTAAGATCTTAACTGGTAAATCAAAAGGAGAAGTTTGTTTGATACCGCGAATCCCTATGATTCCAACTGATATGCGATTTGAATTCAAACGATTACAATATCCTCTGCGTTTATCATTTGCGATGTCTATCAACAAGGTCCAAGGGCATACACTTCACGTTTGTGGTGTAAATTTGGAGGAATCATGTTTTTCACATGGCCAACTTTATGTTGCCTGTTACAGAGTTGGTACCCCCAGCCGTTTGTTTATTCATTCTCAAAATTGTAAAACAAAAAATATTGTTTATCCAAATGTTTTGGATTAAGTTTTAAAATAGCTAGCAATTAATAAAATATTGTTTTGTTTGAATAAATGAATTTGATGTTCCAATTAATTTTTTTTATTATTTCACTTTAGACGTAGCGAAGCACGTACCGGACCCTATAGCCCTATACATCATTTTGTTGCATGGACACAAAGCTGTAAAGCATGGGGCTTGGGCAGTATATGGCAACAAATATTGCAATTAGAGCAAAACAAATTGCAATAGTGTACCATTGAAATGACAACATTGCCATTGGTCACTTTCGATGAACTGAATAAAGGAACTTTTATACCAATTGTCAATAATAGAGATTAACATCATAACTGGCGAATAATTTGCTTAACAGTATGAAAATTCATTTTTACTTGCGATAAAGGTACTACCTACATAAATAGTAAGTTTTTGATTCGTAAAAAAAGCGAACTCGAGATAATAACATTGCGATGATAGAGAACGCGAGAAAAGTGGGTCCCGCAATTCTGTCTGTCTGTCTGTCCTCGCCCGTACAGCCTAAACGGCTGGAAGGATTTTCTTCGAACTTGGTATATAGTGCTTTTTGACTTATATGCCCAGACGTTTTTTAAAATTTTGTTTAGGACCAAAAATAACGGTACCTTCCATACAAATGTTTAAAAACTGTTAAGAAAAAAATTCTTTTTCTTGAAAACGGCTTCAAGAATTTTGATAAAAAGATGTGCGTTAACTATTCAAGGTATAGTGAAAATTTTGATAAAAACAAATTTTACCAATAACGGTACCTGTCATTGAATCTGTTTTTCAATTTTTGGATTTTTAAAAAAAGTATCTTGAAAACCGACTTCTGAATTTTTCTTTTATTTTGGGTAAAATTGTATTTAGTAAAAATGTACTACATTTTAAAAATGAGCGAAAAATTTTGTATATAAAAAATTAATTTTTAAGACAACCGCTTCAACGATTTTTTATTTTTGTTTTAATAAATTCATATTTATCAAACAAATCAGATGGTATATTTGATTTTGAGCTCTTAGGCCTAGTTCACACGAGCTTATCCCCACAAATTAGCGGTGGTGCCTACATTCACATAGAACTGTTCACACGATGATTTCTCTGCAAAAAACGTGTTTACGTGTAAAATTCGGATGTGTACAGTTTAAAAACGTGCGGTGGAATCTCGTGTGAACTAGGCCTTACTCTCAAATTTGCAGACGGCGGAAAAGCCATGGCTTTATTCTTAAGAAAAGAAATATTGTAAAACATTTTTTGTATAATAAAGAATTTATCTATCTATCTACTCTCAAATTTTAATGATACTATAATATTTTTGAACCAATGCCTATGTACTTGTACAACGTACATGTACATCATCAATTCCTAGCTAAATACGTTAAAGTTGTTAGTTACAAGAGCAAGTTTGTGGGATTCAGTCGTGCCCATTTTTTTTTTTTCGATTTAGTGAATTACATGAATGGGAATAGTTAAGCGTCTAGTGCACACAAACGTTGGTTGGAAAGTTAAGTTCAAGAGCATCATGTCTGAATATGAACACAGAACTGTTAATCATGGGGTTTTGGGAGTTTATTACAAAATAATAGCCAACTCCCATTGCTTAGGACAAAAACAAAATACTCCTAAGTTGGTGCACTCCATAGTACCTAATCATTTTCATAGGTCTTGTTTCTGGAGACTAGGTAGACCAGGTCCCATATATTTTTATTCATTCTCTATTGTATAAATATTTTTTTTTTTTACGGAGAAACAAAAAGTTGTTTGTTTTATTTTTAACTTTTTTTTCACATTTTCCTGTTTTGGTTCCAACTTTTCCACTTTTCTTATAAAATTTTTACTTTTAAAATCAAAGCACCAAAAAGTTATACGGTTTTTATAATTGATTGAAGTTATTGAAGCAATATGTACACAAGGTAAAGCGCCAATTTCTTGCTACGTTTTAGTTGTTAGCTACGAGAGCAAGTTCGTGCGATCCAGTCGTGCATATTTTGACAAGGCGCTAGAGAGTTTTACATAGATTCTTGCAAGGCACTAGCAAGATTAAGCAAAGGCTAGAACACGGGCCTTGGCGATTATGAACCCTTTTGCCTCGTCAGGCGAAACAAAAGCTGGCTTATGGTGGACTTGACGATCTTCTGATTTTCAGTCCAATGCGCTACCCACTGGGCTAACTCGCCATACAAAAATACAATGTCGAAAGTGAATAAGTTTCATTCCAAATTGCATAACCAAAACATACAGTATAGAACAGGATTTTATGCACTTGCTTTTAGGTAGAATAACTTAGAAAATAACTTAGAACAGGTTTTTTATCATTGAACAATACAGAGGTCTCATACCAATAGTAAAGTGTGATACGAAAAAGAATACAAAGGAAATAGAGAGAAAAAAATTGCATGGTGCTTATAAAATTTGCGTTTTTGGTGTACAAGAGACATTCCTGATGGGGTCCCGAAACGTGTGAAACAACTTTTTACTAGAGATTGTCACACGTGTATATGAAAAGTTTTCCTCGTCTAAATTTTTGGTACTGAAATCCAGGGAGGGCTTGTTAAATATCTGACAAGTTTTCCTTGTCTATATTTTGCCTACTGAAGACTTTGTAGGGCCTTGCCCAAACTAGACAGAAACTTGGCATTTTTCCAGCCGGGTATACCATTTCATTTGTCCCTCAATTATTCCAAATTTTCCTCCCAAATGCCCACTGTAAAAGTTGAAGAAAAAAGAAATTCTCAGTCTCTTTCTTTAAGTGTCTATTGTGGCTCCCTTCCAGCCCCCCCCCAACTACAATAATTACTAAAAATACAAATGAAAATAAAAGCGTGGAAATTTTGCAACCAACCCCTTCCTCCTCCCTCAATCCCCTATCCAGGCGACTTTTAACCAAGATCTGCATAAGTGACAATAGTTGCAAATATAGAAAAAGCTAGAATCACAATAGAAATACAAAAAAAAAAAAAAGTTACAAGAAAATAAAAGTATTCAAAGAACGAAATGCCTTAGCGCAGCAATATTCTTCGTAATATTACTGTCGTTTATTAGTTCTTCCCTTTTAGCGGCAGCTATTGTTAAAAATAGTTATGCATCAGGAAAGGGTGTCTCTGTATAGTTGTAGAATGTAGAATGTACCTACTTTTGTAAGTGATATTCTTCTTTACAGCTTTGGTTATAGAAGAGAATGGTGACCATCTTTAGAAAACAGGAAAAAGCCAAAATAAAAAAAAAATAAAAAGAAAAAATCAAACTAAACCAAACGAAACGAAACTAAAAAGGAATTGCATGTTTTGCATTTCCTAGTGCACAGCACACTGTGCTCTCTATACCACCCGCACTCACAAGCACTCTCCTTAACATTCTGTCTGTGATAATTTTTAATTTGTTTCAGTATTTTGTTAAAAAATATTTTTACGACATGACTTCAGACAGACTGGATTTCCGGTTAACAAGTGTATTGAGTGTAAAATATAATGGCGAAAACTGCACTAAAAATAAAAGCGTCATCAGAAGTTTTTTTAATAAAGAAATTATGTAACTTGTAAATATGTGATTCCTTTTGGCATGCCTGTCAGTTTTTCTTCTCTACATATAAGTATACAAAAAAAATAAATGGTTTGGAAGAGTTTCCTACGAAAAATAAATAAATAAATATTCCAAAAAGTAAGTCCTTTTAAGTGTCCTTAAATTCTCTTAAAGCACACAATCTCAAGAATCTAAAGACGAAATCACAGAAATACCTTACCCTTTTAATGGAATGAAATGATGTGCTGAGCATACGTTGGTTGATATTGTGGTGATTAAAAACCCCATATAAATGCTTTGAACACCACACTATACCTACTTTAGTTAAAGGTAGATATGTATTTCTTTGTGTTCAGCATGTGTTTTTGTTGGGGTATATGATCCATTGTGAATGGTCAGTGGGTGTATTTTAAAATCATCACGTAAACATTACGTGTCGGTTTTAGCCATCATCATTGTTGGACATTTAAAAGTGGAAATTTGTTGATATCCTTTTTTGCTTTGCTCGTCTTTAAAGCTTGTTCTTTTATATAGATTCTTATTATATACTCGTAAAAGCAAAGATTCTAAGTGGTGGAGAGGTAGTACGGTAAAGATAGGGTAGGGAAGGGTAAGGAAAGGAGTAAGTGGAGGATTGGGTATTGGGTGTCTCCCTTAACCATCCTGAATTCAGAAAGAATTTCAGTACGTTACTTAGTAGCAAAAACGAAATGTCGCCCAGTTAGTCGAAAAAGTATTTTCCGCAAGGGCTGCCTTTCTGGTATTCACAAGGAAAGTGAGATGAGCCCTGCGTCCGTCGCCTCTTCGCCACGACACCTTAGACAAAAATCAGATGAGCTGATGCTCATTATGTTTAGGTGAGTTCCCATTGAGTTGTTAGGACTCGGAACCAAAAGGGATAATCAAGGCTTGCCCAGGGTGAGTAATTATTCGTTTTTTTTTTTCTTTGAAGTATCCGGACAAAGATTTCTCGAAACCCGTAAAATCTGAATTATTGACCATCTATAGATTAAAATTTAATAAATAAATAAATAGAACAGAATTGAAAGCATAGCTAGGACGTTTCTGTTCTGAGCGACGGACTGACGGACCTATCCCCCTAACTAATGTTATTGTTTTGCTTGAACTTGTCGCTCAGTGCGTGACCGAAGCCTTAGAACCGTCCTTAAGAACTGATACATGATTTTCATTTATGACCATGACTGTCAGTTTTTCTTCTCTACATATTAGTATAAATAAAAATAAATGGTTTGGAAGAGTTTCCTACGAAAAAAAAAAAAATAAATAAATATTCCAAAAAGTAAGTCCTTTTAAGTGTCCTTAAATTCTCTTAAAGCACACAATCTCAAGAATCTAAAGACAAAATCACAGAAATACCTTACCCTTTTAATGGAATGAAATGATGTGCTGAGCATACGTTGGTTGATATTGTGGTGATTAAAAACCCCATATAAATGCTTTGAACACCACACTATACCTACTTTAGTTAAAGGTAGATATGTATTTCTTTGTGTTCAGCATGTGTTTTTGTTGGGGTATATGATCCGTTGTGAATGGTCAGTGGGTGTACTTTAAAATCATCACGTAAACATTACGTGTCGGTTTTAGCCATCACCATTGTTGGACATTTAAAAGTGGAAATTTGTTGATATCCTTTTTTGCTTTGCTCGTCTTTAAAGCTTGTTCTTTTATATAGATTCTTATTATATACTCGTAAAAGCAAAGATTCTAAGTGGTGGAGAGGTAGTACGGTAAAGATAGGGTAGGGAAGGGTAAGGAAAGGAGTAAGTGGAGGATTGGGTGTCTCCCTGAACCATCCTGAATTCAGAAAGAATTTCAGTACGTTACTTAGTAGCAAAAACGAAATGTCGAAAAAGTATTTTCCGCAAGGGCTGCCTTTCTGGTATTCACAAGGAAAGTGAGATGAGCCCTCCGTCCGTCGCCTCTTCGCCACGACACCTTACACAAAAATCAGATGAGCTGATGCCCATTATGTTTAGGTGAGTTCCCATTGAGTTGTTAGGACTCAGAACCAAAAGGGATAATCAAGGCTTGCTCAGGGTGAGTAAGTATTCATTTTTTTTTCTTTGAAATATCCCGACAAATCTGAATTATTGACCACCTGTAATTAAAATTTAATAAATAAATAAATAGAACAGAATTGAAAGCATAGCTAGGTCGATTCTGAGCGACAGAGCGACGGACTGACGGACCTATCTCCGCAACTAATGTTATTGTTTTGCCTGAACTTGTCGCTCTGGCGCTCATCGCTTGTCGCTCAGTGCGTGACCGAAGCCTTAGAACCGTTCCTAAGAACTGATACATGATTTTCATTTATGACCTGGTTTCCCCCCAGTTAGGGATGTCTGTTTATGCCATCGGATTAAATTCAATGTGTGGTATAATATAGTCTGATTGAATGTCTATTTCAGCATTGTTCCCAATCGTTCTATAACCAAAATTGTATCTTTTCCAATAATTGCACTGTCTTAAGCCTAGTAAGCTGATGATTTGAAACGAAAAATCCCATAAAAAATGACATGCGAAAACATAAACGAAAAATTTCGTTGTGCTTTTCGTTCTGCTCGTAGCACGGTCTGTTCGACACGCGAAATTGATGATTATACCAGATTGTTTTAAGAAGTCTCCACTCTCTTTTTGCACAGAATTAATTGCTGGGGCCATTAATTGTGTACGGTAAGATGAAATTGGGTTTATTCGTATTTTTATTTGTTGTTTCTATCACTACAGCAGGGCTTTCTTTGATTTTTTTCGTTAAATTTTATTTAATGTTTTTGCAATTAGTGAAACTCTCCATGAATAATTTTCGGCTGTATTTTCGTAAGCATTTCGTTATCTTGCTGGAGACCACAGGAAAATTTCGTTTCGCATCAGCAGCGTACTAGATTTAGTCACCAAGCACTTTTCTTTTGTCAGCCACTTATTTTGTAAAAAGACTGATTGCATTGTATATAAATATCTATAGTACTATCAAAAAACCAAAACGACGGTGGCGGTGCCACTGGCCTGGGAGGGCATTTGCTCTGTAGATAATGTAGAGTTAAAAACACATTGAAAATCTCATTAAATCTCTATAACGATAATCACTCCACCTATAAGCCTAGACTATCGTCCCAAAATTCGACTCATTAATAGTACTATAGGTTTTATATACAATGCTGATTGGGACTAGTGAAAGAATAGTTTCCTGGGTTGCGTTTGGTGTAGTTCTTAGTCAGTCTTTGAATTTTAGTCATGGTTTTGAGATTGGGTGCATTGTCTTAGCCAAACCAAACATGCATCTGTCAAAATTGGTCTTAATGTAAGTGAAGTTTAGACACCCCTATACATTTTTACCAGAATCATGATTAGAATTATTCCATCAAACCCCACAGTGAGTCAATGGCTCAAGCTTCCTTCCTACTAGTAAAAGCTACGGTTTTTATTTGTGACTGTTGTGTGTCCTACAAGCTTATTTGCTGAGAAAGCAGTACGTAACTGGCCAGGGGGGATGATGTTCGCCAACGCTCCGTGCAAAGACCCTCTTTCCTGTGATGGTTAATTTTTTGCCGGTTGAATTCTAAACCGGTGCAGAACTTTAGAAACTCTCTCGAAAATTTGAAGTTCCTTCATGGCCGTCTGGAGATGCAGAACCAGACTGGGGAAGTAATACCTAGTGACATGCCGCAGAGCAGGTTGTACATCAGTATGTTCATCTTCTGACTTAGCCTGTTTCTGCGTCTCATCAATAAGTGGAGTCGGTGGAAGGCCGAGTTGTTTCTTTTGAGCAAATTTCGTGAGTGCGGGTTGAACGAACCATAGCAATTTTTTGAAGTAGATGCCGAGGCAGGCCACTTTCTTTTTGACTGCTATCATAGATCCGCACGGATGTTTCAGAATTAGTTCTGTGGGCTGCGCTGCTTCTGCCGAAGCAGAAGGTGTTCATCCGGATGCCCCATTTCTTGTATAGAAGTAGTAGAGTTCATGATGTGGTACTCAGCTTTGAGTCAGCTACCAGCGGAGACATTGCATGTGGTATATGTAAGAGAGTCATCAGGGGCCCTACTACGTCACTTAATTCTACTTTTAAATCCATCCGAAAGTTGTTTTCAATGCTTATTTAAAGTGGTACTATGAATGCAAGCACAGTCGAATGTTAGTACTTCCGACTTTGTACCACTGAATCTTCAATAAGCACAGTTTTATTGAAGTTTTAAAGTACATGCCATATAATTAGCCAGTTGAGATTTTTAATTTTAATTATAGATTAACCAGCATTTACTGGTTAATTGTCGTCAGGTTTTAGAGGTAGAGGCTTAGCTTTGAACCTAGGGCAACTCTGGATTTTATGTTCTGCACTTGTGATTTCCAGTTGTCTAGTTGAACGTTGAATTTCGTGGAAAAATAAAGAATTTTCTTTAGTGACGGACATAAATTCAATCCATACGCTGTCGAATGCTTTCCTGACATCCAAAAAGTATCCAACGGTGACACGATGCATGACACACCATCGCCATGGTTGTTGAGCGCTATGGTGATGTCATGCTGGTACTTGAGAAGCGGATGCAGAGTCGAGTTCTCTTCCCTAAAGAACCTAGCTGCAGAAGCTCTTTGCTGTTTTCAACCTTTGTGGGGAGTACCTTGTAGCAGTTGTTGATGCAGTTGCATGATAGTTAAAAGTATCATCACTAGGGCTGGGATTACCATGCAAATGCATGTTTTTATTTTATGCAAAATGCATATTTTTATTATAAATGCATATTTCTTTTGTGATGAAAAACCTAAATCGATGAGTTGGTTTAAGCATATAAATTCTAGTGGGGAACGTGGATAGAAGTAATTCCGTAATATACTAAACATTTTAAAGAGATCCAATTCTCGATGGTGGTGAAATTTAATTAAATTAAATAAAATTAATTTAATTGTGTTGGCACGATCACAAATCTTGAAGGTAGGAGCCTATTGAAAAATAAAATCGATTTAGTTGATGGAAATTTTGCAAAAATTAATTCTTTTCAATGCCCTATTGGTGCAATTATGTTTTTGAAAAAAACCCAAGGCTATTCTACAATGAAAATTTAAATAATGTACATATTAGGTCTGAGATACAATAACGAAAGCTGTTTTAATAATCTTACAATAGATGAAATTTATTGTCTGAAACCCCTCTCCTTACGCCAAATTGAATTGAATTCTTTATTAATAAAAACTGAATAAAAATATTTTTTTCTTCTGATAGAAAAAGGTAAAATAATTTTTTTTAAGTGCATATTTTTCGTTCTTTAATGCATCCTTTCCATTTTGAAGGGCATATTTTAAGCGCATATTTCCGATTTTTAAGTGCATGAGAATCCCAGCCCTATAATCATCACTCTATAAAGCAGGATGTAAATTTTAGACTTCCGCCTTTTATTGCTGACTTTTTCGGCTTTAGAGTGCCGATAATATCTACTTCCACCTCCTCCAGATTGCAGAAATGTGTGTTATTAGTTTTGTCACTTGCTACGTTGGAATCAACAAAAAACGACTCCCTCCGATTTAGCTACGAGATTTGGTTGATGGATGCCACGACTGCGTCCAGAATAGCAAGACCGTAAGCTAGCTACAATGAATTTAATATTATTGAAATTGTGTTGAATTCTGAGCTACACCTTGTGAAATTTAAAAAGACTTGTTTAATTTAACAAGACTTGTTAAATTTA